>JABBOT010000005.1:18793135-19310090 GCA_016165875.1 Acanthopleura granulata | reverse complement strand
CCTCCCCAAAAGGACCATACTCAACAGTATTTATTGGTATTTTGATAAAAGCTTTTTTTATTTTTCTCTCCATTTTAATTTCTTCAAAATCCCTATCTTTTGCAAGAGCCAGAACAACCAGAAAAAAGCATTCCCTGGTGAACCTTATTTTTTCACATAGGGTCGGGTTACGCCCAAACAGTTTTTTAACAGATGGTGTGAACAACGAAACCCCTAAAGCATGTGGCAATTTCATGCCACAGATAACCACCTCTTTGGTTGTAATAACATTAACTGACTTCAATTTAAATCATATTGTATTCATTCAGCAGATAAATAAAATGCTTTGATTATCGGCTGTCACAACCGAAAATTTTGGATCCAATGAAAACTAGAATCACCTGAAAAAACCAAAACAGACCTGTCTCAGAACTATAACATGTGATTTATGTGGTAAAGAAAAATTAAAGTGCACAGTCAGATACTGGTACAGAAAACATAGCATACATCAAATATTCCACTGCATCAGTTGTGAGTGTAAATGCCATTACACTCTGGGTCGGATTTAATGTCCTTGCAGTCTTGCCCAGGTATTCTATTGACCAGAAGTGATATCCCCACTCACACAGTTTGGGTATTCTGTAGTCCAAGATTGCTCTGACGTTAGGACTTGGATTAGAAATGGAAAGGGGAAATGTTACGACCAGGATTTGAACAGCTAAATGTACGTGGAGTGTTTTTTAGGGGTCCCAACTGATAGTCACCATGTCTGTCACACTCGATCTCTCTGACGAGGGATGTGAGCCATAGCGTCATTTCTAATCCAAATTCCAATGTCAGAGCAATCTCGGAGTAGGTATTTTGCCACAATGATGGACAACTTGAAGCAGTAACTAGTTTTGGTCCAACATCATATGATACCACTGGCTTTACCATGCTAATTAGAGCATTAGCACACAGAAAACACTAGGGATGTTCTTCACATGGTAAAGAAAACACATTCTGATCTGAAGATGGACTTCTGTTAAACACTGTATCTGTGTGGTATGCAACACCCAATTTTTTTAGGCCAGTGAACACTGCACAGTGTCTACTTCACACAACAGAACCTTCACTGTACATCCATATGTCTGCTACTGAGTTATGTGTTAGCCAGCAATTAATTAAAGCAGATGTGTAGATAACTGAATAATGAATTACGCATTCAATAATTGGTCTAATGTGCAGAGATGTCAGGTTATCATGCCCATAGTTAGCATGTAGATTCTAGACTGCAAAGAATTACTTCGTTTTACGGCTATAGTTTTTGAAAAGGCAACTTTCATATAAGAGGGGTATAGTTGCATGACACATCTCTTAAAAGGTGCAATAATACAATATCACATATCATACCCTGCCAAAACCACTATAACAAATGAAACTTTAAATCTAGTTACCTACCCAAACTTTATGATCACATGAGCCAAAATAAAAGAACATTTTTGTCAATTCAAATTTTCCTTCATCTTGCAGAGATAATGGAAGCCTCGTAAAGACAAAAAAGGTTTGTGTTGCAACACACAATATGCATCCAAATACATTTTATTAAATTTCCAGAACTGTTGACATAAGTACTCATCAGGAAAAGACATTTATTATTATAGTATTTGGTATGTATAGAACATGAGGTTGGTGCATTCAGTTCTATACCTCATTTATTTCCAAAGACATTATCCAGACTGACAAATGACAGTGATACTGAAACAATAGCTGCCATTTCAGTTCAGTGCTCTACAACAATATATCCATACTACATGAATTCAATTTCGCTGTCACTAGAGCAGTTTTCTGTCTTTCCAACAAGTGTTGTGTACATCAACTAGGCAGGTTGTCAGATCTCGCTTCCCTATGGTCAATGTGGTGCGAAGTTACGTGGTATACCATATTCACACGTGTAACTGGCTCATTCATGTCAGTGAGTGGCACACCCACAACTAATGAGATAAATTCCAGAAAAAATCCATGTACCCATAAAAGTTTTGCCCAGTAATCTAGAGGATTTAGCTGTCTTTATGCCCAGCCAGACACCCACTGTGACTGGTAAAAGAGGTTTAAAAGCCATACAGCGGCCAGCCACATGCAGTGGGCAAACTAGGAAATAAAGCGGCCTCCTGTGGGTTCATCTATAAATGGTTTCCTTTCACAATATATTTGGTTGCCGGCCATTGTTTCTGATTCTACCTTAACTTGTGTCTTCGCTTTGTTTTGCCAAACCATGGCCTTTAAGGCTTTTATGGTTATAATTGCCGAGTTTGTCTTCCTTGACTCGTACATGTTGTTGTTGTTTTGCTTGCGATCGCTAATGCCGACATGACAGCATGACTGACTGAACTTTCATACTACTCATGGTCTGTAGGCCTAGTTTACAATGCAAGACCATGATCAGAATTCATATACCCATGTAACTGGTGCAGGGCTTTGTAGAGCTTGAAAATGTTGGTGCAAAACTGCGGTACAAAAGTTACAAGTGCAAATACGGTGACATCCTGACAGACGTATGATGCAATGAAACTACACCAAACCTGCTTTGATTACGACGGTTTGTTAGCTCCCAGTGGGCTTACCAGTAAAAACACCGATGCAAACTTGTTCCCTTTCGTGGCCTGGCTCATTCTATGCTCAATTTCAATCTACTGTCTTTTGGAGGAAGGCATTTTAAAACAAAAAGCTGACATAAAAGTTTAATGAATCAAAGAGCGCTTTGATGGCAAAATCCCGAATATTCACAAACCAATCCCAAAGGCTCATGCCATAAAGGCGGTGCACACGCATGTGCACCAGAAAAAACAGTGGTCTCTCACGTGAATACATGTCATTGTTGTTGCTTCCGTTTCGGGTTGCTTCGTCGAGGCACAGTGGAAATTATTTGGAACTCAGAGGGGCTGGGCGGTAACAGTTAGGCATTCAAGGGGTCAGGGCACCGATTTTAAGGGGCAGCGGGGTGCGCCCTAGTAAAGTGGCGAAGCTCGGTTTCTGTAATGTTCTATTCACGTCAAAATATCATTGGGTGCAAGACGCTGCCCTTGTCCCGAATGTTGATTCCAGACATGCTGCGTACATAAATGTACTAATAAATATAAGGCTGTATCTGATATGTATAGCCTTCCAATCGATTGTTGTTGTTGTACTGCACTACCAGGAATTACATTTCCCATTTGGCCAGTACTTCCAATGAAAAACGTCACTTGTTGTAATTATTGACTTAAATGTGATAAACTGGCACCTGACATAAGCATAAACGAGAAATCTGCTGTGAAACATACACTTAAAGTGAACAAAACATACCTTAGTATCTATTATTACGTCTTCGACAACAAGGGTAAATGTGCCCATACAGTGCGCGTTAGAAGATTTCTGATTGGCTCATACCAAATACGTCTGACCAATAGATTATTTTGTTAGTTGAGACACCTCTGCAACAAGTAAACAAGGCCCCTATCAGAATATCTTTGAAATGACAATTATGCTAATAATAGAAAATAGTTATAAAAATGTTAACAATTTTCAGTTATTAGTTAGTAATGTGGTTAATATAATGTTCGCATGCCATCATAAATTTCATCATTGCAGTTAATAATGTTGATGATTATTGTCACCCCTATGTTTATTCTGTGTGATCTGGTAAGATTAATTCTCTTTGTACCGGTGTTTTGTAATTTCCCAAGCATCCTATTAAATTAATTTTTTTTAATGGGAGTAGTAGCTACAAAAAAAAAATAAATGAATAAATAAATAAAAATAAATATAATGAAAGAAAAATAATAAAAGCAGCTGACGTTCGTTGACGGACAATTGCAGGGTGTTCCTTTGTCCATGGTGATACAGGGTGGGGAAGTCTGAATATGGCTGAAAACGATCCCTCACAAACAAAGCTTGACAAGCCAAAATTTAACACTGCGATATCATTACATCTAACGAAGCGAATGTAGAAACAAAATAGCAAAGGAAGAAAAATCCACGCATATCAATTAAATTATACAGAATCAAGCATTCAAGGAAATATACTTTTGCATTTAACCTTGTGTAGTTCAAAATGTTGATCAAATAGCCATATGTATTTATACATGTTGTCAAAATATATTTTTTAAATTTATACAACTTTTGTATTAGTGATAATAAAAAGAAAATTGTAAAAACAAAAGTACTTTTTTTTCTCAAATTTTCAACACTTTCAAAGTTTTATTGTAGAAGTGAATCAGGGTGTTTGGAAGAATACTTCTTCACATCTTGAGGAATCGACTTTCCCGGACGAATAATGCGGATCAGCGCCACTTCACCACATTTGGAAAACATTTCAGCAATACCTTCAATGGTAGGAGGGTTTATTGGAATGTTTACGACAACAACTGATCGGGAAGGGGTTGTCTCGTCAAACTCTGGAAGTGGATCCTTACGACGCACCTTTGTTTCCTCCTCATTCACTTCCAATTTTTCAGAAGTCTGTAAACTGTAGGCTACTACACGGTAGTCCTTAGTCAACGACTTCACTTTTTTAAATGATGTAATCAATTTTATGCTTACATAGCCTTGTTTGTTTCTGCGAACATGCTTCAGCAGGAAAGCATCTTTCAGAATGTTAGCATCGGAAAAATAGAATTCCACCTGGCTTATAATTTTGTTCTTCAGCTCATCGTCAGGCGGTACAAAATCAGCTAGCGGTGGTTTGTTGCCGTCACCTCTGTCCGAATGGTCAGCGTCCATATCGGACACATCATGATTCCCACCTTCCTCTTCGCTCGTGTACACACTGTTCAAACTGACAGAATCTTCGTCACGTAACTTTTCAACCCTCAGCGTCGGGGCAGGGCCGAGGACTCTGGTTTTGTTATCGCAAATCCCCACGTCAACGAGATCAACGAGTTGTCTGGGACCACTTTGTGCCACACCACTTGGGTCAAACAAGCTGTTGTTGGAAACGTTAGAGGCAGATTCATTCTGCTGACTTTGCGACTCTGTCACAGTCATCGTCAACGTCTGGATTCCGTCAGTCACCTCTGTCAGCGCAACCCTGTCTTCTACTTCACTCATCTCTACTAAAGCCCAACCAACGACGTCTATTATGACAAAATTATGTACCGTTTGGTGAAATTCGTCGTCGTTTTGGAAGAAAAAGAGTGACTGAGAAGTCCGAAACAAGGCTGGTAAAACGCCGTCTTCTGCCACTCCACGCCGTATTTTGCCGGATGTTAATAAAGTATCCTACTTGACATGCTCGGCAACCCGACGAGCTAAGCAAGGCCTTCGTTCATTAGATCGAATTTTAGTCACATGGTTTTGTGCGACGTTTTGATTAGTCAGCTGTGTGATGTCACTAACTGATTTTGTTGGACACGTGTTGTTTGTTGTCGTAGGCGTTTACGACGTCAGGAACTGCGTTTATGTCGTGCCCTCATTCCAAATGAGATCTATAAATATCTGGGTGTAGTTCTTCCTTTGTCTGATTCTAATTCTGATTTTTCCTTCAAATAAAAGCAGTCTAACAGTGACAGCTGACATGTCATATCCATAAGGATTCATAAATTCAACTCATACTGATCTACAATAAACTGCTATAAATGCATTTCTGGTACTGGCACTTGTGTTGTGTAGCCTGCAGAGCGAGGCTCTCCTACAGTGGCCCATTCATGCCATCCATAATTCTATGTACGCTTACTAGTGAGGCGGCTCATCAAGCTGTTTATCAGTAAAGATTATTGACTGGTGTACTCAGAAAGTAACTTTTTAGTGAAGAAAATTCTTTTTCACAATCATAGTCATTTTTTCTTCTTTTTTTTTTTTGGACATAGGAAATCCGTTTTATCAGGAAATCATATTTTTTTACAGAGAAAATTATTATTTCACATGAAAAATATTTGCACCGCATTTGAAACATTTTTTCTGTGGTGGAAATCATTTACGCCATATTAGAAACCATTTACATTGCAGAGAAAAGTATTTTCACTGCGGTGCGAAAGTTTCCACTGCAGTGCAAATAAAGTTCAGGTGAAAAAATAATTTCCTCTGTTAAAAATATAATTTCCTGATAAAAAATGATTACCATGTAAACAAAATTTCTTGTAAAAATTATTGCCCATGTGAAAACTTGGCTAGTATTGGGGAGAAGAATTTTTTTCATAAAAGTTTTTTTCAGTGTAAACCAATCAACTAACTTTACTGATAAACAGCTTGATAAGCCAACTAACTAGCAAGTATGTTTAGAAAACTGCCCAAAAAACCCAACTGGAATTGCATAGCACTGCCGTACTAGCGTTTCACTTTCAACAGTTTTGCCACAATACAAATATTACAACAAATTAGGCCTACTATTTTTTGAAGCCTGCTATTACTAATATAAATGATCAGTGCAATGCTTACCAGTTTTACTAGCTAGTCTTCATTTAAATGAATATTTAATGGTTTGCTTTGTCGTTTTTCACGTCTTTTCCGATAAGGGCAATGCATGTTTTCGTCTTGACTCCTGCATAGTCCGTTTTCCATATTTTTAACATCGACATAAACGATTTCTCATCAAAATGGCGGAACGTCAACTTGACGTTCTTGAGGAACGTATTGAACAGCTAGAAAGTATTGTGTTTGGAACGGCTAACAAAGACTCCATGTACCCAAAGGTAAAGATAGGATATTCCATCTTCACCATTTTGACGATATCGATTCTGTATCAATCATCGACGAAACTGCGATTGTCTTCTTCGTGGAAAGTACACCTAAATGTAGTATGATTGAAGGACCAGTTTCCGTAATGGCACTAGTAGGCTACGCTGTTAATTTTCAATTACATTTGGCGCTATGGTTTAGATCAGGAATTATTTATTTATTACCACTTCCAATTTATGATGTAGACCATGCCGTAGCTATGTAGGGCTGTGCTTATGTGTATACGTAATCACAGCCCTACAGAGTTAAACATGCAGTTGTCTCTTTAGGCTCTTACAACTAGCCACGACTGACAAGGCCCTTGTCACGAGGTTATCCGTGAAACTGTACACACTTTCCATTATAATGTAAGTTAACTGTCAAGAGCCGAATCAGTATTTCAGAAGTCTTGCAAATTAACTCAGATTTAGGCAAGATAAGGTTAAGATTCTTGCTAATTAACGCAGCTAAAAGACATGATTTTATGTTACCTGCTGTCGTAGTCCGACACAGTCTGCATCTGTATGCATATTTAAGGCAAGTGGAACTTCATCCCTTGTTTCCTGTCATAACATTTTGGTAAACTGGTGTGGGCGGCAGAAGAGATTTCATTTTTTCCTTATCATTATTTGGATAGTTTTTGTGATAATCTTATCTTTTGTGCGAATGTCTGGCAAAAAATGAAATAATGTCCCAATGCAAGGGGGGGGGGGGCATGAAGACCTAACATACTGACAAGTATTTTATAAAGACTTCATTGGCTCATAGAACTGGTACCTTGGTGGTGACCGCTTAGATCTCCAAAACCATGTATTCTTTTCACATAACAAAGACATTCCTCGATAATATGCCTTCACGCTGATGTATAATATGCACATAGATGGTCAAGCATTGATACTCCAAAACGAACACAAATCTCTTTTTCATTTCTCAACAGTGATAATCAAGGTATCACCCACTTCTCAGATTGTGTTCTTTCTCATTAGAAGACATGCGACTAGCTAATGTGACACTCAGGATCAAAGCTATCTTGAGTCCTATAATAATGGAGAGGTGGATAGGTGTGGTATCCAGTTAACAATACACAAAAGGCATTGGGCTGTTTAAGTGTTGAACAAATTCAAATTGCCTCCATTTAATGTTAATAAAATCAGTTTTTATGCAAAATTTCATTAGCTTCCTTCTCCATTGGTTTGCTCGATGGTTCACAGGAAATTGCACTCGATAAGATGAATGCTGGCTGTGATCAGTGTTTAGGTCATGGATTAATAGGTTATGTCATTTTTTATGTAATGCCTGGATAAGTTACATGTATCTTCACCCTTGCTGGGCCCCAGCTTTTGTGCATTAATTACCGGTATGTTGGGCACGGAATCAGCCTCTATTTTACATGTATTAACCGTGAAGTCTCTTAACACTGTTATACATGCAATGGTTTTGCAGCATGTACTATTGTGGTTACATACTACAGTCTGGTCCAGTTCATTATTGTCATGTTGTACTTGCATGACGTTCATTTATATTTCTGTCTTTCTCTTTGTTGTTTTTCTGTGCAGGATGAAATTCCCCAGCAGCAGGTAATGTAGTACATGTGCTGTTGAAATAAAAAGTAACATACATACATATATACATGTATGTACATGTAAATGACTTCATTGCCATATAGCAAACATTGTAAGAGAAATACATGTATTCCAAATTACTAACTTTTCGCAAACTTTCATTTTTCTCTTTTTACCCACACTATTAATATGAAGTTCTCTGTAAATCAGCTGTTTAGAACAACCTGAAATTTATAAAATCAGATCTGGAAATATGTATCAAAAATGAAAACAATTTCTTTTGCAAAATGCCAGCATTTTATACTGGTAAAACATATAAATTTATTTGTTGGAATAGTTTTAATTTTGTAGAGCTGCTGAAAATGGTGAAAGAGTTCAGCCTTTCATAGACTTCAGTAATTCAGCAAACATACAACATGTTCATGCACACTAAAAATGATGCCATGAAAGCTTTGTTGAGATGTCACCAAAATAAGTCCATGGATTCCTATACGATCTTTTTTTTTTATTGAGGCAGCATGAAATGTTGTTGCTTTTTGTTGTCTTTGTTCACATGGGGCTAACCTAATTTGTGGTAATTTACATATACAGTTTCAAAATATAGAAAAATGCATCATCTAAAGGGTTAATGACAGTCTCTTTGGTGTACCAGTTCAAAAAAAAGGTAAAAGATATCTGTTTGAGAAAATATGTCATTTGCCTGTTAGGTTTTCTTTAGTTCAACATCATGATGTATATATTTTATTTGGGACAGCCATTTTTTGCTTTATCATTATGCTTTTTTGGGGGAGTTTTTTTTTTTTTGTACATTTTCTAACTTATGAATGGTTTGGTAATTTTTTGGATACATTTTTGTATATATGCACATGTTCATAATACTTGCTTTTTTCTTATTTGGTTAGTGTCTGTATTTTTTGTTGACTTACAGCTGTATTTATCCTTTGTCTGCATTATTACCCTAGATGTCTGTGTTATTATCCATTGTAATCTCTTCCTTCAACCCATATCAGTCTTGTGCTTATTAAAGGTGAAATATAATGATTTCATCAACAACACAAACAGCTGCATTTTTGCACTACTAAGTGCCATTATGTTCTGCTATAATTTTAAAAAGTTTATTGAAAAACTAGTAAAATAGGTGTCTGAAGTTCAACCTTGCCAATGCAGTAAGGCAAATCTGTTTGGAACACTATCACTTGCCTCTCTAGTACTCCTGAAAAAAAAATATATAAAATAATGGATTTTGCAAATTTGAAATCTTTGCATTTCACCTGATGCAGTGTTTCCTCAGGACAGAATGCTAAGGACAGCAACTGCAAGTAACAACTGGATAATCCATAAATTGTCATTTGGTGTATCATTTGCGAAAAAATTTTCCATAAACATTCATAATGGTAAGTTACATGGCTGCTAGAGGATTTTCAAATCCGGTAGATATCGTATTACATGAAAACATTCATTCTGTCTGAAATGTTACTATTGTTTGCAGTTCTGTTGCATTTTGTCTAGAGGAAGTGTGGTTGTAGGCTTATTGTACTAGTTTTGCTTAGCTTAAACTTTGGTAATCCAATATTATAGCATGTGTTGTCCATATACTGGGACTTTTATGTTACTTTTGTGTAATTATGAGAAATGCAGACTAACGAAGTTAATTATTTCCTGCTTTGAATCGGATGGAATTATTTGGATTTTCCATACTCCCTTGTTTTTCCCATGTGACAACACCTTTATTTCAATAAGTTTTGAACAGGCATTTGGAATGATGATACACTTCCCTTTTATATTGTATTCTACGTGTACATGTAAGCAATACTGACTCACTAATCATGCTAATGTATTAAACTTACATGCTTATTATAGTAATACATGTATACTAACAAATGTAAATTTCTTGTGAAAACTTAGCCTGGTGTAGTCTGTGATTTCGTGGGATGTTCAGTTATTTTATGGTTAAGGAATGAGAATAGTATATACTATACAGTATTGCATCTGAAGTTTAGCTTGGTTGTGATTGATTCACCCACCTTTACATTGTCTTACATAAAGGGCTAGCGTTTTTGTGAAGTTTGATCAATCAATTTCTTGTAGTATGTTTAGGCCTTTATGTGCATCTTACAGGGCATTTTTACAGGCCAGGCTTTGGGTAAAATACGCTACGTGTATTAAATATCCAATCTGTAATTCTTGGACATAGAAATGTCATAACATGGCCATACCGCAACTTGAAAATGTACATGTCACAGTATATTTCCAAGGTTTTTAAACCAAAGGGCACAGGAAAATCTGTGGGAGTATTACCAACTTATTATTTTATATTTTATTACTTGGAGCTAAAAGGGGGCCTTTGTGGCTCAGTCCGTTAGCACGCTAGCGCAGCATAATGACCCAGAAGCCTCCCACCAATGCAGTCATTGTGAGTTCAACTCCAGCTCATGCTGGCTTCCTCTCCGGCCATACGTGGGAAGGTCTGTCAGCAGCCTGCGGATGATCGTGGGTTTTCCGCGGGCTCTGCTTGGTTTCCTCCCACCATAATGCTGGCTACCATTGTATAAGTGTAATATTCTTGAGTGTTACGTAAAACATAGATCAAATAAATAAATAAGTTGTAGCTTAAGAGATTAAAGGCAACAATCCTTCATTTCATCTTATACATACGTGTATTTACCATAGTTATGTGTGGTATTCCAAATGAAAAATTCAAATTACAGGTACATGTAAGACAGTTTACATGTTTTACAGACTAAGTGGCTGATAATCTTCTTTCACATGAACATGTATAGTTTAAACTGGTGAACAGAGTATACACAGCTGGTGAACAGGGTAGACTGTTTGCTGTTAAGCAGAGTATATTGTAAACTGGTAGTTAGAGTAAGTGAGCTGGTGAGCATACTATAGTGTCAATTGGTGGGCACAAATTGCAGGAGATGGTCTAGAACAACTAGGTTAGGGGCACGATAATGAATGGATTCCATAGTATGAAAAAGTAATACTACTTGGGGGATAGGCTTACAGCTGTGTAACATAAATGTGAACGCATGAGGTACTTTTGTGAACGGTTTGTGTAAAGGGACCTGAATGTTTTGACTATATTTTCTAACTGAGTGTTGTTTGTTGAACAGATTATTGATAGCCTAGCTGCAGTGCAGAGCAAGATTCAAAGTTCTGTGGCTGGGAAGAAACGTGTGGCAAAAGCTTATGACAAAAGTACGTACCAAGCAAAAAACTTGCGGACATTGCAGTGTGTAAGTAATGTCCGCTGAATTGATCACCATGAAAGTGTCCTAGTTGTCCTGTTTGAAACAGCCTGAGTGTCTCTTCATTGCTTCATTTGAGTTCTGAATGTAGAATTACAGGTAGAAAGATTTGAATTTATAGGGAGACAAGCTCAAAAGCACATGTGAGTAAGATTGCTGGAAACATTGAGGTTGGGGGGATGTTTGCAAATATCCATGTTTCCTGCCTGGTAGTGTTATCTCTCAGTGCTGCCTTGATTTACCTTCATGTCCAACTGTCATAGCCAGAATTTGGATTGACTCATAAATGGTGTGATGGGAATTGTCATATAGCTAAACAGACTTGCCTTTTTCCTTTTAGATTTTAATGACGTCCATTGTGTTTTGGATGAAGGGTGGTTTTGCTTGACCTATTCCTGTCAGATCATCTCTGAAGGTTACAGAATGAAAACAAAAGACTGATACTAAAGCTGATGTTTGCTTGTTTGTTCGTAAAATGCCATTTATGAGGTCCAGGGTCATGTTTAATGAATGATTTTTACAAATTTATTGTCAATGTCACATATTTGTTTCTTTGCTTTTAGTCCCTAACCTGGAGAAATACCTGGACTCTTCCTACACGGATCAGTTGACACTACCTGAAGCTTCCAAAATAGAGATCATTCTGGCAGGTACGTCAATGATAACCGAATGGTGACTGTGTGGAGAATGGAGGAACTGATAATCCTTTTCTTCTCTTTGATGGAAAAGCGTACCAGTAGTTAAATGTGCCAGTGTGACAGGGTACTCATACGAATGCTGTCAGGTGTAAATTCCAGAAAGCTAGTTTAGACTTGAGGCAAAATAAACACTTTGATTTACGCGCATACTTTTGAGCCCATGGAGTTAAAGTTAAAGTGTTATCTTAAGATGAAAATGTGCATGTGTTGAATTTTTAAATTTTCATCCGACTTACCCAAGTCAAAAATCATAAAAAATGTTTCTGTAATCGCCCCTAGGTCATATCTCAGTACTGGTGCCTAGTTCACTTTTGAAATGTGGGCTGACAGTTTTGATATGTGTGTAATCATCCAGTTGGTGTGCAGTATATGTTGTCTGTTGGTTTGTCTATATATTCACACACACCAATATAGGATTTGACCCTGACTGTATTTTCATCAGGGTGATGGGATAGGAATTTGATATTTGAGTGGACTAAGTGAAGCCTTTGGCAATTACATGGAGTAATGGATCATTTATGTATTTACTTGATTGTTTGTTTGTCATCATACTCAAGAGTAATACTGTAGCACTCATTTGTACAGAGGAGGAAGTACAGAGAAAACCACGGGTCTTTGGCAAGCCACTGATGAACTTTCCCACATGGGATATACAGATACTGTGGACCAGCTCTTAGTCACCAAGGCCCCATGAACAGTGAGATAGTGAATCTACAAATTCACGTGTCCAAGGCCATTTGCATGAATGTCTTTGTTAAGTTGTCATCTTTATTGTCATGAATTTATGTCACTTTTTTATGATTTACAGAAGAAAATTTCATCAGGGATCAAGCTAAGAGGTTGGAGGAAATAGAAAATCTCTCAAAGTTCATATCCAGTGAGCATCTCAAATGTGAGTGTTTAGTGATGTGATTTCTACATCAAATAATTATGGTAGTTTTGCATCATTGTATTTCTCTGTAATTCATAGTACAGGCATGTAAGATTTACCCTTCAAATGATCTCAGATAAGTTTTTAGTAAGTGTAAATGACGACACAGCATTTTGAGTAAAAATAAACCAGTGACATGGAATAAATTGCAATTAACATTTTTGGGGGGGGGGGCACCCAATTTTGCTTAAGCCATGGTGTGAGGAGATATGTAACGGACTACTTTTAAAAACAAAAGGTTCATAATTTTCATGTAACAATTCCACACATGGTTATAGAGCTAATGGTGACAAAACCAATATTGTAGGCTTACATGTTATACAGATGTTGTGGAAGCCTGTGGTCTGCCCTTTACTTCACCATGTGAAACAGGACAGAATGGGAATCAGTAAGCACTACGATCCTCTCTGTGCATTGTTGTCTGTTCTGATGATTTTTATTGATAACTGTGTGTTCTATTCACAGCTGTGCCAGCCCAAACTGAGAAGCTGCAGCATCTGTTCCAGATACAAATAAAACATCAGGTAGGCCAATGTGCGCAAGTTTCAGCATGTTAACATTGGTCATACTCTGACCGTTTATCCTTGCTCTCGCTACACTATGATTTTTGCTGTGCCATCCGTACTCTGAGCTTATCAGCCATGTTCCGTCCATACTCTGAGCTTATCAGCCATGTTCCATCCATACTCTGAGCTTATCAGCCATGTTCCATCCATACTCTGAGCTTATTAGCCATGTTCCATCCGTACTCTGAGCTTATCAGCCATGTTCCATCCATACTCTGAGCTTATCAGCCATGTTCCATCCATACTCTGAGCTTATCAGGCATGTTCCATCCATACTCTGAGCTTATCAGGCATGTTCCATCCCTACTCTGAGCTTATCAGCCATGTTCCCTCCCTACTCTGAGCTTATCAGCCATGTTCCGTCCATACTCTGAGCTTATCAGTCATGTTCCGTCCATACTCTGAGCTTATCAGCCATGTTCCATCCATACTCTGAGCTTATCAGCCATGTTCTGTCCATACTCTGAGCTTATCAGGCATGCTCCATCCCTACTCTGAGCTTATCAGCCATATTCTATCCACACTCTGAGCTTATCAGCCATGTTCCGTCCATACTCTGAGCTTATCAGCCATGTTCCGTCCATACTCTGAGCTTATCAGGCATGCTCCATCCCTACTCTGAGCTTATCAGCCATATTCTATCCACACTCTGAGCTTATCAGCCATGTTCCATCCCTAGTCTGAGATTTGCAGCCATGTGCCTCTCAAACTGTGATCTTTCAACCTCATTCCACTCAAATATTGTCACCTTTTCTTTCATATTCTGCCAAAGTAAGTTTTCAGCCCGATCGTATCCCAACTTTGTTTCCACACAAATTACCTGTCATGGTCCATCCTGGTGCAAACACAATGACCTTTACACTCGTGTATGCCCAAGTTCAAGAAGTGAGAGAGAAATGTAATATTTTGCTTCCAACACTGCAGTACTGCTGTCTGTCCCCAAAGGTAGAAGAATTGGGGTCTATGTATACACCATTTTAGTGATTTGTGACGATCTGTTTTATGGGGTTTATTTTATCTTCAATTACAGGACCAGACGGCCTTGATCAGTGAAGAGGCAGAAAAACTTCTGTCAGATTACAACAAAATAGTATCCTTTTTGTGGCGTGAGAGAAATGCGATCATCTCAGTGTCAGAAACCTCTCTGACTAATATCTAATTCCCTTTTTTTCGTACACATATGCTTGAATGGAAATTTCACCAACTTAAAATAACTTCCTTGCCTAATTACTTCACTTCAGGGATCTGCATGTGATTTACTTAAAGAAGGAAGTTAACTGTTAAACGTCGTACCAGGAAGGTCACGTGTTGGAATCGAGCTCCTATTGGGCTTTTTGTCCTAGGCTTTAGATCAGGAAGTTTTCACATAGTACTACCAAGGTCCAGGTATTTCCCCAAACCAGTACAGTGCTAATGTGTCATTTAAACTGATTTTTCCCCATGTAGAGAAAGCAACATATGAATCAATGGATTTATTGCATTTCAGTTTGATGGAGACTCTCATGAAGTCAAAAAGCTTTATCATTATTAGCACACATACTTTTACTTTTACATCATTCTTAAGAACATTCATACAGGTGTCTGACAGCATTTAAGCACTTATCAGACTTCCTGACGTATGGCTACAGCCTAAGGTGTACTCTCAGCTGTTGATTAAAGGAAAAGACTGGGGAAGTACAACGTAAATTGTAGTGAAAGGTAGTAAGGTTTGAAGATCTTAAAAACACATCCGATAATTGTTTATGTTCTCTAAGAATCATATGGTTTATCACCGTAAGCTCACATAGCTGTCAGAAGACGCTGACATTTGACCGACCTGATGCTGGCTGATTGACGTGAATCGGGCCCTTTGCTCTCTAGTGGTGAAATTGTAAGCCAAGCTCTTTTCCATCAGTATATGACGTGCTGTTTGTGCAGCCAAAATCTTCTCAGTCTGGCATCCTGACAGCTCTTCATTCTTGTCTGTGCACTAACAAAATAAGGGGCAGCAGCCAGCCATCTGTAATCGAGTTGAATACGCATTCGTATATGAGTAGCCTTATGTACATTCAGGCGACAGAATTTTAATGATATAAGTGCCCAGATTCATGTCATATCTGCTAATCTGGCTTCACATAATCCTGCATTCTAATTTATCAAATGTTCACAGTCACTATTTTTACAATCATTTAATATTTGCGATTGAGTGTGTGTTATGACCTACCTTAAAATTGGTTTCCTCGGCACTAAAAAAATCTGAAAAAATTGATGTCTGTTTTCAAATCTTCAAACTGTACTCCCTAACCACAAATTGACCAATCCCCGGTCTCCTTTAAGGACCAGTGATCTGAGTCAAAGGAGTTTTGATCCTTGCTCTGTAACATAAGTAATTATAGTAAATGTACTAGCTAAACCATGTGTTCTCAATGCATGTGAACAAAAATTACTAATGAAACAAAAAAAGTCTATTGAGGTTTTCCCAGTACCATGTGTGTTTATATGTAATAATCTAAGCTGACCCTTAACCCTGTCTCAGATTACCTTGATTTGGAAACAGCTTCTACAATGGAATGAAACCTTGTGTCAAGTGGAAATGAGCCAGTCTAAAAAGTGATTGTCTCTGTCATGTACCACATCTAACACTATTTATTGTTCTGTTGATTTTCATTTCACTGCTATATAGCAGTTGTAAGCTACGATATTTGGGTAGGAGTGTGGAGGATAACATTAGTTAACTTACATATATCATTATGTCAGGGCACCATTAGTTTTCTCTGCAAGAAAAATTTCAGTCACATTCATGTTTTTGTTGTTGTCCCCAGCTAGACTGTGTTCCAGTACTTCTGTTATTCATTTCTCTGATATTACCTGTATCCTGAGTCATTCTAGATCTAAAGGGAACTGGTCATTGAAGAATTAGTGGTGTGTAAAGAGTTGACAAAGTACATACTTAATTAAATAACTTCATTATTACGGCATGTGCAATTATCGTTCTCACAAATTGTCAGATGTATTTATTGGGTGTTCTCAAATACAGTGCGAAAGAAACTTTTTGCCGTATTGATTGTAGAAATTTACCAGAAGTGGTGTGGGCACTGTTACATCCTTTATTATGCAGTTGATATCAGGATAAGCTTGGCTTTTCAACATTGTATTTCAAAAATGACACGTGCATCTTTGGAATTTTTTGTTTTCTTTTTTGTTAAAATCATGTATCTACTTCCATAATAATCACTGTTACAATTTCCATTTGTTTATCACAGTGATGTATGAGCCATGTGAAAGCCTCTAGATTTTCTGGATAACACACTGTCCAAAGTACAGTAGTGGTAATTACTTCTAACATGGGCCATTTAGGGAAAGAAAAAGATAACTTAAAGAATATTGTGCGTAAAATGCACTTTTCCAATGTGGCCATTTGAATAAATATAGCCAAATGAGCCTTACACGTACTGTGGGCATTCATAAGTGGTCAACAGAAATTAGGCAAGAAATGACATGTTAAATCACTCTTTTCTAGCCTTGCTATGGATGAAAGGAAATCGAACAGCTGGTCCTACTTATATATATATATGTGTACATTTGTCTTTGGCATGAATGGCTGCAACTCATTTGCGCATCATTAATGTAATTTGCAAGGGTATAACATGCAAATGGTTAGGCAAAATTGTCCCCACGCTGCTCCACAGTTGCAGTATGTGTGTATTAAAACATTTTATGATCCAACACTGTCTTCTTGGGAATTTTCTTAAGTTTCAAGTTTTAATGTTGATGAGAGTTCTGAAATAAATTATCTTCACTTCCACTGGAGCAATGAATTTTTCACTTTTTGTTTGTATAAGCTGAAGAACATTTGGCATTATTTTTTTTCTTCCTGTTTTTATTGGTGTTGAAGGCCATTCCAGAGCTTTTTTCACTCATGGATGAAAGAAATCGGCATAAAGCACTAGCCTTTGACAAGTAACTCACAAACTTCCCCACAGGTCACACTCACATTTTCAACCTCGAGCGAGTGCAAATGGTATGCCTCTTTCATGAAATGCAAAAATATTTTACGAACTTGGTGTAATCCCCAGTTAGAAGCCATGCCAAATGCTTATTGCCAACAAGGACATGAAAACAACATCTTCATTCTGTCAAGTTTGCTATATCCAACACAAGATTACAAAGCTATAGCAAAGGATCAGCCTGGCAGCAAGATGCCAAGAAGTAAAAGCAATGCAATCTCAAGGATTCCCTGTCAAGCTGGGATTAAACCTACACCTTGCATACCTCGGTGTTTAAAAGACAAGCATTGTTAACAACTGGCCAACCACATGGGTGGCCCAAAATCTTTAAAAAAAGGTAGTGATAGGTTAGAGCAAGGAAACCGGGCTGGTCCGGTGTCAGTATAATGTGACAGGGGTGGGGTGTCTTGTCTGGTGTCTTTGGCATGTAGTTCCAGTGATGCCAGCAACTTTGGTTCTGCCACAAGAAGACAGAGTAACAGTATATAAATATTCTAAGGGCTTCTCATCGTCATATAACTGAAAAATTGTTGAGACAGAGTAGGACGAAAAACCTGCAGCCTACACATGCCAATAGCACTCGGCCATGGTTTGCCCATCGTCATAAATTAAAAACACATACAGAAAGAGCAAAATAGCGCTTCTAATCATAAGGAAGCAGTTCTAAGGCACAATCTATGGACTGAATCCTCACAACTTCTGCCGCGGTTAAGTCAAACCAGCACGTAACATGAAGCCTGTCCACAGTGAAGAAGTACAAGCTGTCAGCACACTTCTGACGCCTGTAAACGGAGCGAGGATCCTCCGTCAGCATGCTGATGATTGCCCTTCTAGCCTCGTCAGCATTGTCCAGTAAACCCAAACGATGACAGGCATCTTCAGCAGACTTTGAGAAGGCACAGAGCTGCTGGAGAGCTCGCTCTGTGAAATGCACCTGAAGTCTTTTATCGACTGAAGGTACCCAGGAAGAGGACACATTAACACCAGACTGCCGATCTCCAGGGAAGGCAACTGCGCCAATGGCATCCGGAGCGGATGATCTCCCTTTCATGCTGCAAGGGTGAAGAACTTGACAGACATTAGTAGTCTCTGTATGAGTCAGATCTGAGCTCGTATGAACATCTGTCACTGGCACTGTAGTAGACTCATCTTTTGTGGTTTCACAGGCAGTAAATCTATCACAACCATGAGGATAATGTTTTTCACTACATGCCAAATCCTTATCTTCACACTCCAGAATTTCAGTCTTTAGTTCAAGCTTTATACTATCGTTAAACACCGACTCGCAGCTTTCATCAAATCCAACAGAACAATCCTGAAGAGACTCTGCCTTCTTTGTCTCAGATACCTTGGTGTCCAGTTTGGTGTCTGATGTGTCATTCGTCGCGTCACTCGATGTCAAGGACATTTTCTCTGGGTTAAGGGCTTGGTTCCGGTGTGGAGTGTCGTATTCCTGTATGTATGGCTTCACATCTAAAACTGGTGTGCCATCTATGATATCAATGCCAGATATGTACATCTTGTCACCTTAAAATAAGACAGAAAATTAAACAGTGTGTTATTGTTGAAAATTATGGAAAACTGATAACTTGCTTGCATTACAAGGACCAAGTAACTTCAGCTTATGCACAGCCATACAAGGAAATGCCAGATCTGTGCTGCATGGTACAAACTGCCCATCAGTAATGGTTCAGACACAGGTTGAAACTGCATATAAAACTTGGGTACTTGAAACACACATAAGGTGGAAACTAAACACTCCACATGACGTACAACCAGGATTTTCACTCATATCGGGTAGTAACGCAGTACAGCTTACCCACAAAAAGAGTTTGAACTACGTGGCAACCACCTGTATGTTACATTCTGTCTCCCTCTATCCAGTTCAGTAAGTACTCGTATAATTGAAGCTAAATAATACACAGGACCTGAAATGGTACTCATCCTGAAGCAATCACAAGCTCAGAACCAGAGTCTCTGATGAGAAAGTAGCTCTACTGGTTGGCACAAAATTATCACAGAGTCGATCACAAAATTATGTATTTACAACAGACAACCGATCATCAGAATGGAAAATTGGTATTACAATTCATGTATCTTCATGTAGTCTACACATAAAGTTTGAAATCAGTCAAAAACTGTAGAAGGAGCAGCGTTTTGAAAGATATATGTATGTTAACATATAGTGGATAAACAGATAGACGGAAAACCGATCATCGAAGTAAAAAATCGATTCTACAAATCACGTAGACTGATGTAGCCTACACTTAAACCAAGGCTCGTTGAAATCAGTCAAAAACTGTTGGAGGAGTAGGGTTTTGAAAGATACATATGTGTTAATATGAAAAATCGATACTGCAAACTATGTACCTTGATAGAAAACTGAAAGGCAATGCTGTGAAATATGTATCTTGATTCACTGAAACCAAGTTTTCTTGAATCTGGACAAAGCTGTAAGAGTAACTAGTAGCACTTTGAAGGAAAAGTTAACATATGCTGGATGAACAGACAGAAACAAAACTATCATTAGAATGGAAAACTGATACTCTGAATTATGTATCTTGATGTAGTGTACACTTCAACAGAGTTTCATTGAAATCAGTGAAAAACTGGGGGAGGAGTAGCCTTTTGAAAAATACCTGTATGTTAACATATAAGGGATAAACATTCAGATAGGTGGACAAAATGGAAAGTCGATACTACAAATTATGTATCTTAATGTTGTATACACTTCAACAAAGTTTCGCTGAAATTGGACTGTTCGAGGAGCAGCATTTGGAAGGAAAAGTTAACAGACACTGGAAAAATGGACGGACAGACAGACACACAGACAAGTAGGCAGATGGATGGACACTAGACAACTTGCTAATATATAACCTTTTCTTGTCTTCAACCAGTATAACTAAAAATCAGACTTCGGCACTAGATCAACAAGTGCAAGCTCACAACAACGTACAAATAGTCAACTGTGCAGGGTTTCGTGTCCTCTTGCACAAAGGCCACTTTTTGTCAAAAAGTCAAAAATTTGACTGATCAAACAACAGATGGATCACCTTACAGTAATAATGTTGCTTGTCACAACTAAAATAAATTTTGTTTCTCTCCAGAAATCTGGACCCAGGCCCAATTGCCCTGTTAGCACGAAGCTACCATCTCACAAGTCTACACTGCTGGTTGCCGTGGCAGTTACGGTGCTTCGTGCAAGCGGCCTTCAGTCAAAGTATGTTGGCTAGAGCTACCGAAGATTACAACATGTACCTCTAACAGCGTCCAGTTTTGCCAATGTTAGTCCAATGGGGTTAGGGCGATGGGGAGACCGCGTTGAGAACACACCGACTCTTCTCCCACCCAGGCGTGGTGGGCGAACTTTAGCCTTGCTGGCACAGCCGGAGTTTTTGTGAAACAGGAACAAAATCCTGTTGACAAAAACAGGTACTGTAAAAACACACATTACATCACAGATCATGCATGAATACAGACACTGACACAGTTATTACATGTGGTCATTAATAAAGCAAAAGAGAACAGCGCAAATAAGAAATAGTAGTAAGGTAGCATATATACAAAGGTAATGTTTCATAAATGTATTATAAAATAAACTCTGTGGCAGCCTTCACTCAAACCTCAAACTTTCTCGTGTCTCGTAGGCTTTATTACAAAAGGATTTACCCGATAGGTATAAAACATGTAATTCCTTACAAAAATCTGAAATTATATAAAATCTTATCTCTGAGAAGAGTAACACGGAAATAACTTTATATACAAATTACATGTAATTCAGTTACCAAACATGGGTGAAACTCTCCAGGTCTTCAAGGGAATGTTCTGGGTTGTTGAAAATGGATTTCTCTATAGCCAGAACACCTCTTGCATCCTTACAGAGCTGAGACTGTCTGGGTGTGCCGTTCTTGTATTTAAATATTGATTTCATGAAGCCAATGGGAGTGAGTTGCACTGCCATAGTGGAAACAATCTGAAAAGGACAGATACCAAATCAGGTCAAAACCTATTTATGGACAATACTTCACTAAAAAAGTCAGTTTATATAATTTACTTCCTTTTTTTCCTAATTTTACAGCTTTACAATGCTGAAGCGTTGATATAAAAGCCTAATCTGTGTAACAAGAATATTAAAAAACCCTGCTTGTACGACTAGTTAAAACATCTTTGAAACGTTTTCACATTTCATAAAAGACATAAAGAATGATTGGAGTTTTGTAATTGTATCTATAGCTAGTTTTAGATACAGCCGTGATGACCATACAATCCCTCTTTAGGAACTAACAACTCACTCCTACATCCAGTGTTCTGTCCTTTACTCTCCCTATTTCAGATGCTCATGATTTTTAAAAACAATTTTTGAAGCAGTGGCAGTTTATTAAAATTGTTAACTGATTTTTTTTTTTAATTATTGATCTTTTTTTTGACATTTTAATTGGAGGCATTATAAATATACCCTTTCATTACTAGTACATTAAAATGTGATCACCAAGAATATCATGACTGTGTAATATGATCCAGTCCATTAAGATCAGTTAAATTCTAAAAGGTTATCATCCTTCAAGATGAATATTATTTTGATTCAGCCTAGCTATTTAACTCAGGTACCGTACTGATGCAGATTTTCTGACGATCTACATGTATTATGAATCTCTTTGAACATTTAACAGCGTTTCTTCCTTCTCCACTTACGTTACTGGATAGCTTTATGACTTAGTACACTACTGTCGTGTTGATGACCAAAACCAAAAGTCCTATCGCATGACAATTATTTGCCTCTCCAAAAGAGCTCATATTTGGGGGGGTAATTTTTAGTCATTTACAGATACTTGAAATAGTATTTTAAAGTTAATTCACTATCTACAGTAAAGCAAGCAAATAGTGATAATTTTTACTTACTACTTTATCTAATAAGACCCTGTCAGATAAGAATTATAGATGAATGATAATAATTCACTTCATAAAACTGAATAAAGACTGATTCAGTCTTTCAGGCCAACTGGTAGGCCATAGCCTACATGGAACACAAATCTACATATATGTACAACTACACTGATATGTACATGTCAGTCAAGCGTGATTTCTGTCAGGCACTGATCGATCTAGATTTCGTGACAAAGTACAGTATTCTTCAACCTCCATGTGCAATAATGTTAACGGATACCTGTATTACTGCAGGATACCTGTGGCGCTCAGTGCATGACGGACTGCCCAGTAGAGCCAGCATGTCAATCTCTTGACAACTGCGCATGTCGTGCCAACAGGAAGTCGGACGGGATCACGATTTACTGCAACCGCCACTGGACAGGATTTGCCCAGAAATTCCTCTCGAGAGGACATGGATAATAATCTAGAGTAACAAAGCAGGTAAAGAAATAGATAACTGCATAAACGGAAAGTACCCATGGTGTATAGACTGAGTGTTAACTTCATATAAAGCTACTGTTGGCGTTTTTCATTTTGCTTGACTTCCAAATGGTCACCAAGATAAACAAATATGGCGACCACTGTATAGTGATTATATCGCTTGTAGCTTTGTTTGTGAGTAGATGTCTTTTCTCCATGTAAATGTTTCGACGGTACACTTTAATTTCTGAACATTGGACATCTGGCTGAGCTGGTGCCACATTGAAATTCAATCGTTAATGTGTAATTTATGGACGATACTTTCTAAAGTCGTGCACTGTTTACTACAATACATAGTTATCTCCCCTAGTGTGATTGACATTTATACGTTTCTTTTCAACGAGATTCAATTTTAACTCTTTGTGACTGAATTTTAATGGTCAGTTTTTTTTTCTTTATAAAGTAACAGTCTAAATTAAATGCCTTTTTCTACTTCATACTGGAATGCTGTATTTTAACAGGCTGAAATGTTGTTTTATTTAGTCCATCCAATAGCTTTTCTATTAATTTATGTATTTTTTCGATTGGTGTTTTACACTGTACTAAAGAACACTTCACTTATATGACAGTGGCCAGCATTATGGTGGGAGGCAACTGGGCAAAGCCCATGGGAAACCCACAACCATTCGCAGGTTACTGGCAGGCCATCTCACGGACGCTTGGAGAGGATTCCAGTACAAGCTGGACTTGAACTAAAAGAGACCACATTAGTGAGAGACTTCTGGGTCATTATGCTGTGATAGCACGCTAACCAGCTGAGCCACAGAGCCCCCACATTTGTATCAAATTAGTAGATGCTTATATCATAGCTATACCTTACCCTAGGCTTTATAAAAAGTAAAGCTTGGAAACATCGAACCCACTTACCCCTAGCTTGACTAATTGAAATGAACTGAAAGTTTATCTCAGTGGCTTAGGGGGCTAGCACACTAGTGCAGCATAGTAACACAGGAGCCTCTCACCGATGCAGTGGCTGTGAGTTCAAATCCAGCTTATGCTGGCTTCCTCTCCATCTGTGTGTGGGAAGGTCTACCAGCAACCTGCAAATGGTTGTGGGTTTCCTCCCACCATAATGCTGGTTGTCATATTAGTGAAATATTCTTGAGTACGGCGTAAAACACCAATCAGATAAATAAATGAAAGGAATTTGAATCATGATCTCAAAAGGAATGCGTGTTTTGATATGTTAGTAATATATATTTTCAGGCTCATCAAGTACATCACCATGGTGGTAGGAGAAGGCCCCAAGCCTCCTGCATTCAAAGGCTTCATGAGCGAGGAGCTGAGGATGCCCAAGTTTGAAGCAGTGAGGAGTGTTAAACCTGGCAAGCAGGATAGCATGTACCAGGTTTCATGGCCCAAATATGATAATGTGAGTATAAATACTTGTAACATTTCGTTGCTAATGTAAGAACATTACAGCAATATCAATATTGTTCCATGTACGTAAGGCTGTATGATATTAGGTTCAGTGACAAATAAATGCCTATTTAGCCATGCAGATGCCGTATGATACTGTAGATGTTTTTCATGTATATCCAGGAGGTGATGTCCAGTTTCATACTACATACTATACTACTACCCTATGCCATCAGAAAAAGTGTCCCAGGCCAGTTAAGGACTCCTTTTTTCCTCCATAATTAAAACGATAAAGATTATAGAAATCACCAATGAGAGAGCAGAGTTAAATATTTTTTTTTACCAAGCTTCTGAACATTTAATGATAACAGGTAGCTGAGCTCCAGATAATTTCACTGTATGATTTATGATTTTTTGGTTATAGGCTGATGTTGAGCATAAGGTAGATGAGGTGATAGGTGCCGTGTCACTGTTTGCCCCCTACTCACATGAAAGTGGTATGTCAGTTTTGTGCCAGCATATTGTTCTGATAATTTACAATTACCTGTATAATATATATATTTTGTCAAACCTATTGTAAGCAATTGTCAGAAGGATCCCTTTCTATACCCCTTCTGTATTGCTGAAGCCTGCCAGCTCTTAACCCATGTCCAATAAACAAGCTCCTTGTTCAGCTCTGAACACATATAAGTCAGGGGTTTTGTTTGTTACGTGCTGAAAAAATAGTGGTTCCTCCACCCTAAAACCAGACTGCCATCATACATTGTATTTGCAGTAAAAATTCACCCAAAAAGTACATTGTCAGAAGCAAGTAAAAATGATAAGTGTTACTTTTGGCATGATTGGTGCTGAAACTTATCACCTTATCAGCTAAAGAAATCCCAAAATACCTTTCTATGATCAACAGTCTAACTTTCTGAATGGGACAAAATAAATTATTTGTCATGGGCAAAATTTTAGATCAGTTGCAGTCAGTAAATCATTTTTGAATTTGATGTAAACTCCAAATCAAACAAATAAGACATAGATAATTACTGGAAATGTCTTGCTATGAACTTTCAGAAGGTGAAGTGAGAGAAATCCAGCTGGAGAGACCTGTCACACCCATCAATGTGAGTGCCTGTTTCTTTCAATCAGACATAACTTTGCATGAATTATGAATAAGTCAGTTATGATGAGGTACTTTAAATTTACTTTTCCAACTTACCTTGAAATATGCAGTGTTTCATGTCTTTGTTTATCTACAGGATGAAATCCGCACACCTCCGACCTCGTTCAACCAGCTGGTGAAATATGTGAGACGGCGAATTGCAGCCAAGCGGGACATGGCCTACCTGTCAGTTGAGGATCAACAAAACTTGGTCAGTTTCTGCTGTATTTATCTACTTTCTTTAGTTTAAGATTTATCAAGGAGAACAATGAGATATGTTTAGTTTTGTTTGCTCTACAGAACATGTATTGTTCCATGATTGAGAGAACATCACACTGTTAGTTACAGACTAGGCTACTTTACGGTAATTAACAGGTGCTAGAAGTAAGGATAAATCACAAGAGTTACAGTTTGTCAGTAACTTGCCAGTGAGTCATCATATGGGTGAAAAAGGTTTTGTGTATGATTGACTTCAACCTGTTATGAAATAAATAGCCTCGAAGAAGGTTATTAACATTGATGTTGTAGACTGAAAATCATTGTGTGTTTCAGTTCTGCAGGGCATCTTGCTAGTATTCATTTCCTCAGAGACCTTGATTTTCCTCATCCCTGTGTCTTCTCCCTTTTAGTTTGGCCTTGGTAACAACAAGTGATTAATTATAATCATCAAGTTGCTCTCTGCCAGCAACCTGTCGATGGTCATGGGTTTTCCCCAGGCTCTGCCAGGTTTCCTCCCACCATAATGTCGTATAAGTGAAATATTCTTGAGTACGGTGTAAAACACCAATCAAATAAATAAATAAATAAATAAATCATCAGTTTGGTGGTTTGTTACAGACCACTTGAGGCTGCCTCCATTGGCCGAGGAGGTTTGCATGCTATTGTAGCGTGATGGCCCAGATACCTCTCACCAGTGCATTCGCTCTGAGCTCAAGCCCATCTCACGCTGGCTTCCTCTCCACTGGTTCATAGGAAGGTCTGCCAGCAACATGTGGATGGCGCAATGGTTTCCTCCGGGCTCTGCCAGGGTTCCTCCTACCATTATGCTGATCACAGTGTATAAGTCAAATATTCTCAAGCGCAGCGTAAAACACCAATCAAATAAATATATAAATAAAGACCACTTGCCTCCTACCTTTATAGTGTGCATATCTCTAAGTCCATAATTTGCCAATGATTTGTGTTCAGGGCCAAACACTCAAACTTCCTCCAACCATATCCACCCTGAAAACGCTCAGACATATCATTATGTACATTGTGTCGTACTCGTATGAAAAATCTTATGTCTGTTACCTTGCTGTCAGATATGGCTATGAACCACCCACTAGGACAGAGATTATATCAGCGGGCAAGTGTGACCCATACTGAGTCGTCTGAAACACTAGCCTCCACTTTCATACCATAAAGATGCACTTTTGATCCATGGTACATGATTTTAAGTTGAGCAATAGTTTCAGCTTGTTTGTGCAAGTTTTTCTGATTGTTTCTGGGTTTCAGGCTGGGATTCTGATGGGAGAAGTCAATGGTATATGGAGGGAAGTGAAGAAACAAGTTGATGACCCTTTCCTGGTATGTTGCAATGTGGATAGTTGCCTAAGATTTGTAAATAAAGAAAGTTGTTTATATGTCATCCCTGTTTACCATTGTGATTAGGAGAGTACACCGAGCCAACACAGGATTTATACAAAATCTAAAATTTTTATTCTGATCTTTTCCCAAAGTACCTGTGTTGATAAAACAACAGCACTGGTGTCTTTAACAATGGCAGCTGGGACTCTGGTCTGATTTACAGGGTTGACATACTTTCATGATTGAAGTCAGATGGTATGATAAGGCAAGTTTGAGGACATAAGTACAAGTTTGAGATGTAATGCACTGACTAACCACAAACCAGACTGACATCACAATTTTTACTTATCCATTGTTACGTTGTAAATCAAAATTATCTAATCTCATTTGTATCTATGGTTTGGTGTTGTATTGGGTACCTGTATTATAATGTTTGGATGAATGAGACGTGTTTTTACTCGAATGTCAACAGAGTGCAGAAGACAACAGCGAATTGAACAGAAGGATAACTGTGTACATTGTGACTGTTTGTGAACGTTTGTTCAGACACTACCTTCATAAAGCTGTAGGTAAGTAGCATGTGCAAAATTGTTGTCAAAGATTTACAACCTTACATTTAACCATGATATATCCTCCACTCTTACCAGTGGGGTATCAGTGGATATTCCTCTCACAAACTGGGTGAATTCTGACCCATATCTTTCGTTGCACAACCTCAGACATGTTGCAAACTGAAGTGCAGCCAGTGCTGGCCGTACGTGGGAAAGTCTGCCAGCAACCTGCGGATGGTTGTGGGTTTCTCCCTATTTCTGCCCGGTTTCACCAAACGTTCTGTTCTGGCATTGGTGACTTGATGTTGTGTCTTCACGTGTCATGGTGAAGCATGTGGACATTATTATTACTAATAGGTGCAATGATATCACATGTACATGTACATAGAACTCAAATTTCAAGACTCTTAAGGTCTCTGGATAAAACATGGATGTTTTGAAGCATTACTGCATCAGTCTGCAGTGTGCTACTAACAGCTGATACATGTATGTTGACAAAATGTGCCACGTCATCCAGCTGATTTTTCCTAGTGTGTCCAGATAGTTCTTCCACCAACCTCCACGTGGACTTGAGATTCGGCCTGGGCTCTGCTCGGTTTTCTTCCACAATAATGCTGGCCACATGTGTATGAGTGAAATATTCTCCAGTACAGCATAAAACACTATTCAAATAAATACTTTGTTGAGCATATGAGTGTAGCTATTATGGACTTTGGGAACTTGGTCTTGTTTGTATCAGTTGAACCCAATTATTTACCCAGTGCTTAACAGAAGAGGTGTCTTCAGTGGACCAGCCAATATGTGCAGGTTGAAAGCTCAGCTCGCCTTGGATGCCAACAAGCTGTAAGTGTGAGTTTGTAGCATGTTTTTTGCTTGTAGGTTTGAGACCTTAACGTATGAAAAGTAAAGACTCATTCACATGGATAACTGATGAAGTAAAACCTGAATGCCCTACTTCCTTACATGTACGTATTGTTTTAAGTCATAGTTATGAAGGATATTTGTCTGCTTACACTGAAAATTTTATATTTTTTGTAAAGTTTTCTGTTGCCCAAACCACTAAATATAACCAAAAGTCCACGAGCAACCTGCGGATGGTTCTTGTGGGTTTCCCATAGAAGGAGCTCGATTTCCTCCCACCATGAAGCTGGCCACTGTCGCATAAGTGAAATAATCTGGAGTGTGATGCAAAACCCAAATAAAATAAAAAAATAAATTTTTCTTATCTCCGCAGCCTGAACATCTTGACTGTACGTCGGTATATTGTGGCAGACATGAGGAACTCTGGCCGGTCGACATCAGCTGCTTCATCTGGGATCCCTCCTAACACCAGCCTCCTCTCCTTCAACTCACTGGTACAAACATACTTGTCCATAATGTCATGTAATTTATGATAAGTGCAGGGGGTTTTCTAGTCACATTCTCAATGAGAAATATCAGAAAATTGAGCTTTTGACAGATTTTGTCTTGAGTTTTTGCTACATTGTCATGATTGGTGGTGCATTTCAGATTTGTTCAATTTGAGTTTCTGAAAGGAAATTGGGTAGAAAACCCCCTGAAATGTTAATATCAAATACACCTGAGTGTGGGAAGCCACTGATTTATTTTGGAATATAAGATGTCATATGAATTAAGCATAACTTGAATTCAGGTTCATTGATATTTTTTTGAAGGCGGATTAGCATGGGCCTGCATTTATATATACGGATTGATTGTCAGGGTATATCTGTGATATATTATTCTTTTCGAACGCCAAACAAGTGAATTGATTTTGCGGTGAAAAGTTGTTTACATGCAGGTACCAGTGTGTTGTTTTCTACTTTTTCGGAAGTCCGACTAGTTCAGTTTCACTAATTCACCCCTGGTCGTAGCTTTTCATACAGACATTCAGTTTTTGTTCTGCTTTTCTGCATGTTACCTAGCTCTGGTTACATAGGAGACTCTGACTGGCTGCACAAAAGGGCCCAAATTTGCAGTATAATTGCTGTGAGGCAGCAGTATGTGTGTTACTTAAGTGTTTTATGAGCACACATGCACAGAGAAGTGTGACTTGCTACAGGAAAGAACAAACGGGCACATAATTTTAGACTGCTGTGTTAAAAACTGGCAGGCAAAGGGAGACGGGGTGGTGGCTAATATTTAGCGTCAACATTTACTGTGCTAACAGGAACAGCGATGACTAGATGAGGAATCAGTGTTTCTTAAATAATGTAGAAATCTGCAACCCTGACTGTCTTGTATTTGTTGATTATCCATTTTTTGTACCGATTGTATCATGTTGTTTCAGATGGAGTCAATACGACCAGTTAAAGGTGTCAGGCGTCAGAGTTTTAAGGCACCCAATGAGGAACTTCAGGAGGTCAGTGACATTTTTTTAATGACAATTCTGTCAGTCATTGTTTCATACAACACTTTTAGCATAGCTACTTATAGCACTGTGTATGTATTCATGGCATGCAAGAGAATTTGTCAGTAATATGCCAAAAGTGGGTGGTTTACCTATTGCACTCCTACATGCCCCACCCATAAAATTTACAATCACATACATTGTAAGTGAGAATTTACTGAATGTGGCATTACAATCAAACTAATTCATGTAAATGTTAATAAATGTGTCACTGTGTTTCTGCCATTGTATTTAAAAGATATGGATCATATTAGAATTTCTTGAAATCATGAATTACAAACTATCATGTATATATTCTGGGTTGTTAACACTGCAATGTGAACAGAGTTCTCGCCAGTTAAAAAAAGAAGTAAAACATTTAACAGAACACGAAGCACTTTCTGAGGACAGTACGCATGAGGAGAGGAGGGTGCGGAAGGGGGGTATCCTTCCCTGCATGTGTAGGTGAAAAAAATAATAGTGAAACAAGTAATAAGGTTAAATTTGAGGCTTTCTCAGCTGCTCTACGAGATCATTTCATGTTGAAAAGTACTACAAACTTTTCTTCGAAACGAGCCGACAGTGCTGCGATCTGAGTGAAAACCGTTCAAGTATGAAGCTTGGATGTAAATAATTGCATGGAAAGATTATGTTTGACTGTTGGGAAACAACCAGCAAGGTTCACTAAGCTCAGACCCTATGTGGTTCATGGAATACGAAACTTAAACCAAATTCAAGAATATTTTACCTTAGCTTTGTATGCCAAGCTCAGATTCCTGTCTCAGGAGCAGTAAATTTGTTTATAGACCATGTGCTTCCCAGTGCATCACTAATAATATACTGACAGTGATACCTGACATTGCTAAACATGCTTCTTAGCACTTTTCAAAGTATCAGTTGCTTCTGATACAAAGCCAACAACCCAATACTAATGCAAAAAAAGGAAGAAAAGAAAAGCCAACATCTTGCTGAACGCAGTCTTGAGCAACGTAGGAATAAAGTATTAAACGCTGTGATCAGCAAGTTTATCTTGTGACCCACAAATATGTACGTGTGCATTTCCAGACTTCACCGATAACAGCATACAACTACTTGAGACTACAAGACAAAATGTCTTGAAATATTTTCATACATGTACTTACCAGAGTCAAGTCTTTTAAAGATGTTTAGGAATACAAACAGTAATTTTTATGGTGTATGGTGTAGGTGTGGGGATTTTTTTTGGAGGGGGGGAATGATCGTTCACCGGTGCAAAAAAATGCTGTCATGGGAACCGTGATCAAAATGCCAATGAAATATGCTTGTATGTATACTGACATTGATAGCCTAAATCTCAGTTATGTGGTGGCAGATGTAACTTTGTTTATATTTGTGAGTCTTCATATCCTGTATAAATATGTCAATTGTTCTGTATATTTGACAGCTTTGTGACCAGATGCCACAGTTGGACACTGGCAAACTCCTTCGCCTGTTGGACGCGATTCCAGAAGGCTTAACAGACAGGACTCTATCAGATGGTAAGGCTTGTTCAGCCACATAGAGTATGTTAGGAACATTCCATTTGTTACATGTATGTGGTCAACTTTTAACATGCTAGATTATTAGGTAAACAACAAATACTGTTAATGCAGAAATGAAAACTGTGCCTTCTATGACTTCAAGTTCAAGTTGTACATAGAGTGTGATTTGTATATTCTAGAAATTAAAAGAAAAACAACAACAACAACAGCAACAAAATCAAAGGAAAATATACCTGTCAGGGACAGCGATGCCCTCTAACCTTCCAAGAATGTTTACTTTCTGTCCTTTCGTTATCGGCTGTAAGCTGAAGATCAAGTGGGAATTTTCTCTAGAACTATTGTATATTATTGCTCACAGCCCATTTGTCCTTCTGTTTTTCTGTCTTTCCTAAACAGCTGTGAGCTGAAGATCAGAGGGTAATTTCCGCTATGCTGATCTCTATTAATAGACCAATTCTACATGATTTCTGGCAGTCTATGGTTCAAATCCTGGTGATTCCTTTGCATTTTTTCTGTTTTTCTCTATGCTGGTCGCCAGAACTTGACCTATTGTATATGATTTCTGACAGTCCAGGGTTTGAATCATGTTAATTCCTATTATATTTGTCATGGTTTTTTCAATTTTTTTATTCTTTTGGAATTAGTGTTATTGTGTGTGCATTCAGTACATATGAGGCTGATCCCTGGAATTGCTGTCCTTGACAGCTATATTGTCTTCTATTTTCATATTTTTAATCTTACAGATATGCCTGTGATGGACATTCCAAGCCGAATTTCTCATAACGAATTTACAGACTCTTTGTAAGTTGTTGTGCATGGAAACGTAAACATGAAGCACTAGTGTAAGTTGAGGCAGCCAGACTACTTGGGTTCACGCATTGCTAATAGTTGTCGTGTATTTGTTTCAGTGAGAGTGAGTGATCATGTACTCTGTAGAAGTCTTTGATCAGCGCCATGCAGAAGTGTACATATTACATTGACATTTTAATTCTGATGTATTTATAAGGCCAATGCACATCATAGACCTATATTTTGTACACACCTGCCTGTACACATTTGGCGCACCTAATCTATCTTCAGGGCAGGTGTACACTTCTGGGGCCACCTTCATCCAAATGTCGTTCGTGTACGATAATTTTGATGGTTTGACAATTATGTAAGATATCATATTTCACGTATATATGTGTCTTTCACAAAAATGCTTTGTGAAAACAGGTAACGTCATAAATCATCAGACATCACATTGTACAATAAAAGTTTTGACTTAGGACCTGGGTTACGACGTACAGCCTTTCCTGTTAATATATGTTTTCTTAATGGATCGTACTACAAGATGTTTAACATTTTATCTCAGATAATTCACAAAACCAGAAGGGGCAAAAAAGTAAGTTAATATTGTTCTGTGAACATATTTGTAGGACATCAGTTGTATTAATTACTGTTGTGATGTTATTGATGTTATTATGAACTTGAACTTGAGTCTAGCGTTTTCTTTTTAGCATGTAGCATTCTAGTGTTACTATACATTATGAACAGTATGAATGTATATACAGTAAATTGAATTACATATATCTGTGTTTCAGTCTCCTTGAGCAAGAGTCCAGAAAGCTTATAATGGCCCAGGTAACCTATTTAACATATACCTGTATACATTGCACCTTGGCCGTGTTGGTGGCAATTTCAGTGGCATATCACAAGTCTAGATGTTTTTTTGGCAATATTAATGTTGTATAATAAATGCGACCAGATCTTACCTTCGTTAAGGCGTGTAACTGTAGCCAATCTAATGTTTACATTTCACCCTAGTTTGTCTTAGTTCTCGAAATATTCTGAAAAGGCATTTCAAGGAAGGAATGTATTTCACTTATATGTACTTGTATCATTGCATGTGAGTGAAAAAGAAGTTGTGTTGTACATCTATATTACGAGTTGTAAATGTGTGTGTTTCACAGCGGTGTCAGTCTGTGCCAATTCTGAAAGGCTACGGAGAAAGTCTGAAGGAAGAGTTGTCTCTGTCCAGCGGGAAAGTCGCTCAGGACGCCACGTACAACATAGCTGACCTACTGACAGGGACAAAGAACGCTCGTAAGATGGTGAGTGAGAAATAGGACAAACTTGGGAGTCAGTGTATACATCTTAACAGGTAAACCAGGAATAAGTGTGTTTTGTGTAGTTTATCGTGTTTGTGTAGTGGCTAGATGTCAGAACTGCTTTCCAAATTTTTTTTCTTCTCTTACAGTGCTGGATATATTAATATTTGACCTACGTCTTACTTATTCAACTCTGGTTCTTCAACATTTTTGCCTGTTTAAGGGCAATTTATCAGCATTAATCTTTTGACCTCATGGATGGCATTTATTTTTGGCTGGGATTAATATAACAGTTGGATCAGCAGCGTCTGCACTTGTGAATGGGAGTCACAGAATAGTGAGTGTCACAGTATTATCATATAAATGAGCCAGCGTCATCATGCACTCAGGGAGTAATATGCCCATGCACATGTGTCAGGCAGATGTGTTTTAATCGGCAAGGAATTTAACCTGTAGTTAACGTGCTGTGAAGGCTAGTGTCATTGCAGTTAAATGTCAACATTATTGATGTTAAGATGTCCAGACAGTCAAACCAAAAACATCCAGGATGTTACAGACTGTAAAGAGGTAGATAGAATCTGTGCGTTGACCAGTCTTTGCCTGGATGTGAGCTGAAGAATTTCTGATACAACAACAACCTTCTCTGCCTCGTTTAGCAGGGAAACTACTGACATTTTTCTGAGAAGACTCTAATTAAATTGAACACATAAAACTTATAAGTAATCCTGTAAACTGAATAAATAAATCAGAATCAAGGAATAATAAAAGGTAAATTTTAGATGAAATTCAGTAGTTTTTCACTTATACATGGGACTTAAGTTTTATGGGTGCAAACAACTGTTGTGCCCAAGGTAAAACATCGATCTTCATGTTAGTGGTGAACTTTCCAGCATGTGACATAAAAACTCTACATTGGTAGAAGACAAGTGGCCTTCAATGAAAACAATTACAAGACCCCAGCTGGGCTGTGAAATGGCCCTAGCAGTGGCCGTGACGGCTTATTGTCACCAAGTCTCCTGCGAATTCAGAGGGAAACACAAATCCCCTGTCCTAGACTAGGATTAAGCCCACACATCATATGCTTCATGGAAAGGAGTCGCTGGAAAAAGATATTTGAATACGACCAGATGGATATAATTTGAGTGCCTGTCTGCCGTTATTTTCTTAGAACATTTGCTGAGATACTAGTTGTGAAAAGTGACATCATGCAATAACCAACAGTGAATAGTTATCTGTTGGTCAAAGTGAACCGTACATTTGCTGGATTCAGTTTTAGTAACAGCATTTCCACAGGAAGTGTGAAATATAAATACATGTATTTGAATAATAACATAATATAAATTTAATATTTATAAGATTTATTGGAAGACAACAACTCAGTTCATTACTGAAAAGACATTTGACCAGGAGACGTCTCAAATATAAATACATGTATAAATAATAACATTTTAAGAACACTTTGAACATTGCAGCAACTCAAGCTCTGTTAGCTTTTTGATAGTTCAGGGAGAGAAAAAGTTCAGGACGTGTTGTTTCCACTGACTCATTGATAGATCAGTGTTTGTAAGAATGATACTGATGTGCTCTGTCTAAAAATCACAAGTGGCTCGCTTGTGACGAATCAATCTGAATTACTGTTCAGTTATCATGTCACATTCTTCGTTGAAATAAAACCTGCATGACACATATGGAGGATGGAAATTCCTTAGTTGATCTTAGAATATGACATATCCTCATGCACGTGATACAATACAGGTTTCCACAAGCGCTTTCATAGCTGCCCACCTTTGACTCAAGCATGAATGGTACTCAAAGAAACGTTTATATTTACATCAAAGTTTTGAATTCCTTTCCAGGTCAGACAAGAAAAGGGATAACCAAAGGTGGTTGCTACATGTTAAGCATCTTATAGTTCAGCAGTTATGATGAAACTAAGCCCAGGTTGCAGACAGCGGCATGTCACTCTACCTGTAAAAAGTTATCACCTCAATACATCTTAAAATATAGGGACGTATATAATGAAAACCCCAAATTTTCACAACTGCTAGATACTTATACAGCAATTAGCTGATTAGATCCATACTTGTTCATGATTTTATCCATTAAGTGAGTTGACCCTGGATTTTGCATGTGTCGTCTTGTATGGGTCGAGTGTTGGATGAATTGACCTGTTTTCTTCAATATTACACACTCATGATATGTGAAGAGGCAATCAATTTAAACCCACCTGGGTCTGAAAGTCGCCATGGCCATTATCAATTTCGGGGTTTTATCCGCACATCCATTGTCAGCTGCCTGAGTAACTAATGATATTATCCATTGAACTCAATGGATAATAGCTCAGAAAAATTTACAAAACACTTTAAGAGCAACTACACTTAAAAGTCTGTTGGGCTGCTCGAGGGAGCAACCATATCGCCACCATGTTGAAAAAACAGGTCTCCAGATAAAAAATAACTGTGGAATATACTCACAAATGACAAAAGAGAGCTTAAGAATTATTACCACTACGTACCTTTGCAATGTAGCATCAATAAAACCGAGGAAGTTTTCACAGTTTGTCTCATGTAGGGAGAAAACAGGTCAATAAGTTGATCAAGTTCACAGCTCGCGTTCAGTGTGATCCACTTGGCAGGGTACTGCCGTATTAACGAGTTGTCTTGCGATGAAAGGGAAATAATGTGATCGTCGTGCCGTTGTCAGTCCCTCTGTTATATTAGTCTCATCTTATGGTTTGTTGGCTTTGGCAACATTATTTTTAAGTTGGGGCAAAAGAGAGAAATTCCTCAAACATGATTAAAACCACTCCATGCAAGCATGTGGAAAGGTTTAAAAAATATGGTATTTGTAATGCTAAGATGGATGTGGGGGATGTTGTAAAGGGAAGTATAGGATGCATAATGCTCATGAGAAGGGTGAAAAAGGTAATACTATCATTTCATTTGCATCTCGGTCATGGAATTTAAATTTCATCATGCAGTATCTGCTCTCTGCTGTTGGTAATATTCATTTTGCACTCAGGTATGATTTTTCTTATATCGACAAACTTTGAAATCCTGCCTTATATTAGAGGTCTTAAAATGGCAGATGGAAACTCTGAGAAGGAAGTTAAATCCTGAATCAGCTAAGATGTTGAACTCAGAGTTACAGTCTAAAACGAAGCATCTGTCAAAGATATTACATAACTCCAAAGCCATCTCTCAGTTTGAAAACATAACTTATGGTAGGCAAAAATGACTAACCATTGCACTTCCTTTCAAAATCTGGAATAAATTGTGTGACCACTAAAAGTGGAAGGTTTTGCAACTGATGGCTTTCAAGTTACAAGTGGATGTTACCTAACCTGATTCACAACTATATCGTTGCAAGGATGAACAACATGTTAAGGAGGGGGACAAATCTGCAGCGGGCGGTACCAGTGATCTTGAGCAGCTGTTGGCAAGATCGCGGGAAATTGACGAAGATCACAAACAGGGCATGAAGGAGGAGGACGAACTGCCTATCCTACTTCAGGTCAGTGTTGGGTGTTGTTTTCAGGGTTATAGGATTGTAGGTGCTGTTATGGGGTGTCTTATGTTAGGTGCTAGCAGCTGTTGTTTATAGGGCCATCCTTAAAAATATGTTCATTCGACATAACCCAACCAACCCTCCAAAAAGGGACGTACTCAAAAGTTTTTGTCGGTGTTTTGAGGAAAGATTTTTATGGGTCTATTGGTGAGAATCACCAGAGGCTCATTATAGTGGTACGAAAAAATGTGAAGAACTTTCCGGAAGTAGTTCCACGGAAGTACCCAGTGTCAGTGCGTTCAACAAAATAAACGTGTGTTATGGTCAAATATTAGCTTCATTTTGTGATGTTTTCTTCATTGTTTTGTTGGGATTTATATGCAATGATTATGCATTGAATGAAGGATTTAATTATGTGTGAAGTGGTGCTTTCATTTATTATCCTTTCAGTTTTATGTACTGAAAGGCACATAGAAGGCTGGTAACAGTAAATGTCACATACCAGTCGGTACCTTGACAGCCTATGGTAGCATAGGTAGCGAAAAGATTTACATCATCCAAGATAGCTTAAATGGGTACATTTAACAGTTCCTAATTGTATTTTGGTGTACCTCACAGCAATCAAGCGCTTGGGTAGTCATTAAAATGGTGGAAATAAAGAATAATGTGGAAATTAATTATCTGATGGCAAGGATGCTATTTTACCTGACCCCTTGGGTTACTGCTCCAGAATAATGGACTGGACTAGAGCAAAAACCGGAATAGAGGGGGAGTTAGTCCATCTTGATGTGCTAAGAATGTTATTTTGTAATTCTGACATTCATCACAACCCTGAGTCCATCACCTGTTCTCAAGAAAACTGGCCGCAGATCTCAAACTCGAAGTTGAGGTCGGAGTACTTGGCCTTGTCCCATTGGGTTACTGCTCAAGAATATCGGATAGGTACCTTGTCACATTTACAACTTGTGCAAATTTCCAGACAATGTACAAGTCACACAGGAAAACATGCAAGTTTTGTAAGTGAAGAAGATTAAATAATCAAATATGTCACACAAAATAAAGTATTGTCATCTAAATGATAAACATAAGATATAGCGAAGAGGCAAAAGTGTTTGAAAACGAGGCTTTTACAGTGACAAACTCAAAGGTACAAGCATTCTTTTTCACATGTACGAAACAACAACAGCGCCATGTCACTTTTTATTTTCTAATCAGCTTTTGTAGGCGGCAGTTTTGCCACCAAAAACCACCGAAAATCGCCACCCATTGACTATAAATGAACACCCTGATAAACTGTATATAAACTTTCATTTCATAGCAATCACATCAAAAACAAGCTTCATGATGTGAATTAATGGGATAATAAAGTAAGAACATATTTAACTTCATTTTGTAATAATACATGTATTGCAAAAAAGTACACAGTTTATGCTTTCATGGTTTCCTAGCAAAGCTCACATGCAATTTTTGGCCTTTGTATCTCTTTGGTTCCTGTGTTCAGGGTACATATGAGTGCCAACAGGCATTTTGTGTTTGCTATCATAGAATATTGATCAGCATTAAACAGATATCCTGAAACATTTGCCGTTTTGTGGACAGCCTTAGTTCTGTACTGAAAGAAATGTGTGGCCCAGCTTTATATGATTTTAAATGTTGAGTGTTAGATAAATATGTGACTTTGGGTTCATTTATTTATTTATATATATCATTTGTGTTTTATGCAATACTCAAGAATATTTTACTTATATGATGGTAGCCAGCATTATGGTGGAAGGAAACTGCACAGAGTTCTCTCCGGCTCTGTCCACAGACCACCTGCAGGTTGCTGGATTTTCAGCTTAGTATACATGTGTATGCTTCTTTCCCCTTCCCCATCCTCATAAATCAGGTGTCTGATTCAAATTAGCAATTTTAGCGTACAAAATAATTGTTAGCTCTCTTGTTGAATGATGAATCTGTAAACGTTTTTGGAAATTTTATTTCATTTCATTTGAGAGTAATTTCTGTACACTTGCATTTCATATGACTGTACTACATTTGTTCATCAGTTGTTTTCTATGGGGTCTTGTGCATTACAATAATTTCAGTAACATTGGTGTTAGCAGTTGAATGATTCTGTGCAAAGTCTCACATCAGCTGACAATCCTCAAACCACAATCAAGTGGTGCCAATTTTCAGTGGACAAAATACATTTAGCTGATACCCCTCACCATTTACAAGCAGTGGTGGTATATTCGAAGGATATAAAGCCTCCAGCTAGCATCTTGCGAATACACATGATACGAGCGTGACAAAATTTTGACAAAAAATGATGTGTTGCCTTGATCTGTTGCTACGAACAGCAGTGGTACAAATACTGAAGATATTTTGGACTTAGTTGGTGCTCATGCTAAACTGGATAAGTAGAAATGGTGAGAACTTTGCAAAATTTTGATATTGAAATTACATGTCTTATTTCTTGCAATATATCACAATATGATGTTCTAGTGCATTGTATTTTCTTTAAACTAATGTCATGAGCTGGGTGAGAAAAAATTGACGTAAAATGGTACAAAGTACAGCTACCAAGTCCCTTATTACAGACACAATAAAGGATAGGCACTTTGTACATGGAGATGACTAACGAACTTTGTACTGGAAGACAACTGATCACTATGGTTACAAGAAGAATAAAGTTAGAATAATAGCAATAGGCCCATTTCAAAGCCCTTGGGCTCTAGTTTTTAATATTTTTCTCTTCATGTTGATTTCTTTAAAACCCCCATTTTTTCAGAATAAAGAAAAGAATTTCGTACCTGTCGATCCTTGTTTTCCTCATAGAATGGGGTTAGTCCCAATAAACAGTGTTTTTTTAAAGAGGGCCTAGGAGCTGGCTACCTTTAGGTCAATGCAACATTTAACTGTTTTTATATCTTCACACTGTATTTAGACTAGACACCAGTCATACAGAGAAGAGGAAGCTGTGTGATAATATAAAATAGTGTATTGTCTTGTAGATAGCCAGGTTGTATTTTTTGAAACCTTAAAATTCATGGCCGGTCACAAAAGGTTGACAAAGACCAGTAATGATGCTTATCATAAAAGTAAGCCACCTCTTACTGTTTGTAGACATTTATAGGCCTTGTTGACACAACTGTGCCAATAACGTATCATGCTGACCTGGTGCCAAGTGAACATGGTGTTGTGTTTTATGAAGTTACTTATTCCCGTGCACAGTATATTCGAAGCTGGGAATGCATTACCCTTGAAACAACTCTGTCAAGTAAACAAAAGACAGCAACAGACCTGCTCAAAATTTAAAGTTTCAGATTATAAAAAAATAAATGAGACCCTTTTCTCGAACAGTGTTTATCTCACATATATGTCATGTTAGGGATTTCTTTACGCGTAGCACTTAGGATTATGCACCTTAGTTAAGACAGGGTCCTCCGTGGCCGAGGGGTTAGTGTGCTAGCACACCATAATGACTTATAGGTGCCTTTCGCCAATGTGCCACTGTGAGTTCAAGCCCAGCTGACTTCCTCTCCGGTCATGTGGGAAGGTTAGCTAGCAACATGCAGATGGCCATGTGTTTCCCATGGGCTCTGCCCACTTTCCTCCCATCATATTGCTGATCGTCGTCGTATAAATGAAATATTCTTGAGTACGATGTTAAACACCAATGAAACAAATAGTAAAGACTGACAGTAGGTGATCTACCTTGGCTGCATAAATAGGATAAAAATTTTTTGTGTGGGACTTGCAGGCAATGACCCGTGGCAAGAAGCATGATGACCTAAAGGACAGACTGGAGAAACAGATGGATGAACTGGAGGAGGCACAAAAAGAAGCACTCCTCAAAGAGAAGTAGGTGCCACATGTTCCTTACAGGCTTTTGATCTGAAACTGACAATTATCAGAGTAAATGGGTGATGATTATTCTGTTACATTTTTCTTTATTTTGTATACGTGTGTGTAATATTTAGCAAACCACCTTGATGGCCTAGTGGTTAGAGCGTCCACCTCGAGATTGAGAGATTTGGGGATCAGTCCCAAGTCAGGTCATACCAAAGCTAAAAATGGTACTTGTTGCTGCCTCGCTTGGTGTTTAACACTGGGGGGCTAGAGGAAAAAGGACTGGTCGGCTCACCGTCAGTATAATGTGACTGAGCGGGGTACCATGCCTAGTGTCTTTGGCATGATGTTCCAGCGGGACCACGATGTATCTACATACTGAGGGCTCTTCTTCATCTTATGACTGAAAAATTGTTAAGTACGTCGTTAAATACAAAGCTTACATGTATATACTTGTTCAGTCGCACAAATCAGTACACTTTGTGACTTTATCACAGTCTGTACCAGTGAAAACTGGCCTTATGTTGTTTCAGTGCTATTGGCAACATCAAAGATAAAAGTAAATAACATGTACTGCTACATTTGCTTAGCCATTTTCTTAACAGTACCACATACTATAGAACAGTGTTACTGACTGATACTTGTGTGGGATGAGCATGGTTAGAGTTGCACAGTTGTAAAAATTTAAAAACATGTAATGAGTCTTTGAGTTTCATTGAGTTATTTGTGCAAAGAAAACTGAAGTGCACCCAGCTAAAGGCAGCTTAACACTAAATACGCTTCATAAAACTTATCCCAGGATTAATGGGGATAATGGGTTTTATCATACATGCTAATAGTCCTTGAAAATGTCTCAAAAATCTGAAACAGTTCACTTTTCAACTTTGTGGTGAAAATTTTGTTCTAACTTAACTGTAAATCATTATATGGAATGCTTTTATAGATTATTTCTTGAACAGTTCGCAGCCAGGCCAACATAAATTTTGCGTGATTGGCACGAAGACAAAGACTTCCGTGAAAAGCCATACATTATAACTAACTGAAGAGTATTTTCTGTGACAGGTTGGACATAAAGCCCCCAGTTCACCCACAACCTGCTACTGTCACCTCTAAAGCTAACAACCAGGTAAGAAATTGAGGAGAATCTTACCACTGATTCCATGTTGTGTTTAGATATCATAGCATAACTCAGTGTGAGTAAAGAAGGAAATGAAGTTGCCAGAAGTGCAATTTCCAGACTACCCTAAATGACCTTCATCCAGGATTAAGTTGGTTATTTTTCATGATTCTGAGGGTTTTTTTGATTTTTTTAAATCTATGTGAGGTTTGTTTGAAAGTGAGATGACATCCTTGTGGAAAAATGTAAGTTTCAGCAATAAAAACAATATTTTATGACATTTACTGGCACCACTTTGTTTGTACCTGACATGATAGGATTAGACGCCTGACAGTGCCCTTGTCAGACTGCTGTTTTGCAGGCGTGTTAGGTCATTTGCAGTATTTCAGTGCTGGAACATAACGTTTTGAGATAATTGCGCTGAGGGCAGGTGATTTCAAAAACTCATTGTTTGAAATGTATTTTTGTTTGCAAGGATCAAATTCCAGCACTGTATGTAATATCATTATGGATGCTTTGAACTTCAGTTACTTTGAATGGCTATTTGGGGTATCATTGTGGACTTCTTTAATCTTGAGGTACATGCAGGTGTCACATAATTATGAGATGACGAGCTCGTCTCCAACAGCCTGTGATTTGTGATTTCAGTTGCCCGTGAAGACATCAGATATCCGGGTGTCTGAGAGAGTGTGTATGTCATCATTGACCCTGGACAGATATGCTACTGTATTCAACCATCTCCAGGAAGAGGTACATATTATACATACCACATACAAGGCAGCATCAGTGTTCCTGTCAGCATTGGCTTGCTGTAAATAAGACTCAAAACTCCAGTCATCAATGACTCACTGTTCCAGTTACTCACCTTGGATGGGGAATATATTGTTCCCCTGGCTCTTAAAGTTTGTGAGGCCTTGGTCATCACAGTCAGTGATGCTCATCTGGTCATGTGCAATCTAAACCTCTTTGAAGACCACTTGTCTTCCATGAGTATGATGTCAATATCTGTGTGTCACATGTGGGAATGTTCGTCAGTATCATGCCTAAGGTCGATGGTTTAACCCAGGCACCCTGGTTTCCTCCACCCATAAAAATTACCATCCTCGTATGACTAAAACATCGTGTGCAAGGTCTTCAACAATAATCATATAAGTGAAGTTCTGTGTGTACTGATAGATGAGTACTTCCTGTAAGGCATGTTTTGGTAAATCCAGGATGGTTTCAGATAAGGTAAACAAAAATGCATACTGATAATAAACCAGTTTATGTGGCTTTCAGATTTCAGGTGACACCATAATTCAACTGGACAAGAACTTGTTTCTGGAGGATGAGATAAAAGAAGTGTACAGAGAGGTGATGAGGTCCCTACCAACGAGTCATCTGGAATTAGAACAGGTGCATGATTGGAAACGTGTATTTGCTCAGTGTAATTCATAATCTGCACCTTTCTTTTCTTCTGCTTTTGATTGAGATCATGGTATTGATGATTGTTGTCTCACCTTTCTGTTAATAATGTTGATATCTTAACCCTTTGTGTTGAAATAACACTAGATCAACTGAGTATATGACTTTACCCAACTACAGTAATTACCCTAATTCTTCTAATTATTGGGACAGGTATTAGTACTGCTGAAAGCAACATATTAATTTCTCTCCCAGTTATTTGTATTCTTGTTACAATTATGCATCCATTAGCTAACAAAGGTAAACCAGGTGTTCCAAAAATTAGAAGCATTAGGGTAACCCAGGACAGACTTGACTTCCTCAGTACCATTCCTCAAACATTGGATGAAGGATGGAAATGTGTGTTTGTGTGTCCTCAATTGTTCCATACATGTCGTTATTTCAGGATGACTTGGTTATGCCTTCTGCTGACAAAGTAGACCTCTCTGAAGTCATGCCATCAGCAACACTCAACAAGAGGAAAGCCCTTCGTTTGATCAACCCAGCACTGGAGAGGCCCCTGGAAGCCCCCTGGGGAGATAGAAACGCTAAGGACTGGGTGAAAACGTAAGGACAGTCTATCACACCTCACATCATGTGGCACACTTACCTTAGAAGGGAATTTTGGAGAGGCTCATAGCTCAGTGGTTAAGACATTGGTCTTTCAGTCATTGGGACACATTGTCATTGGATGTAAAGGTTCAGTATTGCACTTTTACAGGGGATTTGTGGATTATTACACAGCTACTATCTGTATGGAGTTGAAGGCAGAAACTGTAAACAAGTCTGACGTGGCAACTTGCACAGTCAAGCTTTCATTGAAGACCATTTGTGTTCCATAGTGTGCGCATGTCTGTACAATCACACATGGGAAAATTCCTCTGTTACTTGCCAAAGGGCCATGCTGAATACTAGCTTTTCCGTATCAAATTAACCACCATCATCTAAGTTAGAAGTTCTCTGCCATGACGGAAGTAATAATGAAATAAAGAAATAAATAAGCAGGTAAATAAAGGGGCACATGTACACACTGTTAATTGAAAGGGCAAGTTTGCTTTGATTTCTTGGTTGCAACTTTATGCCAGTGGTTTGTCAAATACATGCATCTGACAGCAAAGCAGTTTCACCAGGCTCTGTCCTCTTTCATTCACTCAAAAAGCTGATCACCATGCAGGATTCTCAAAAACAGAATAATCATAAGAAAATGACTGTTGTGAACTTCTGATCTCTATAAATTGTTTGTTTGTATGTTTGTTTGTTTTTTTTTCAGACCAAAAACCCCTCCCAAGAACACAAAAGGTGAAAGTCAGTTTCCTCCAGTGGTGAGTCTGCCAGTGTTAAGCGATACATCAGCAGTAACAGTTATTGATTGTGGTCGGCAAACATGACTGGTCATCACACGTACGTGCATTTTGTCTGGCGGGATGCTCTCAAAGTGTTCCAAGCTATGCATCGTTCACCATACTGAATTGTGAGGGTGTTAAGAGTAATGATGGGATGGTTTGCTGCTGTTACACAGTTAACATTGAATACCAGTACATAAATATTGAGTGAGGATTGAAAGACAATCCATTATAAGCAAATAAACATGGTATAAAAACTTCAATGCATCATAGACTGTTTATTATTTATGTCAACATTTTTCCGATAAATGCATCATGTATCAGAGATCAGTGTGCTGTGCTGCTGCCTGAGGACAAAAGCGATAGTACATTGTGAAATATCACTCTAATCGCTAAACAGAAATCAGGATATTTTACTTTGGCATAAATTGTGACAAATTATAAAACAGACATTTTGATGGAGGGTTAAACACTGTAGTGGGTGCATCGTATGTTGATGGTGTTTTATCACCAAGAACACACCTTAAGAAATTTCTCACATCATGATTATAAAACACATATACATTACATTGCATGTAAATAATTCAATAGTGCATAAATTGAGAACATGTCAGTGTATGTGTGCTAAGAACATTTTCCTTTCTCTCCAAACAGACACCAAATATGGACAAGATTGCTGAGATTTTAAAGGCCAAAGAAAATAATTTCAAGATGAATGAAAACATGCCAACAGTGCTGGCCGAAAAGATGGCGCGGACATATGCTTCCTGGTTCCAGTGGTGGAAGAACACCTTATCCTGTGACGACTACATGAAGTACGTCTCTACAAAGGTGAGGCGACTAACATTCTGAAGCATCTGTGACTACATGAAGCACATCTCCACAAAGGTGAGGTGACTAACATTGTGAAGCATCTGTGACTACATGAAGCACGTCTCCACAAAGGTGAGGTGACTAACATTGTGAAGCATCTGTGACTACATGAAGCACATCTCCTCAAAGGTGAGGCGACTAACATTGTGAAGCATCGGTGAGTGCATGAAGCACATCTCCTCAAAGGTGAGGTGACTAATATTGTGAAGCATCTGTGACTACATGAAACACGTCTCCACAAAGGTGAGGTGACTAACATTGTGAAGCATCTGTGACTACATGAAGCACATCTCCTCAAAGGTGAGGTGACTAATATTGTAAAGCATCGGTGAGTGCATGAAGTACATCTCCACAAAGGTGAGGTGAAGAACATTGCGAAGCATCTGTGAGTGCATGAAGTACGTCTCCAAACAGGGAGGGGTGGGTCTGGCAACATTGTACACACCTGTGACGTACTTGAATGAAATATGAAGGTGATTCACCTGTATAAACGTTTACCCTCCCTCCAACTACCAAAATTAAGGTGAGTTTCCTCACATTGTAAAGCACCTGTGACATAATGAAACACACCTTCACAAAGGTGAGTCTGATATCATTAGAAGCACCTGTAACTTCATGATATGTGGTTTCATAGTGTAGGTGAATTCGCTGATATTGTCAGCACCTATGGCATCATGAAATATGTCTCCACAAATGTGAGTCTCCTAACATTAGAAGCACCCATGACTCACAAAATTAAGGTGATTTTCCTAACATTAGATGCACCTGTGACATCATGAAATATATCTTTACATAGGTGAGTCTGCCAACATTGGAAGCATGTGTTACTTCATTAAATATGTCTTCACATATGTGAGTGCTAACAGTAGAAGCACATGTGACATCATGTAGTGTGTCTCAGTAAGGCTCTCCAAACATCTTAGGAGATCACCTTAGGTGAAATTGTCCCTACACACGAGACATATAAGCAGAACTTCTTTGCCAACATACAGTGTAGTTGTAATTTATAAACACCTAGCTTCGTTCGAAGTGATATGACATATTCTAATGGTTTTGCTTGCAGGACACAGATTTCCTGGGTGTGCTCTACCATTTCTATGACCCAGAAGCAGAGGGTGAAGATGATCCTGCTCTAACCCCGCTCCACCCTACCCACACCTCCATCCACCCTACCCATACCTCCCACCCTCACTTCCTCATCCCCCGCCATGCAGGACTAATGCACCCACACACAGAGCCACAAGTAGTCGAGCCCATGATGACTGCCAAACAGGCGCTCAGGTACATGCACCATGTTACGTACAAATATTATATTGGCATCTGTAGCCAGCACACTGTTTATTCCAAGCCCTGGAAAGGCCCTCACCAGTTCCTGCATACGCTAATTCTTCCAATTATTTGGACACACATTAATACCGCTGAAAGCAAAACCGATATTACATTTCTCTCCCAGTTTTTTGAGAAAGAAGATAGGGATATTTCGGTCATTAGATGGACTAACCAAGAGAGAAAAAGAAACTTTTTATCCATGTTACAATACACGTACATTAACTAAATAGGGCAGGTCAGGTGTCCTAAGAATTAGAAGAATTAGGGTATATTCTCTCCATCAAAGGTTTGAATTTTTGTGAAAGGCAGACATCTGAGTTGTATGAAAGTCTATTCCAGTCATGGCCACTGTTAGCCAACTTAGCAGTAGGCTCTCTTACATGTATTTCCAGGTTTGCTCCACCAGGCACGACATTGTGCAGCGTCACTGTGTCAGCAACTTGACATTCACATTTGTTGTGTCACAGTTCATACAAGTCAGTGCTACACTCTTTCTGATGTCGCCTTAATTGTGTCCACATTTCAACATTAAGAGGTCAGACCTCAAGAATGTATTTGTATTGCAAACATTAGTGATGTCATATGTCAGTCGGCTTCCCACATATAAATAGGAAAAAGGCCTTTGGCGGGTGAAAGTCAAGAAAGTCCTAACTTGCACTCTCAACTTGTCCCGCAGAGTCAGGATGTTTGTCACTGGCCTTGCTTTCGGATTATGAGTAAGACACAACAGGAGTTGCCTTCAGCTATAATGACTGTACAGTTAGCCCACAGACATGTGATATGTCACAGGAAACCATTCATAGATAGTTAGAGCTATGGGAGGGTGGATAATTTTTACTCGTGCAATGGAAAAGCTATGTAAGGATATGAATTTACGTGAACTTCATAGAAGCTTGTATTGTTTTACAGCATTGAGAAAGAAAAGAAGTTGGAAGCATTAAAGGCCCAGAAGTCTGAGTATACAGAAGGATTTTGGAACGTAAACTCTGTGATGATGGGTGGCCTAGGAAAGGATCCTAAGCTGGAGGGTAAATTATCTTAGTTATAGTAGCACTGGTCTAATGACATCATGTGACCAGGGAGAGTCTTAACTGGACAGTAAGAATTTGATCTTGTGCAGGTCTAATGGTAAAATTTTATTCTTCTGCTAGTTTGTTTCCTGGGGCCGATTCCACAAGGCCATTTCTGACTTCAGCCAGAATTTAAAACATTGTCACAGTGCTTGGTTTTTGGTTCTGGAAGTTTAAATAACATTCATGAGTTGGTCAAAATTTCAATTTCTAAATCCAAACAATGTGCTTTAAAATAATGTTTCAATTTTCAACTTATGTCACAAGTGGCTTTGTGGAACTACCCCCAGTGGACACACCCTGACTGCTTTTCGTCAAGAGAATGAGCCATTAATTCAGCCCTGGCTAATAACTTGACAAGCACAGTGATTTTGAGAATTTAGACTATATTTATGTATTTAATTTTTCATTTGTAGATTCAGTTGCACCGAGCATTTAGAGTAGCATTTTTTCTTTGCCATTTTTTTTTTTTTTTCTTTTTCCCCCCACCGAATACGTAGGTCATTTTTACCTGCTGACCCCTCGTAAATAACGTGATGTCATTCGTTGATATATCCATTACACCTAGCTCTCTGCTGACCAAGTGTTCACCCATTACTGTACAATGATTGGTTGCCATCTAGCCTTCATACCTCATTGTTGTTTTCATAGAAAGGGACCATGGTCCTGATCAGAACCCACCGGAGACGGACTTGGATCGACGTTCTAAACTGACCCTCCAGGCACGCGCGCTGGCCAGGCGATCTGCCAGGGCCCTCAGGTAACATATACATGCAGTCTTGGTAGCTGGAGTAGGTCAGCTAGTGGTATGAAGCGCGTGTACACTACACCTCGTTTATAACTTCCCCTGCTGCTTTGCTGGCCGACCATCATTTGTGTGAAATGGACAAACGATGGTTGCCTGATACCTATTAACTGCTACAGCTCAACCTCTGTGGCCTTATGCGCTTCTTAGGTTTTGTTTTGTACATGGAGAGAAGCTGTTTGGTTTATACAGACAGACTTGAGCCCACTTTCCCGATTGGCACCCCATGGGCCCTCTTGCATGAAATACTCATTAAACCACAAATCTGTAATTATCATGACAGCCAGCAGTGTAGCCATTGTAGTTACGTGCTTGTAACATTAAGAAAGCTTTGTGAAAGTGGGCCCAGTAACGCACTCTGCCCAGACATTCTGAGGGTGCCCAGACGGGGTGTTCAGGCAGACCTTGCTTCTCTGGCATGGCTTCTGTGGTATTGCTGACAACCAGCAGTGAGCATTGCTCACATGTGGCCATTTACACAATCTTCTGGTCATTGAAGACCGCTTGTCTTCCGTTAATGCAGTGTTCATATCTGTACCATACATTACACAGTAAAACTGGGCATGCAGAGCACACAGGCTTCCTCCACACATGCAACCGTCACATAGGTGAAAAGTTTAATAAACAAATAAATAGAACTAATAGTTCGTGTATATTTTATTAACACATGTATTAGTCTGAACATGAAACCAGAGTGGGTAAGGAATGCAGTGTTTTGAGATTGAGGCCTGATTATATTTTCATGCCTTCAACACACATTGCATTTTATGTACAAAACTGATTTTCCTGAATACTCTGTACTTTTTTGTTTTGGTGTTTACAGGACTGCTGCTACAGATGTGCGATCCTCGTCAGCAATGTCCAGGAACCTATCTACTCCTACCAGTAAAGCTGGGTCAGAGAGATCCTCTGTCTCACCGGTAAGCTAAACTACACCCTTTGTGGGATGTCTGAACTCTCCGTAACTACAGTATAGGTCATTTGTTCCACTGATGAGCAGGCCACTATGGTCTTCTACATTATTTGTCACACCAGTAAGCTCACCTCTGACATCCTCAAGGTCACATGTGCCATGGACAAGGTCACCACTCTGGCCTCAGAGTCACGAAGCTGTTTTAAACTTACATCAGACTTAATCTTAACTTTAAAGCAGTTTAAAGTTGTACTAAAACACTAAAGTTTTAACTCGACCGAAGAAAATATATTTTAATACCAAAGACTTGTCTTTGACCTTCAGGACAAAAATCAAAATTAGCGTTAAACTTCAAATCTAAGTTCAGCATTAATTGCACAAGTTAAGACTAAGTCTGACTAAATCCTAAGTCAGCTGCATGATCTTGGGGCCAGGGCTTCTTTGCTTCTTCTTCAGTGCTGTCTGACATATTGACAGATCACCTCTCACATTATGGAACTTGTCAGGCACGCTGGTAGCTTCAGTCATCTTCAGGGTTGGCAGACTGTAGGTTCGTCACAGTGTTTTACTCACCTCATTCTTGTTCAGGGTTGTCAGGGTGTTGAATCGATTATTCCTCTCTTCTCATTTGTCTGACTTGTAAGACTACCTTCTGTTCGCAAGGGTGGTCGATCAAGCAGATGGCAACAGTGTATTTGCATGATCAATTCAGTTTACTGATTTTGTCTCCATTTTTGGCAGGAATGTTCTTTAAATGTTAATGCATTGCTGTATTTCGCATCATGCACTTTGTAGAGCAAACATGTTGGAAAAAAGACATAATGTGGAAAAGATTTCACAACAAAAGTGTGTCTTGTAATTGTTTGTGGAGGGCTATACATGTTTTGTTTCCATTTCCACTAATAAACTTCTCAAAGTAGAGTACTGTGGCAACTCGAACAAATGACGCAAGGCGATATATGATTCAATGTTTCAATTTTATTAAACCATTTTCAAGAGTGAATTTTCTGGAAAATGGTTTAAATAATACCGAAATATTAAATAATGTATCGCCTTGCGTCATTTGTTGGGGTTGCCACAGTACTGTACATATTTGTGGCTCTACCTTGGTGTGTGTGTGTGTGTTTGTGTGCATAAGATGTACATTACTCTTTTGCAGGCTGTAGAGAAGACTGTGTCACCCCAGGAGAGGCTAGAGCGAGTGTGGAATGCCCTTCTGATGCCCGACTCCCTCCGTCTGGACATGGCCATCAAGTATAGTGGTAATGAATACTACCAGCAGCTTGAACCAGTAAGTATTATACAGAGTAGGCCTCTAACAGTTATCTCCCTTCGTGAGCTTCGCCAGAGCTTGTAGTATTTTGCTAACCTGTTACTTGACCATTTGTTGATTCTTATGTCTTATATCCTCAACAAATTCAGCCACAGACATAATTAGATGTCCTGACATATTAAGAGGAATGTTATCTAAGTTCATATGTGCCCCTACTGGAAGACTATATTTTACTCTTCAGAATTTTTAGGAAATACATATGTATCAAATGGCAGCTAATTTTTTCCTCAAATGGTCGAATTTGTTGAGAATTTAGGGTGCATGCACATGGAGGTGTTCCAAACTTAACACTACAAGTAGAAGTATTAGCTCCATCTAATGGTTGGAGGAACTGACAGGCTCTAAGTGAATTCATCATCTGGTATTGCCTTTGTGAGATTTATCACATAAGCTCAGGAAATATTTGCTTGAGGATCACTGGATTATTGTAGGAGCAAGTAAATTTATTGACTAACCTTGTTCTCACTAGCTCCGGCCGTACGTGGGAAGGTCTGCCAGCAACCTGCGGATGTTCGTGGGTTTCCCCTGGTCTCTGCTCGGTTTCCTCCCACCATAATGGTGCCTGCCGTCATATAAGTGAAATATTCTTGAGTATGGTGTAAAACACAAATCAAATAAATAAATAAAGTGTTCTCACTAGTTTCATAATACTCGTAACCAATTTTTGTGAATGCTTTGCTTGATTTCGCACTGTCCTGTACTTTGTACACTGGCTAACATTCTACTGTTGTCTGCTGTCCTTATAGGCCATACTGAAGTGGGAGCAAGTCACCCAACTGATAACCCAGCGAGAAACCATCCTCAAAAAACTGGAGAAGTTTGAAAGATTTGCTTCAGATCCAAACCGATTCTTCACTAAAGGTAATTCTTGCATAAACTGGGGCCGCCGTGGCTCAGTCGGTTAGCGCGCTATTGCAGCACAATGACCCGAAGCTTCCCACCAATGCAGTCGCTGTGAGTTCCAGACCAGCTCATGATGGCTTCCTCTCCGGACGTACGTGGAAAGGTCTGCCAGCAACCTGCGGATGGTCGTGGGTTATCCCCAGGAAACTACAACTGCCAATCAAAGACAGTTGTTATTTTTCAGACCCCTGTGTATTGTAGAGCACTGCAGTTGTGTATAGGTTGGATTGTCTGTTTGTCTAGTGAACGGCTCATCCCTGAGTCAGGCCAAGCCAAAAGGCTTGAGCTGTTACAGCTTTCGTATGTTTTAATAACTTTCTAAAAATGTCAGTGTTGGCACCCTCAAGCAAAAGAAGATGCAAACCATGAAAGCAGCAGCTTATTTTGGTTTTAATGGCATAGGTTCTGTGTGCCCGTGCATTTGTGAAAGGTGCCAACACTGACATGGAAATGTTGCTACTCTAAAATATGAAAATAATAAAGAAAAGAAAAAAACAAGTTGCTACCCGTGAAACCACAAGCTTGTTGTTAACTTTAGCATTCACAGATCACAAATGAAACCAATGGGACTCTCACTTCTGAAAATAACTGAAATAATTTTGGAAAGCAGTATACATTATACAAACTGGAGCAAGCATTCCTCTTACATTGGAACCCAAGGTACTTTCATATTCCTTTTAATGTTGTGATAATGAGAAACCTTTCCCACCTAAAGCACCTGGCCAAAAGTTATGTAGTGTGTTCATATCTGCCCTTCCAGTGAGGCTTTGTGGGTAACATAGTACTCACAGATTTCAAGAGAACAACGCTCATTTTGCCTTGGAATCAAATTGCCAGTATGCTTGAAAAGTACCCCATTTCGTCAAGAATAAGAGTAGCTGTATGTATTTCTCGTTCCTCTCTTATCATTCCATGTTTTACGTTCTCTCTCCAGGTCACAAAGGCTCCTCAGCAGCCAGACTGGATGAGGCACGGGAAAGGAGCTACTACTACAGGGTGAGTGTAAAGTTAACTCCAACGCAACAAATATCGAACTCTCTTTCATTCTTTGGCTGTAAGGGAGTTTTAGAATAGAAGTTTATCAATGAACGCTGACTTAAATATAGCAATAACCAGTTAGAAGGCACTGAACAATGGTAACTAAGCAAGCTGATGAAAGCTGCTAGCCATGCCAGTGAGTATAAAACTTGAGCTGCTGTGAGCAGAGAGCCATAGCAAAAGAGTTACACAGTTTAGGCACCTAGAGATGTAATTCCCGTGCTAGAGATTTCTGAAACATCACAGCTTTTAGTAAAGGAAAAGAAAACAGTGGGGAGGAAGCACATTTTAATCCTGTGAGGTGGCTCTAGTGTGAAGCAGGGCCTCAAACCATTGCTGCATTAAAAACTGATTGTAGTGTAATGGCGCTGTGTCCTGATCAAGCACTAAACGACATGCCAATGTTTTGATGGATTATGTCCACATTGTGGACATTTCCAACAAACTACTGGCGATGAGACTCACAGGATGCCAGGAAGTAAAGATGAGCATAAAATTAGGGTGCATGTGCTTCATCCCCATTGTTTTCTTTTCATTTACTAAAAGCATTGATGTTTCAAAAACCTCTATCAGTTGTACTCTCCTTAATGTGACGTCATTGGGAAGGGAAGGGAACATTTGACATCAATCAAACAACGTCAGGGTCTTGTTGGCAGGTAAATGAAGAATTTTGTGTACAGGATATTTCAGATCATGTTTTGGTATATATCATTTTTGTATAATTATCTTCTAAATGAGGACATTGTGAATATCTAGTCAAGTGCATTTGTGTCACGTGAATAGAAAGCCCTTGCTAGTCGAAGAGTTTAACAACTTTTGCCACAAGTGCCATTATCTGTGCCCAAAAGGGTTGTGTGCTCAAAATCAGCTTTGGATGTTTGGATGTGGTATGCTAAATATCTGGTGAAGAGCAGTTGTGTCCCCTTGTTGTTGGCTCGTTTCTTTTGTCCTTTTGCTTATTGTATTGTAGATAAATCCTCCAACTCCAAGAGATATATGACTTTGATGTTTTAAGAGTGGTCCCAAACAGTTGTTTGCTTAGTGGAGATGAATGCATCACTCTTATATTCACCTATAATGCATATAGTTACATAGACAGCTTTTGTTCGAATGAAGACAAATACTGAACTCGAATGAAGACAAATACTGAACTCTTTGTTTTTCTGACAGTGTATTGAAGATATCGAGGAAGATATAAAAACAGAACTGGACTATGTGAAGAACAACTTCAATGACATCATCACTTACAAGGTATGTATACAAAGTGTGTACACCATTAGCATAATTAATTTGGGTTCAGATATTTAAAGGCTAAAATCTGAACTTCATATATGCTTGATATCATTTTGAATATTTCGGTTTGTACTTTACATATTTGGAGATCAATGGTTTAACTTCGGCAATGCTTGAAATGAAATTTAAATATGTTTCCTCATTAATGGGGAAGTATTATGGGATGTTTGGGATGTCGTCTGTTCTGTTACATATAGTAGGAGCTGTGTAATATGATATGCATACCTATATACAGGTTCGTATGCAGGATTTTAAATTGGGGGGGGGGGGGTCTTTCAGGAAAAAGTGAAACCACAGATTTTTCCTTGAGGCCAATTTACACGAGACCCACCCACTGTTGCTATTTAGATTTTACAATTTCTATTGGAGTTGTTAAAGGACGAATGAAATGTTTAGAGGATTAAAAATTCGGTGCTTTAAGTATAAAATCTTTCCCAGCACTTTAGGTGAGGGTCCATAGAGGGGTTACCAATACCCCAGAAGTTTCTTGACCCTTGATCACTGTATGCGAGTTCTCAGTCATGTTACAACCTTTACAACCTTCATAAAGAGCCTCACTGATTGACAGAAAATGGAAAATATTAAAATTGTTAATTTGGCCCTGTATACTGTCTTACTTCAAGTTATTTGTGAAAAACGACTCTAAAGCTGAGCATATATGTTGACTTGCGATCCTGAACAAGTGGGTTCAACTCAACAAAGGCGACCTAAGCGTATAACGCTTATGTTGTAAATTTTGACAAAACCTTGCAAGCCACTGGGAGAAATTGTGATCAACAAGGGGGCAAAATGTTACAACGGGTCGACAGAACTGGATTGGCCTATGCCCTGAGTGGCAGGAAACTAGACCATGATTATCTCCAACCAGATGTTGAGTCAGCAGCTGAGCCAATCGGTGATGTCTTGATAGACTAAAACCAGCACCCCCGTACCCCCATATTCAATCACTTACAGTTGCTCCCATTGCCAAATATTCAATTTTGCTCTCATGCTGTTGCATGGAACATCTACCCCAGCCTTAAACCACTGCTGCAATCGATGTTCCCATGCAGTTGCTTCAAGTTGCACCCAGTGCCCAGAGTGGAAAGCTTAGGTGGATCTATGTCAGGCCTAACTTAATTGCTATACTTTTGATGTAAAAAGCCACAAGAAGCTGTGCATATTGGTTCTTGTAGTTATTTATTTATTTGATTGGTGTTTTACGCCGTATTCAAGAATATTTCACTTATACGACGGCAACCAGCATTATGGTGGGAGGAAACCGGGCAGAGCCCGGGGGAAACCCTCAACCATCCGCATTTATTCGATGAAATTGCTAATAAGTTTCACATGTTGATCAGCAGATCTGCTATACAATTTTTTAAGTTATTTTGTGCCTTGATGATATACATAAGCAAACACAACCACACAACTAATCAACCTACACAAATGCAGAGTGACCCATGAATCTCCTTGTTGCAGCCATTAGCTAATGAATCATTTTTCTAATCACACAAACTCCTGATTCATTGTTCACAGGGTCGGCCGTACTCAGACAAGATGAAGTGGGATAGGATAGAGATGCTGTATTGGCTCAGCGAAGAGAGGAAGAACAATGCTATCAAGTATGAAACTGTTCTCTGTCAAATCCCTCTGAAGCCCACCCATCTAGACCCTCTTCTTTTGGACAGCCGTGGCTGAGTATTGGGAAACCCACTCGGTCACAATGGAGCCTGCTGTACAAAACCAGGACAGTAAAAATTCAAAAATTATTTAGGCAGTATTTACACATGTATGAACAAGTTTAAGAATCTACTTCAATGCAGCACCATACAATCAAGCACCACTATAAAACCACATCTGACCATTCTGGCAACAAATGTTCAGACTGTTGCTTTGTGTGTGTTTTCAGTTGAATGTTCAAATCTGTAATAAAGAACATCAATTTTTGTTACGGTATGGTACTTACCAGCAGAAGACTATGCACTTAAAAGCTTTGGAATGCAGGATATGAAGTATCGTCTGGTTACATGCACTTTGAAATACCATGACATTTCCCCACACACACGTCATACGAGAAAAATTTGATGGTTAATGCTGTTCTACAGTCATTTCATAGAATCTTCAGAGAACATGGATCATGTGTGTTTAAATGAAGTGTTCATTGAAACACACTTTTAAGTTTGTGCTACTAAATATGCACCTTTGACCCCACGTAAGTGTTCTGTTTAGATGTATATGTAGATATGCCTAGACAAAGTCACAGCTGCTGAATTATTTGTCCTTGTGGTTACTGCTGAATGCCTTAATATTTATTTATTGCTCATCGCTGAAATTAGGACTCCAACCCAAGACAAATTCTTAACCTAGAGCAAAGTATTTATGACTGCTGAAGTGTTAATCTGTGATATTAGATCCGTCCAAGGTTCATTTATTATGTCTTATACTTTTATAAGTTCTATACAGGGAATACTTGTCATGTGTTGGTATGTGATAAATTGAAGTCATATTTATGAGGAGACTGGTTTTTATTTTGTTTCTTTGATACTACTATTTGGAAGACATGCAGTTTAGAGTTGAATGCATGGCTGAGTGGGTTAGCGTGCAAGTGCAGCGCAGTGATCGAGGTGACTGACCAATGCGAATGCTGCGAGCTCGAGTCCAGCTCAGGCTGGCTTCCGCTCTGCTGTACATGGGAAGGTCTGCCAGCAACCTGCGGATGATCGTAGATTTTCCCCAGGCTCTGCACAGCTTACTCTGGCCATAATGCTGCTGCCGTCATATACAATGGAAATATTCTGGAGCACAGCGTAAAATACCAATCAAATAAACATTTAGCATGAATGGTCAATCATTACATTTCATGGTAAGCTTCTTGTCGACAGTCATAGAGCAGCACAATCACTCAACTTCTCGCCAATGTGGTTGCTTGTGAAATCAAATCCAACTCATGCTGTACATGGAAAGGTCTGCCAGCAACCTATGAATGATTGTGGGTTTCCCCTGGGCTCTGCCCCAGGCCATCATAAGGGAAATCACAACTAAAAAAAAAAAATATTAGTGAAATACGCCTGGCTGTATCATGACAGCATTTGATTTGGTCTTTATATAACTCCTGCGTTTTGGGAATGGAACTACATGCTGAGCGTTCGGAAATCCAGTATTGGCAGTTCTAGTTTCGTCTTGGTCAGATGCTCTGCTTTTGATAGAAGCTTTAATTTTGACAACCAAAACGGCAAACCTGTCTTTATTGCCCTTCCTGAGGGACTGACAGGGTCCTCACTGTAACAACCTGTGTTGCGGTGTCCCACATAATCACAAAAGATACTGGAGGGCATCAAGACATCAAGACCACCTTTTGCTGGGACATTTAACATCACAGGTCAAGCTAACATTTCACAAACACATGATTAAAACAGAAGACCACATTTCAACAAAGCACACATCCTCTATAAGGCCACTTCGTGCTAATTCCAAATATGGTCTTCATTGAATTTTGCCATTTTTTTTCTTCGTATTTATAACGGAAATAAAGATGGAGGTACTACAATGAACTGCTCGAACCATACTGAACAGGCTAAAGCACAGTGACAGTCATAGTTATTTTTAGCTGCTAAACATCCTCTGATCACGTCTGCATTCTACATGAACATAGATGTAGTATGACGCCTTATCTGTATTTAACGTGGAAACAAAATAGCTGCAGCATGTTTAGCATCAAAAAAATATGTGATGTCACTGTTCTTCAGCTTGTCCAATGTGGACCAAGTAGTCCACTGTAACCCCAATCTTCATTTCCATTTCGATCTCTGTCAAAAAAAAAAAAAACCCAAACAAATAATGAAGACCAAATTTGGAATCAGCACGAAATGGCTTTTGAGATGTGCACCTTGTTTAACTGTAGTCTATTCTTTTCAGATGTCTGGTGTTATTTTTCACATTCAAATCATCTCAGGAACTGCTCTGCTCCAGGCAAAACTTATATTGTGACTAAAAACAGAAAACACAAAAATGGTTATGCACATGACTCTTTATTGTATCTTTGATATGTGCAAGTTGACCAACATAAAAGGCAACTAAAAATTAGCTGTCAAAATCAATACTGAAGTCCTTCTGCATCTTCCAATAACAAATCTGCCACCATAGCATAACAACAAATGTTACACTCACAACGCTATATAACCAGTGAAAACTCCTCTGTCAACTGACACTGGTGCCAAATCAATCAGTATGTGTCCTCAAAAAAGATGAAATTAGTGTGACTAATGCGACAGCCCAATGAATTAGAAACCTTGATACATAAGTGACAATTCTTGTCTTCAGTGAAACTGGCTCAGAACTTCAGCTCCACCAGGAGCAACTTTATCATTAACATAACATTCACAACTACTCCATTAAAAGAATATAGATGTTTTAATTAGGCTCTCAAGGTAACACTTCTGATCGATCCATCTATTTCACTTTCTTAACGCCAGTATCATACCATAAAAATGTTGATAAAGAATTCAGACAAGTATGTACAGTGCTAATCACACACGATCATGTTGCTTAATAAAGCAGCAAAACCTTAAAATGCAGCAGCCAGCTAAGACAAAAGCCCAACATGCAGGCAATGCAATTAGTCCTCAGATAAAGTAGTTCTCGTGATGAGTAGAGGTTTGTCTGACTGACCAATCAGAAACCTGGCGTAAGTTTGAGGTGACCATGGAAGATACGCCCTCAGACAGACTTAGGCAGACGTCTGACTGGCATTTGGATCCATGCTGGAGTCTTCCTCTTCTCCTTCCTTCTTTTCTTTCTTTTCCCCACCTAAATACAGACAGCAAAATCACACTGGTCACAAAACAGCACAAACAATTTTGCACAGTATTACAGTCGCAAGAGAGCCTAATATGGTTCAAAGGTTCAGTCATATGAATTATCTGTTTTCAGATCTGATGCATACATACAAATACCCCGGAACATCCTGGAACTTTTGAACAGATGCTATGTAGGTGTGGTAACAGATCAACTTGCAAAATCATGCGTCTGGGAGCGTGGAAAATTTAGGTCTGTAAATCACGCTCCTCATCTTCTGCAAGGCGTCTGATAATCACACAGCTTCTCAAAAACACAGAGCCCTGCATCTGGTCCTCCGGCCACAAGCAGTTAAAGGCACAAAGTCCAGTACAAGCGACTTACCATCCTCAACTGCCTCCCCTGCACTGTTTGTGCGCCTTCTCTTCCTCGAGTAGTATCGGTTAGACCGTGGGGGAGGCAATAGGTCCATGCCCAGCACTTTGTGTATCTGACGGAATGCAATGAGTCGGAGAGCATGCTACAAAAAAAAAGAAAAATCAATAAGTAACTAGAGGCTATAGGCACTCAAATGTATTCTACGATGAATGCTCGGGTTTCTTACATGTAATAATTCTGTTGAGATAATTCTGTTGCATGGCCTGTGTTTATGATCAAGACACTAAAGTTGATCAATCATAATTTCACACTTCTATCCATCAACTGTTTGTTGTGCAAGGTAGGAGGTTTGAGAATCGCTTTATGAGAAAGGCAAATACTAATTAGAGACAAACATTCGAATTGTTGCTTGTTACGAAAAACATTTTTGGGCAGTAAGATAAAGTGCGTGTATAATTAACTGATATACCATAATTTACATAGTCTAACTCTTTAGCATTGTAAGCAGAATATATATATGAATGTCTACCCTAAGAAAGGGGCCGGGGAATTTCATTGATGTCCTGCTAACATATAGTTTCTCTACTTTTCATACAAACTATGCTTCAAGTGAGGCATGCTAGCCTATACACAGACCAATTATAGATTCCTGCTTCATGTGGTCAGACATTGTCAACCCCATTTGAACTGTCAAGAACAATCCAATTTCACCTCAGATGACCCAACTGAACCTCACAAAAATCATGCGATAAGATATGCTGAGCTTTACATTTTTTCTCTTGGCATGCCCTACGGCATACATTCTATTCGCACAGAATACATAAAAAATGAAAAGTATTATTTCTTAGAAAATAAGATGAATTTTCTGCATAATTCTTTGCCCAGGCCTTGCTGACCAAAGGTTAGTGAATAAAAACGAAATACTTTTATTTATCACAATACACACTCACAGCAGATGGAACTGTTTCAAGATGAAGTTTTTGGATTGTTCTTTTTTTTTTTTCTTTTTTTTTTTTCTGACAGTTGTGCAATGCCACACTCAATAATGCATTACTCTTTCAATGGGGACCAGTACTGATGGAGGAAACCGAAGAGGCAAGTATAATGCATTGACCTTTGGTGAGTTATACTGGCAGAGTTTTGCACACAAGTAAAAGAACCAAAGTGGTCAGTGGTTCAGCAGCAAACTTTATGTTACACTACACAAGACAGCATCACTGTCAATAAGGGTTTAAGACCAATGGAGGCAGGGGAATACTGAAACTTTCCTGTCCCAGAAGTTACAAGAATCTGCCCCACAGAACTGGCTGTGCCCACTTGCTTCAAGCAAAAATATGTGTTAAAAGCTGAACAACTGTCCTGCCAGACAAAGCCTATGACAGCCCCAACTACTATTTGTTACTTCGTATGTTAGCCTACCTGAGCAGAGGCTGTGATCACCTCTCTCTGCTGATTGGTCAGGGACTGAGCAGCATCCGTCGGGTCCTTCTCACAAGGGTCATACAACCCAGGGTTACCTGATTACACAGAACACACACTGCAAAACTTTAACAGCTTTTGTTGTCAATGTTTTCGGTCTATTGGTAAAGACAAAACGGGACAAATTTTTCAACTAAGCAAGGTGGTTGTGTAGAAAATACCAAGCTTTAGGTTATGACCGTTTACAACCACCATACCATTAACACAACCCACAAAACAAGTTTATAAAAGAGAAGATTGAGAAATCAGATTTAATAATTCTTGTAAATAGTGGAAAAGCTTGCTGATGAAGTTATTTAAAACTTTTATCTTCCCTTCTTTAACTTCCACAACAGTCCAGATGCCTCAGACAGGAACCTATTCAAGGCAATATTACCCACCTGGCAACAGAATGCCTGAAGCGATGCATTCGAACACCCGCCTGAGGGCATCCCCAGGGTTCATGTTGGCCCCTCCTGAGCTCACGCACTTTTCTGCCAGCAGCTCCATTGCCTGTCAACAAAGTTGGGATTCCTGTACACTCAAGGGCCAAGAAATGAACAGCACAGACTCATGATGGGTTTACTTATTTGATTGGTGTTTTCGTGCTGTACACAAGAATATTTCCCTTATACAACACCAGCCAGCATTATGGTGGTAGGAAACCGGGCACTCTGTAGTTATATTCCAAAAGTGTGTAGTCTAAGATCATTACCAATGCAGCCAATATCAGGCTATCCTTACAAAATTGTTTGTTATGTGTAACCCAACCCTAAGAGACAAAATATGGCCAGTCAGAAGGGAATTCTTTTGTTTATTCTGTCTCTTGAAAGAGATAAGGATTTTAAAGGGACATGGTCACCCAAATAGTAGGTATTGTAGCGTTACTACAGAATGACATGAGTATTAGATATTTTTCTCAACAAGTTAAAATTACAAGCTTTTTGTCAAGTGAATGTTTAATATTAACTGAAAACTGAAATGTTTGCCAGAATATTTAAATGAGGTTCTGTCAATTCAGTGGAGCAGGAGCAGGAGCATGGGCACAGCGCTCGGTAAAATTCACATGTAAACAAACATGGCCGATGACTCGTAACAGGATTCACCAATTAGAGGCATAAAAGGGAGCTCAGCAGGTTGACAAGCAAGTCTAAGGTTGTAATTGCTGGCCCGTTGTTGCAAAACTATACTGCTTGATAGGCCGGTGCAAATGTTGTTGTTGTGGCAGTGTTACAACTTCGAACAAGGCCTGCCCTCTTTGTGCTGAGTTCGAACGACAGAACTTGTCTGGGTTTGTACAAGATATATACTCCATGTTTTATTTCAACATGGCTGATTTAGTTACAGAATGAACTTCAACACTCCGTTAAGACATCTCAATCTGAACTTTTTTGAAAATCCGAACTTTGGGCGACAATGTCTCTGTAAAGAAATTTACATGGAGAGAAAAACTAAAAAGAAACTTTAATCAAGATACCAATAAAAACCTTTGGGTAGGGCCCTCTTTTGAAAGGTCAGTCTGGGTAAGGGAAACAAACATGTTTCTAAGGATGGCCTTAAAGTTAAAACTTTTCCATCCATCATCCTATTTGTATAAGCAGTCAGGCTGGTAATGAAGTTACCCCTCACACATCAAGAGCACTTACCCATTCATTGAGTGGAGTCCACGTGGGAACACGTTGACACAGGTCACGCAGTATCCGGATCACCACCACGCACGACTGCAGCCCATTGGCTCTAGCCTACACAAGCAAATCAACAGGGCAACGGTTAAAGGGAGACAATTCCATGAATATCGAGGTACACGAGTCAAGAATCTGGATAGCCAACAATACACACGGAGGAAAAGTGTCACTAGCAAGAGGAACAACTCCACACAACAGCTCCCTCTCGTACCCCTGCACCCCCTCACACTTTCTCTCACCCACATCCCCAGCCACAATGTTTTCCCCACCCACCCCACAAACTTTTGGCACATCCAGATTCTTTCATCTCAACTCTGGCTCTGCAGCAGAGACACCAGACAGAAGATGGACAAGGGGGAGACAACTAGCAGGTGGACGGTGCGTGGAGTTTAGTCAACACCTTGTCAAATCGCACACGTCACTATCCCCCAGTTTCCACCCCTCGTCGCAGACACGCGCCACTTTCCAGCCTCATGTGCAGAAAAACAGGCCATAAAGGATTCTGGCCTGTCGTGTGAAAAGTGATCAATCTTTAGCTTTCTACATGGACTTCTTCTAAAGGGCCTAATAGGGAATGGTAGATACAAATACACTGAAAGGGGCATGGATAAACATCTCGCTGGCCTGTAAGATGTATAAAGCTTGCGGCCAGTCCATCCCAAACCTACCCACCCAACCCACAACTTCTCCTTCAGTCAAACACCACACCCACCCCCTGCCCCCAGGTATCACCCATGCCCCCTACCCCTCCAAGGTAGACAGCTCTTGCACACATCAAATCACCTGAAGAAGTGGAAATGCATTCTTCCATTACAGGACCCTTCTGCGCAAAATTTAAAATGTTTTCACTGAAAATGGTGGGTAATCATTTTGGCGAAAATTTGGTTTCATCCTTCAATACAGGGCTGCCTCCAAATCACACAAACATGCATTAATATATCACCACCCCAAATTAACTTCCTAGTGACAAGTAAATACAAACAGCTACATTGAAGGTAAAATGGGGATAATTTGGATATGTAGCAAAACAGTCGCAAGATGTGCTGTAGTTATACAGGCCAAATTCATCTATTAGGGGAAGAATGTTACCTTCTGCTGTATGTGCACAAGTCAAATCAATATGATTTTCTGACTTTGTTGGTTACATGAATACAGTCTATAGTCATAAACACATAGCTGAATGTACATGTAGTATCCTTCCCTGAATAGATGAATAAGTCTACAGGATGAAATCTAAGGGTAGTTAGAAGTCCAGACCAGTTCTGGGGAAATGAAGGTTGAGTACAAATAGGGAAGGGTGTGGACTGAATGGTGGAGAAGAGAAAACATTCTATTTTGGATGAGGATACTGGACTTCCGAGAGCAAGGTCTATTTCAGCATGGAGGCTGGATTCAGAACAACAAGGTGGATTTTTAAAAGTAAGCTCTATTTGATTATAGGGGCTACATTTAGTTGAAGTTAGATTCTGGAGAGTAAGCTCTAGGCAAGTATGGAGTTTATAGATTCAGAATCCCATGCTGGATGTTGGAGTGTAATTGAGGATTAGGTTTTATTTGGGTGTTATGGCTGGATTGATGTCTGTTAAACACATGCGGAGTGTAAACTTGATTCAGGAGGGAGAACAGCTCAACACTGAAGAATTTACCAAGCAGGTCAAGAGAGTATTGCAGGATGCATTCTGTCACTTCTTCAGGCATAGACAGACTGTACAGGAATACTGTACAACATTTGTTAGCAGCCAGCTTCATATAACAGTCATACTTCTGCGATTTAGAGTTATCAAAAACACAAATACATCATAAATACAATCCAGCAGAAGTATGCCGATATGAACCCGATCACCACAGATAAATTTCTTTCTACAGAATATATGTACACATTTTCAATACCAAATACAGAGAAAAGATTGATCATTCTTCTAGAATTTTGCGGTTTTCATTTCTTTTTCTCTCTTTTTTTTTAACAGCAATATCATGCTTCAAAAAGATGTCAAGTGTAAAAAGGTATAAAAACCTATCATAAGGCTGCAAAGTATAAGAAGAAAGGAGGGTATCGAACCTGAAACCACTTAGCATGTCGAAGTGCTGCTAGAGCATCCAGGCATTTTAACCTGTCCAGAACATCCGGCGGGTCTTTCGTGCTTACAGTCTCTGTGTTAACACAATCAGGCATGAGGCCGAATTCAGGAAAGGGTGTTTGACCATAGGGACTGGGGGGTCTGGTTTCCGGGCAATCCTGACCCTAGGGCGCATCCAACAGGCAGATGGGGTTTACAGCTACGGTGCAGAGAACTAAGACTACCGTATATCACATCTAAAGCCTGGGTTACATTTTACCACCAAAACTACATAAAGGGAGACTGACTGATCTATACCAGAACATTAAAAAAGCGTCTCGGTAGTAAAATGTTAGGTTGGAGGACACATTAATTCACGTACACGCACGGCTAGGGTGGAATCTAGAACTGGTTTGCTTCATCCTATCTCGAGGTAACTGAGCGGGTGCAAACGGCCCAGACTTCCTAAACCCCAACCCTTTACAATTTGTCCAACAAAAACACCATGAAATATTACAAGATATGGCTGTTACAGCAATTGCATAGGCTTCCAATAACAGCTGTGGTGTCAAAAGTTAGTAACAAGATCTAATGGATCTTATGATCTTGGAACACTCAACAACGCCAATCACGCACAACTGAGGATATAAATGCATAATCGGAAGTAGTTAATCGGTATACCACTGAATATGACCACGACGAGTATCAAAGGCTTCTAACCACACTAGCCGGGGACCACCTAATGTGCCACGCCAACGCCACAATAGCGAACACAAATATACTGTTACGAAGTTGTTCTAAAACTGAGTTAGAGCAGGAATGTGCCACGCTTCCAAAACAACCACATCTCAAGACACAGGTAACCAGAAGGGAACAGCCTGTGAATAGTTCTGTTAACGAAGAAAGGTGTGAGGAGTTAACTACTCTGGGTGTTATAAGTACAGGACAAGGACTGATAACTGCCTGATGGATGCACTGCCCCCAGCCTCTCACCACCCCCACAGTACCATGGTCAAAAATCCTTCCATAGCTGCTTTCCACATGAACGACCTGTAAGTCTAGAAGGTGTCAACTGAGACAAACAGTCAAACATGGTGAACAATTAAACAGTTGCGTTTAACTTAAGCCACTTTAAAATTGTCTCAATTTACACACCTCTATACAAGAAATCTGGCGTATTTCAAAAAATTTTGAAGTCTTGAGAGAGCAGAGCAAAAATTGATGAACAAAACCATGATAAAATTGTACACACGAAATACTGTGATGGAACACACAGAAGAACATAGGCCAGTTTCAGCGTAAAGTTAATAGGACTGTAGAATGATCATGCCATTCATTACGGATTACGTTAGACAAGATCTTTGAACTATGACCACTCTACAACTGAGGACTGTAACTCCGCAGTTAAAATCAGAGAAATTTCCACGTCAGAAGATATTAACTACAAAAACAATGGAAATTTCTGCATTGGCAAAATGTGACTGGACAGGGCGGTTTTCCGTCAAATACCTCCAGAGGCATCGGCTGTGGCCGTCTCTCTCATGATAGGGGAGGTAAGCGTGATAGTACACGAAGTCTTTGGTTCTGTATCATTGGACACAATAATGGCAGCCTCCTCTACACAGCGCTTCACTTCGTACTTGTCCTCTGTTACAGTCTAAGAAATGGAAAAACACATTCAGTATAATAAAAGAATTGTAGGTTCAGTAAAAGAGATTCAAAAAGTCGTAAGAAACACAGACTGTCTAACCACTGCTGGAACTGAATGCTCAATCCATCCACAATTTATGGCCCCATGAGGCCTTGCCATGGGATTTCAGCTTTCGCCCCTTCAAGTCAGGAGGTTTGTCAGGTTGGTGGTGTATTCAAAACGCTCTGGTTTCTGACACCAAAACTGTAACTTACGTTACAGAAGTCAAAAATCCTTGAAAGCAGTGTTTAACATCAATTAAATAAAAAATCATTCCAGAAAAATACATTCAAGTTGCAGGCTTTCAGATACTCTCCCCCATAGTAGACACTGACAGCAAAAATACTAGATGTTCACAGCTGTCTATGAGGACTCACCGCCATCTGTTTGGGCAGGCCGTCAGCCACCCTCTCCAGCAGTGTGCGGGTGGGCTTCTCTGCACACAGCACAACAAGGTTGACATTGAGGTCCCCATGGAGCAGCAGACCTTTAGCTAACACCCCAACCCTCATCACACCCTTGAGAACTCTTGGGGCAGCAGCTGCTTGGGACTCCTCCTTCTCCCTGAACAAAACAAGAATTTCACAAGTTGCCGATCACTCAATGCGTATAAATTTCAGAAACTAACCTTTTGTTTATTTTTATTTTTTTCCTTACTAACTTTACAGGTTACCCTGAAGTGGTTAGCACTTTGCAGACACCTTATAAATAAATACAACCATGACATTACATACTGTAACTGCCCAACAAAATCACCCAAAAACCGAATTTACAGACACCATTAAAAGGTAACCATTACTTTCAGAGCTGAAACCTGCATTTCTGAAGCAGGATATCATCCTCTATGTAACTTCCAAACAAATCTCCGAACAACCTTGCTAACATCAAATGATCTCTCTGAATCAGACAATAGCATAGTCACGGACAAAGTCAAATCCAATGTACTGGACTTCAGCGGCACAGCGCCCCGAAAACCATGAGCAGCTAAGTTATTTTCTCTATTTCCTTTGCTTACCCATCTTTCTCTCCATCTTTCTTAGCTGCTTCCTTCTCTTTGTCAACATCCATTGTTTTTGGAGCATCACTGGAAAAAACAGATATTAAGTGGAACAGCCAAACAGTTACAAAATGATTACTTTCATAAGTTCTTTGTTAAGCAAGTGAAGACTGTCCAATGGAAATTGACCTTTTTACTAAATTTTTACCGATATCTTTCAATAAAATTGGATTCCTTTTTTGTCTTTGATCCGGGCCAGAAGATTTCAATTTACCTTCAGATTATTCAAAAGCTTATTTTTATATAATTTTGATAATGCAGGAAGTAAGGTTTTTAAATGGAGTGAAAAAAAACTTTTGCTAAAATTCCCATTATACAAAGGTCTTGGACGTTCGACATTTTTAAGCAACCATTTTCATGGTAAACCAGTAAAATCAGGCCCTGTTGAACATTTAAAATCTGAAGGTGTGGGGGTGATTGAACAAAACTGATGAATACCTTTCTGCCAAATAATCAGACACCAGCTTGAGAGCCTTTTCACAGCAGGATACAATGTTCTGTACAGCCTGAAGCTGCAAAGGAAATAACAGGTTATTATTCAGATTATCTCATCTCTAACACTAGACATGAATTTTCTTACTATTTACTTTTGTTTATAAGAAAAAAAGAAATTTAGAAGTTTATTTTGTCAAGCAGAAATAAAACTTACCTCTGCTTCATTTGGGTAGATGCTGGCGTGCTTAGACATCACATGACGATCATCCATGGTCTCTGGCTTCCTCAGCATCTGCAAATTACAACACACATCACATGAAACCACATCAACCGGAATAGCTCTAGCGGGCTTACCAGATTATCATCTATAGACGCTGAGCGCTAGACCCTTTCTGCTGCCTGCTGTACCATGCTTTCCGTCTCAGTTTGATGTTGGCATTAATAAAACATTTATTTCCATAGACACACACGTCTAAGCTGTTCGTTTTCTCCTGTGTTGTCCGGTCGCACAACCTCTAGTAAATGGACACGGGTACAAAACTCTTCCACGACAGATCCACTGCGAAAGCCATTCGCGCCATGTTGATAACCACGTCATCGTTTTGGGGGCCCACTAGTTGGCAGACTTTAATGACTGAGACACGGTGGCCCGCTAGTCGAGTACGCAGCTAAGGCCAGACTTTACAGACCGAGACCCGGAAGTAAACACTACCACCAAAGCGGGCCCCAGGAACGATGACAGTTATCAACACGGCCAGTCCGGCGCGCATGACGAACAGCTTAGACATGTGGGTCTACCGAAATAAATGTTTTATTGATGCCAACATCAAACTGAGAGGGACAGCATGGCATGTTGGTAGAATACGCCTGCAGGCAGTAGGGGTTAGCCTCCATCGATAATAATCTATGGGTAAGCCTGATAGAGCTACAATGGGGGGTGATTTACAAGTGCATCACCACAAAAGATGAATTGCGTAAGTATTTGATCTGAAAGGGAAAGTGGTCAAGAGTATATCTGTAAGGCTTATTCTTCTTTTATTTTGCAATATTGTGACCTCATTGTGGGCCTGCTTCATTAATTTCACCAATCAATGTAGCAAAAAAGAAAAGTTTTAACCAAGAATTTCCGGCATGACAATCACATTATATACACAGATGAACAACTCACATTACCAATACAGTACACTGGACCATTGTGAAGATTCACATCTAAAACACTAAAATTATTTTCACAAAGAAAACTTCCACAATCTTATACAATAAAAGTTGACTACTGACAAATTTTTAGGAAAATTTAAAGCGTTGCAGTTCATCTTTAAACCTTTTATTTTCCTCCTTTATTTACTTGTCTATCCATTTAGATCAGAAAAGCAACCTTTAGATCACTTAAGCACATTATCTAGTTGTTGGCATCATGTACATACCCCCGGGCCTGAAGGGGGCATGGGTGGGAATGGCCGTGGGGGCACAGGCCCAGGGCGTCCCTGACGTCTCTGCCACTCGTAGTAATCCATCTCCTCCTCATACCGCCTGCGCTCCTCCCAGTACATCTCCTCTTCCATCCTGGAAACACACACAGGTTGATACAGTCCAACCATATACAATCACATGGTAAATGTTGTCCCATAATACGAAGGTAAAAAGACTGAGCAGAATAAACCTTAAAACAAAATATCAGTGACTTGAGACAATACAATACACAGCCATGTTGTACATGTTACACAGACACTTTCTTTAACCATGGCCTGAGTTTAATGGAGCCCTTCTTTTCCAGAGGCTTCAAGTGTGACGTCGTCAAAATGTGTGCTTAGCATCCGACACCTTCTCAGATGTTCATTGTAAAAAGGCAGATACTAAGCACACAAAGTAGCGACACTATGCCTTAAGGCACCAGAAAACAATGACAGCGATGTTATCATTAGCCAGATCATGAAGCCACCCTATTCGCCTCCCACCTCATCTCCTCCCTCCATCGCTCCTCCTGCTCCCGTCTCCTCCAGTACTCCTCCTTCTGGGCCTGACGCCTCAACTTCTCCTCCTGAGCCTTTCTCACACGGATACTCGGCTTCACCTCCACCAACAGGGTCGGGTCCACCTTTTTCTGTAAAAGACAAGAAATAAAATCCAGATGTTAAACACATTTCAGCTCTATCTGTCCTTAAAACAGTCATGCAGAACTTGAAAAGCCAAGTTTTTGCGAAAATGTACAGATATGTGTGCATCTGTCAAGTGAAGTGATATAATCAACAATTTGCAGACACGTTCGTTTAACTATGTATGTATCTATGTATGTACGCTTGGGTTTAACATCGTAATCAACCATTTTTCAGCCATATGAAGATGAGTCCTTAGAATGTATATATATGTGTCTTCTTGTGACAGGAAAAGTGCCGCCAAAGTGCTGCCACCACTGGAGTATCACGCCACAGACACCAGACATGACATCACACCCAGTCACATTATACTGACACCAGGCCAACCAGTCCCGTTTCCTTGTTCTAACCCCTCAGTAGTGAGTGCCAAGCAAAGCAGCAACAAGTACCATTTTTTAAGTCTTTGGCATGACCCCGCCTGGGTTTAATCCCGGGTCAGCTGACCCCAAGGCGTCCCCTAACTAACCATACATTCTAGTTTTCATACCTTAAACTGCAGCCGGTGACGTCGTCCCTTCATGTGCATCTCTTTAGCATTGGGATCATTAAACTTGCACTCGCACAGCTTGCAGTGGAAGCTGATGGTTTTACCCTGTTCGTTCTTGATCTCGTCAATGTATTCAAAACCTACAGAAATCAACAGGTACAGGTGTCTCTTCAGCGTACAGAGGTTTCATCAAATGGGTTGCAACTCATTTAATACATTAAAACTGAATGATGTGGTTTTTGGTTCACAGAACACTTCAGAGATGTTTAGTAAGGTTACCTACCCACAGGCTGAACATCCTTGTCCTCCAGTAAGTCGATCTTTTCATCACTGACTTTAGCTGGAATATTAAATTTCAACACAATGATATATTAGAAATCACCATGCAGACACGTCTACTGATGATGTTCAGAAAGGCACAAGGTATACAAATGCTACATCTCACTGGCATTTAAATGTGGTATGAAATATACCTACAAAAATATGGCCCTCTTTACCATGTAGACAACAGTTTCTTACTTAAGTCAAGTTGGGCAAATTTATGTGTTTGCTTGCTGTTTTACACTACACTCAGGGAGTATTTCACTGCTATGACCAACATTATGGTGGGACGAAAGCCGGCAGAGCCTGGGGTAAACCCACGACCATCCGCAAGTTCCAAGTTAGGTAGAAAGTGCACAACTAGGAGAACTCTACCCCAATTAACAATATTGCTGTCGTGGACATAGGAGCCATATATTCAAATTTTTAAAGTTCTAGCTAACTTGGTCACACGACTACATGTACACCCAAGTATGGTGTTAATTCTTAATCCCTTCAATTTTTGACCTTCCACAAAATGTGGGATGCTGACTTACTGATTTAGGAATCAGGGAGTCCCATTACAAATATTTTCCCCTATTTCTCCCAAACGATACTAAGACTGTGACACCCCTGAATACCCTCATGGCTGTTGGGAAAGTTTACCTTCTGGAGTGGACAGAGAGCTGGTGCTGGCGGCGGCCTCCACCTTGGGCTCAGCCTTCACTTCTTCAGTCTTCACCCCAGTTGTCTTCAGCTGGGTGCCACCTGTACAACACAAAACATGTGCCATCTCTGCGGTGAGCTACACACATGCTGATTCATACTTCCTATGGTAACCATCCAAATTCCACTTCATAGCAGACGTGTTATATTCTTTTTAACAGTTGAAGGACACGTGTTACTTCATACTATTTACAGTTTAATAATTTCATTTAAAATTTTCATTATAAGAAGAAATTTTTTTGAGACAAAATTTAACACGGACAGGCTCAGAGGACATCAAAATTGTCCATGGTGGCCATTTTCACCTTTTTCAGACTTCGTATTAACTCTGTTTTGAGTCCTGAGTACATTATCTGGATGAACGGACCATCCACATTATTTACTGATTTATCTGATCGGCGTTTTCAAAACTATTTTGCGCATAAAACAGCAGCCAGCAGAATGGCAAAGATTCCAATTTAGCATTATGTGCAGCTCTTGATCTTAATAAATGAATGACAATAATTGCCATGTCACCAATATTTCAAGTACATCATGGGGGGTCATCTTACTGAATCATAATTAAGCATAACCCTCCAACCCAACAATATGCAAACATACCCATTTTACAGACTTACCCACAAAAGTGATTTTGGGGGTGTGCAGCACTTTCTTGACGGGGACCTCTGGCTTTGCCTTCGGGAGGACCTTGGCTCCCATGGTAACAGAGGTGGGTGTGGTAGTTGTGTTAGCCTTGGCCGCCGTGGACATAGCTGGCTGGGTGTTGGACGACACAACAACAGGTTCTGTTGATGGAATGGGCTTGCCCAGCTTTGTGTGTAGCTTCAGAACCTAGGAGTGAAAAAACAGGGGTTCAGGATTAGATAGGTTTTTAACAGTTCTATGCAGTACTTCAATGGATCAAGTACAAATCCAGATTCCAGGTGTATAAAATTGTCAGAAACATTAAAAGAGATAATCCAAGGTGATAATCCAATATATTCAATTCAATGCTGAGGAATAATTCAACATGACATGACAGCTGGCAAACCAATGGCAGGTGAATATCTGAAGACAACCAATACATCTCACCAGGCTACCCTTAAAAATATGTTCACTCGGCATAACGCGTCCAACCCTTCAGAAAAAAAAAAAAAAAAAAAAAAAAAAAACACGACCCTTCTCAAAGAATTTTATTGGTACTTTGATAAGAAGTTGTTTCTTTTTTTTTTTTCGTTTTTCTCTCCATGATAGGGATTTAAAATCCCTATCTTTTTCAAGAGCTAGAATAAAAAAAGAAAAAGAAACAATATGCTCCGGTTAAGCCTAGCAAACAGTTTTTTAAGGATGGTGCCATTTACCTAACCACACATAACCTGCAGCACCAGACACCTACATGTAACTATGGTATACATGCCAGACTTTAGTCCACAGTCAAACAAGTAGAAGCTTGATTTAAAGTGCTAGTAATCTATCATGAGGAGACATTATTCATTAATACCAAGAAACAACATTACCACAATGAGGAATTCCTCTGTCAAATCAAAGATACAATATATTACATTAAAACTTCATAGAATGGCTCAGAATATCTCCAAGGGAGAGCTTCACGTATCATACTTAGTGCTACGTAACACTTGGCTAAGTGAACTTCATACCTGTATAGCATAAACTGCCTTGGTAGTTACTTAGCATAAGTAGGCTTCATGAAACTGGAGCCTACACTGATAAAGCCAACGCTAGGCCTTATGTAAATCAAAGACTCGAATAAGGTACTGACACTCTCTACGGTCATCCCTCAACATTTTCTCACATGAAAGGGCAACTTTCAGTGGAATTTCTGCACATTTTTAATTTGACTTCGACAACAAAACTACACTAGTTGGACTGATCAGTTACAGGACATCACAAAAAATATAATTTTATCAGTCAACATGCGAAGTAGTTGAAGAATTGCAATACTGGTACACCCAACCATTTAGATTACCTTCTGATGCTTTGATCCCCGAATATGTGCGGCGTAGGCGTCTGAGCCAGTACAGGTGACATCACAGAGCTCACATCTAAGCTGGTTCTGGCCACGACTGCCCGGCTGACTCGGCAAACCCTGCTTCATGGCCTGCTCCTTCTTCTTATGCTTCTGGCCCTCCAAATGTTCTCGGTACGTCTATGCAAGAAAGAGGTAAGACAAGGGAGGTAATCAATAACATCTGACCATGATGCCACATTTGTACTAAAAGATGTCAATTCAAGTTTATGACAGTGCTCATCATATGGATAAAAACACACATTTAAGTCAGAGGTAAAACTAAAAATAAAACATTAAGGGAGAGTTCAGGATTTTATTTTTTTTTCGGACAAGGCACAGAAGTGTTACATGAGAGAACCACTTCGCCAAATAGTAGTCATTAATGTAGGTCTGGTTCAAATTGACAACTGATCAATCAGCACATCGATAATAATTTTGACTGATAGCGGCGGTAAATCCGATGTGTTTAATAAATACCACGTTATTTTCTACCTGAAACCCATATACTATCAAACTAAGCACTATTGGTGAGGAAAATGGGAATGTCTAGTTCCCACCCACCTGTGGCCCAGCACAGCTGATCTTGCAAACATCACAGTAATGCAGCTGGGGCTGTTTTGGGGGGCCCTTGGGCTTCTGTTTGTTCTGACCAAACGTGTTCTGCTTCTTGAAGCCGCTCCAGCCGCCAGCTGCCTTGGCAGCCTGTTGTTGTTGGTAGTAGTTCGTGGCTGCAGAGTACAGAGCAGCATCATACCCTGCAATCAGTGATTAGACAAGATACTGCATGCTGACCGACACAAGCTAACCTCAGCCAGCCACACCAGACACGATGACCACAGGCTGCTGCACAGTATCAGCAGGGGAAGAAGCAGGACAGCAGGTCACACATCACAGTCACTACAAACGTAGCTTACACACTGGCAAAACAAACTGGGAAGTTATGTATGTTAATTATAAGGCTATTACACTAAATTAGAAAAACAAAAACCATGAACATTAAACCAGGACAGACATTTTATATACCTCAAAAATGCAACTAAATGAAACCATCCTGATATAAATATTTACTGACGGCATGTCTGCGGTCAAAAAAGTATACATTATGTTATGATACAATATGCACAACATGAACATATCCAACAAAGAATTAGCACCCTGAACCCATAAAGAAGTATTGAAAAAAAGAACACACCAACAACTTAAGACAGCTTAAAAAACAGGCATCAATCCTACCATTGTTCAAGAAAGCGCCCGACAATGGAGGAGCAAAAAATATGCTAAACGAACTCTCTGCACACTGCACTGCAAGGTCTTACCACTGCAGATTACTCGAATAACTGTCAATGCTGGGAAGACTGTTCTTGGGAAAGACTGCACAGCATGAACATCCACCTGTGCACATACACCTGCTCTTCCTGAACATTACCTTGCCAAGCACAGGGTAAATGTAACCATTTGCCCTGCAAATGGGCAGTGTATTCTTCAGACTATCAGAAAGTTTCTGCTGATGTCAAATTGATGATTACATGTATATTCTCAGCATGTCTTAAGTTCTGCATTTCACCCAAAGATTGGCTTTTTCTTTTTTTTTTTGACAAGATACACACATCGCAGCATTTCCTTCGATTCCTTATCAGAAAAACTTTGTTAGCATCAGAACTCTCATTTGAACTTTTCTGCTTCTGCAAGTTCAGTTTTACAGGGCAACCTTCAGGTGAAAGACAGACTATACCATAGGATGTTATAAGGGAGATGAAACCTGTCTAGAAATGACAGTAATCCTAGGGTTCAGCTGGGAAATGCTGGTGCACTGTTGTAATTTTATATGTACGTGCACAGTATTAGCCAATAACAAAGAGGGGGTGTTAACTGTGGAAGTCTGGGATTTCAGCAGCATGATTTCCTTGGAAAGGAGTGAAACAGAGAAAGTTGTAAGAGGGTTGCTAGGCTTCAGCTTTGCTTTACAAAAAAAAAAAAAAAAATTGTGTTAATCGACATGCGTTGTGTCGTAACTTTGAAAGAGTGAAGCAGGGGAGGTCAAATGTCGGTGGACTGGCATTGTGCCTTACCTAACTGTGAAGGAAACATGCATGTGCTGGTGTGCCAGCCTTATGCCCTACACAACTACAGGTACATGTACTAAAGAATACACATACTTTTATTGCGTTTCACTAGATTTTTGGAAATTAAGCAGAGAAGACTGCCGAAAAATGGCAACATTTGCATCAGGCCACATATGTATCACACTGTAAAGATAAAGCAGTGAACACAAAAAGCGTAGGAACACTAATATTGTGCTTTACCAGTAAGGCTGAAGGAACGAAGCAGAAGAGACTGTAGAAGTGTTGGTATACTCACGTTGTGCCTTACCTGAGTAAGACGAGGAGGTGGCCGTGGTTGCGTAAGTTGTCGGGTTGTTGTAGGTGGTCGCAGCAGGCGTCGTCGTTGCCGGGTAGACGTAAGTTCCCGCGGGCGTAGAGCTCACCTGAACCTGAGGCTTCTGACTGCTGGCCTGCCGCTGGGTGGTATTGTACGTTGATGTTGTGTAAGCAGGCTTGGCTTTTGAGAAGAAAAACAAAACAGCTCATAATGAGGAGTCTTTATCACAATGGAAAAACAGGAGATGGATCAGATCCAAATCCAAATGTTTCCCTTTCACTTTGTTATCTCCCTTGCATTAGCAAGTGTCAATAGCTTTCCGACCTTGAATGGTGAATACAAGGCTTCAGGCCAAATACATGTATTCCATTAATCCATGTTTATTCCTTCTTGTGACCAGTGCATGCAAAAACCTATGCAACAATGGGACAACACAAGTGTCTCCTGAAATATACAAAAATCAAGTCTTATGGCGTTTGTAGCATAATTTTTTATTTGTTTTTTTGGACACACTGGCACAAGCAGCTCAGAAAATTATGTCCCTTCAGATAAACATGTAATGTGGAAATTTCAGCATGGGTAAGCTATGTCAAAGAAATACACCAACAAACTTATGCATCGGAGGACAAAAAGCACAAAATCAACTGAACAGGAGGGAAACGTGCGAAGAAAACAAATACCTGCTTGGTAGTGGGTCTCTGCCGCAGTGTACGCTGATGCAGCCGGTGTTGGTTGATAATATGCTTTACTTTGATCATAAGCTGCAGTGGGCTGCAATTAAAAAAAAAAAAAATCCCCTAATCCACTACTCCATTACTTGCAAATGTCAATCCTACTACCCCACATATTGCACCTTACAGGTACATCATGCATTTGAGAATATTTATAAATCAATAATCTGGGCAATGATTAGTCAATATGACTTCAAGGCTGATATAATAATTTGACAAAATCTTTAAAAATGAAAGACACACATTTGATTCAAATTGCTAAATGCCAAAGAAAAAAGCTGGAGAAAAATGACAGGTCTGTCACACAACATAAATGAGATGGCCATTTTTCAAAAAAAAAAAAAAACACCAATTGAATGTAAAATAAAAGAAAAAATTAATCTGTCTCCTGTAATTGGCATACCAAACAAAGTTTAAGACAAAAATCCAGATGAAATGTCACGGTATGGAGGTGTTGAGACTTACCGTCACTGCCACTGGAGTCCTAGTAGTGTACGCATACTGTTGGGCATGGGCTGTCTGGTAGCTGTCGTACGTCTGGCCAGCTCGTGGGGCTGCAGTCGCATATGCAGCTTGAGGTGCAGCAGCAACATACGCCGGTTGTGCCGCAGGGTAAGCAGTTGCAGCCTGCCCACTGTTGGCAATTGCCGGGTAGACAAAATGTGCCATATTCATCAAGCGCTGAAATGAAGGACAGGAATGGTCTAGCCTGGTGCAAAATTTTTGTGATGGTTTCCAAACATGACGATGTTCAATCACATTGTATGAAGGAAGACAGTTCTAAAGATCACCTAAGCTGCCGTGGCACACATACACTGTGCTGTACACTGAACATGACATCAAATCATGCTGCAACACTTGATGACAGAGTTAACATTTTCAAAGTTTTCATGAATTTTGGTTACGCCAAGGTACTGTCGAGGAAACTGCCAGTGACAGAGGAAATTTACAACAGCCTAGAAGACGGTCTAACAAGCTATCTGAGAGTTCCATCAGAATCTTAACAACACATATCAACTGAAAAACACTACAAATCGGACATCTCGGGGCGAGAGGAGCTTTTCCAACACGGTAGCTACTGAGTTAAGTCCATCTGAGTTCCACTATGTGCAGGGATATACATGTATGATAACATGGTAAACACATGTATTGTTTCATTAAGCCAAACCAGCATTGCAGCTGTATCAACAAATCATGCTGGTTTGGACTAGACAGGGTGAAAGCTCTCACATGCTGACACTAAAAAACATGCCGACAAACAACAGTGTTAACTAGTGTGAAATCAGACTACTAGGTCCCCCACCCTGTCTTGTCCAAACCAGCATGGTGTCTGGATACTAATGCAACACCTATTCAGTATATAATTCTGTACAGAAAAACGCAGTGCACTGTGGGATAAATGGCGCAAAGAAAGATGGCGCTTGGACACGGCTGATGTTTTATGGGCTCAGACAGCATATGGTTGCCACTGGGACAAAATACAACTGATTTGGAAATATTAACGGTGGATTAGATAAAATAACAGCCCCAGATAGAGGAACGAGTGGAAAAGTTGGAGGCTGAGGGTTTTATTTCTTAAATTTCAGAGGCATTGGCTGGTGATGGCTCACAGTCATTTCATACATGTACCTTTACTTCTTACATATATACATATATGTAGGAGGCTCTATATATGGAGCATATATAGAGTGTACGGGTTGGTTTTGAGCGCTTGTGGTGCATGGGCTTCATCACTCTTTCAATTTCATTGTTTTATATTCCGAAGGCGAGAAGATTTGGAATTCGTAAAGAATAGGCCGATCTACTGTTCGTCACTGACCCACTTTTCCAATGTTCATTGAGAAAAGGGCATTTTTCAATGAACTGACGTCACCCTACCACATGATATCACCCTCATGCTTACTACTGAAGGAGATTTTAAGAATCCGAAAAATGAAATAATACATGCTGATATCACATAAATAAGACATTCATTTTGTGTGAATGCAATACTATAGCAGCTTGGGCAAGGACAAAACTTTTGCAAAATTACATACTCAACTACTCACAAGTACAGCAGCGAGATATCAAAGTAATTCAATCTTTCATAATAAAATATGAACACGTGCACTGGTGTGGTGTGGAGAACAAAAGTCCAAAGCCGCCATATTGCCGACACTACAACAACACCTGGGATGATGTCATTTCGTTATTTTACCTCCAGCACTGCGGCACAGAGAACAGGTTTTCGTGCATGATTATCTGAAACCTTTACGGTTCCTCTCTGCAAACAGTGAAAACATTACATACCCACACTTTTTGTACAATTTCATCAAAATAATGGCACGCCGGTCTTCCGTCTACTTCCTACCGATCAAAAAGAACGTGCGTCATTTGCATAAATCGTTGTACGGAAAATGCCGGAAGAAAGCGAACAAGAAACGAAACTACTTGTATGATAAATTATTTGATTCAAGTGAGTGTAGCACTGCTTATCTTATCTTTCGTTATTTTAAAGGTGTAGTTTCATAAGTCTTATCGCATAAACAAAAAGTGAATGTCTAAGTGTCGTAGACTACGACGCAGAGCTTTCATCACCCAAGTAAAGCCTGGCAACGTCGCCATTGATGTAGGATACACTTCCGATGCCCTCACATATTTTGGCCTGAATTGATATATGATGAATTGCACGACAGTTATTCTGTAAAATTAAAACTTACAGAATAATTGTCATCCACATTTTTGATAACCTGTCCTCCATTTTAGATGTCTTCTATAACTCTTTACCGCTATATATGGACATTTATGTACAAATTGCACATGCATATGTACTATTATGTTATAACCAAACTGTTACCTATTCTTAATTTATTCTAATTTTTAATTTCTTGAACCCTCCTCGATCTTAATGTTGATTTGGCACTGTACTAACAATTAACTGCTACACAACATCTGTAATCCTGTCTTGATACTGTCATAACCCATTCAGTAGACTCTAAAACAACACAATAAATGTTTATTACCATGACGGCCTGTCCTTATCTTATTTTCTACTATGCTTTAGTGGGAGCCTAATGTATGTTTGTGTCTATATATCTATAACGCGCCTTACATGGCACATTTCTCCTGAGGACGACTTAATTAAAGTTGAAATATTGAGAAGGTCAAAATGAATTTCCTCGGAGTTACTTAGCTTATTTATTATGCTAAGCTATTCGGTTGATCAACTAGATTCGGGGCGGTAAGGCTAATTTAGATTTGAGTTTATCGGTGTAGGGGCATACAATATACTGTGCCCCTCATTCAGATTGTTTTCATGTGTCAAACTGGCTCCTCGGATATTCGATCAAAAAAATTAATTCTATGAATACAGGTTTCAGTTTTATCGTATACAACCGAAGCGTAAAAAAACTTTTAATGATATGTACGCATTGTGCCACCGAATATACAGCTCCACATACAGCCGCTATGAATAGCATCAGAACCAAACATTTTGATTCAAGAGATAGTCTTATCGACTGCAGATTGTTATATATACCATGCAAACACATTTTACGATTAAGAGTATAAAAATTGAAAAAGTCAACAATGAATACTTTACAGGATCTACTCCCGACTTAATGTGAAACGTTATACGGTCTGAACTCGGCATAGCCTCACTCATGCACCGAGTGATAAATAAAAGTAAGGCCTGTTCGTGTCTTGTTTTTAAACAGTGCTGATGAGGCATGCAAGTTTGCTTTAAAGCGAAAGTCAAACATGAAGTTGTGGTGAGTGAAAAGAGCATAAAAAAACTGTATCTGAAAATACCTTCGCAGATTTTTTCTACCAAATTAAACGCAGCCAAATATATTGACTGCCTATATTATGGAAGCCGAGAGCGGCCATCCGTGCTTTCGTCCTTTCTAGTTATTATATAGACCAGAAAATAATGGGAAAGGACGACACAAAAGTGGGAGGCAAAAGTACGAAAGTACGAAACAAGTGGGAAAGGGCGAGGCGAAAGTAAGTGCAAGGCGAAACAAGGTGTTGTCACCTCGCTCTTTTGTACTTTCGCCTCGCCCTTCCGTACTTGATTTTCGCCCTTTTGTTCTTTCGAGTTTTGCTTCATGTAAAAAGGCAAAAGACTGAAACAACGATAGGGCAAAATTCCACCAAACCTAACCCTTTCGTTCATTTGCATTCCGGTTTTAAATCGCTGTGCGCATGCTAACAGGAAGGCAAAAGGTCAAAAGTAGGAGACTCCATCAAACCTCGCACTTTGGTTCTTTTGCCTTCCGCTGGTAAATCGCTGTGCGAAAGGCCATAGTGCGAAAGTGCGAGATTTGATGGAGTCTCGCCCTTTCGACCTCTTGCCTTTCGGTTAGCATCCACATAGAGATTTACAATTAAGCGGAAGACAAAAGGACGAAATGGGGAGGTTTGGTTGAATCTGGAATGTTCTTTCTCTCTGTCGTATTTTTACGCGAAGCAAAACTCGAAAGAACAAAAGGGCGAAACAAAAGTACGAAAGGGCGAGGCGAAGGTACATGTTACAGAGCGAGGTGACAAACCCTTGTTTCGCCTCGCACTTTCTTACTTTCGCCTCGCCCTTTCGCACTTGTTTCGTACTTTGGCCTCGCACTTTTGTTTCTTCCTTTCGTTGTTTCATCCTTTCGCAATATTTTCTGGTCTAAATAATAACTAGAAAGGACAAAAGCAAGGATGCCCGCTATCGGCTTCCATAGTTAAACTGACTGCCGGATAGATTTGGATTCGTTTGAGACCGCACAGTTATATACTCTAAATAAAATACCAGTCAACAATTCTTTAATAAATATATATCAGGTTTTAAGGGCGTGTATCGTCTCTTATATGTCTAGTGGATAAAATAAGACGGGGCTTTCGTCCGTGATTTTATTCGTGAGGCTTATCGACGAAGATCTTATCCTTCGGGAAACTTGCAAGAAATTCGGTTACAATATACAGTTCTTTTTGCTTTGATGTATACTATATATGCCATATATATCAGTGATCAAATAGCTTAAAATTGTCATGGGTTTCCCCCGGGCTCTGTACGGTTTCCTCTTGTGCAGCACAATCCCATCGGCCATCGGTTAAATGTGCAATATTCTCGCATATATGACTACGGCACAAAACACGAAATAAATAAATAAATAAATAAATAAATAAATAAATCTGTTTTGACTTGTGTCTGGTTGTATAATTTTGACATTGTTTTATGATGTCTTTGTTGAGTGTATAAATGCATAGCACAGAATTGGCCCATCCGATTCCAAAAACAATATATTATTGATTGTTTCATTTGAAGAAAAACTCATTTTGGACCACGACATGAGTGGTTCCTCACTGATAGATACCCTGATTTCAACTGAAATGTCAGAATACATATAAAGCTCGTTCCCACAAAAGGCGGTTCCGTTACCATAATTGTTATATAAGCACCTGTATACACGCATAGGACGAGGAAATCGTCAAATAGTGAAATCGTCAAAGGCAAATTCAATCGTCCAATTAAGAAAGTTGGCCAAATTGTCATTGCACACGACTTACATGAATCTACCATCGCTCCGATATATTTGGTAACTGCTTTCGCACTATATGTACTCCGATTTCCACCATGTACCTATGCTCATAATATACCGCCACGCACCACGGTACATATAGGCTAATACATTGTAAGTGAAATTTCCGGAGTATGACGTTAGATTTATTTATTTATTTATTTGATTAATGTCAGCATTATGGTGGGAGGAAACCGGACAGAGCCTGGGAGAAACCCACGACCATCCGCAGGTTGCTGGTAGACCTTCCCACGTACGGCCGGAGAGGAAGCCAGAATGAACTGGTCTTGAACTCACAGCGACCGTATTGGAGGGAGGCTTCATGTCATTGCTCTGCCCTAGCGCACTACCCGACTGAACCACGGAGGCCCCGATGGCGTTAAAGGCAAAGTTCAACAAAATTAAAAACATTAAATTATTTATGGCATCATCCCAAATTTAAAATGCCCGTAACTTAATTTGTAAATGCTTATGCAGGTTCGTACATTAACCTGACGTTAGAAACATCAAAAGTCGCATGGCGTGATTAAAAGGAAAAGGTGGAATCATCACATATGCGGTAGGTTATTGGCTGATTGCAGTCGACACGTGAAATGTAAACGCATGGCCTGACAGGTTTTATCAAGTGCGACGTAAACAGAACCGGTGCATAAGGAGCTCATATAAAAATTATATAAATGCTGTGTTTTAATAAATTCCTATGCTTATCGCCACGGCGTACGGCCAGCCCAGTATTTTGAACAAATAAACGGTATGCATGATGAACATCTTTGGAAACACAGCTAATTTTTTGTAAGCTTGGCGCAGGTTAGCCCTTATAGCAACATATCAGACAAACGTATTTCAACGCTTGGAATGCTTGTATTTGTACATATTTAAAGGCTTGCCAATTTTATTTATCAGGTTCCATGCAGTTGTTAATTTCTTACGGATTTTCTTGGCTTTTACACCCACAAAATAATAAAGATACTGTGGATATAAATGCATAAATTTGGAAACGCTTTTGAAGGGTCAAATTAACCGTGGAGGTATAAATGGATCAATACTCCTTGCCTCTGTCGTCTGTCGCAGAAGGACCGGTGCATGACGAGCCAGGAAATGTGTTGTTCTTGAAAAGGGCCACGTTTCCAGGCTAAAGCACTGCAGCGTGACAGGGGGCGCTGTGTGTCACTGGTGACAGGCAGCGGAAGCTACAAACTCCGGGGAAAAACCATGGAGGATGAAGATTAAAAGCGATAACCCTCCAACAATGAGTGGTCCGTACGTAATTCGCCAGGAGCCCGGTAGGAATGCGCACGTCATCTATAGGCTCTCAAATGTCGTGGGGTGAGAGATAATGGTTTAGAACTTCTGTCTAAGAGATGGACGTGTTTGTCATTGGATTTTATTTTCACAGATTCGACTCGTCCATCATCGCATTTATCATTTATCATCAGTGTGACCATCAGCTAATATTTCCACGAACATAGGCACTTTGGCAGTGATATCATGGATATCAGCAGCAAGAGATCTGCAAAAGTCTTCTCATATCCCAAAAACAGTCAACACAAGTCCTTACTGGAATGGAACACTTGTTTAGTATTTTGACGTATATAGTGAACACACGACAAACGTCAAAATGTTCACTAAGTGAACAAATGTTTAAAGAGTAACTAAGGGTAAAAGATTTAAATGTTTGACTAACGTGTGCTTTAAAAAGATTTCCTGAACATTTTTTTTATAGCTGCATCTGTGCAAAAGCCTTTCCTTTTTGGGAGAAGGGATGAAGCTGAGGATACTGATGTCTACTTTGCATGCACTGATCGAGGATCCTACAGAATGAAATGTTTTCTGCCATTTTAACTTCTACTTGATGTGATGTCACACAATAACATAACACCACACCTAACGGCCAGTACGAACATTTCTTATGGCATCCCTACATAACTGGCTTTCAAGAGGATTTGAAAGTAGTGTCATTTGTGGCTGTACAGAATGCTTGTGTTCCAGCATGAAGTCACAAGAGGCTAAAAACTCGCTGAAACTGAAGCTGAAAATAAGTGTAGCAGTTTTAATATGCTGCAGTTAATTTTACAATTTCAAACGCATCTCAGACTATTTCGATCCTTATCATTTAACCCAGTTTCTAAGATGCAGAGGTTTTCATACTGGTCTAGCTCTTTTACAGTCTTGGTACTTGCTCACTTGTAGCTACCCTGAAGTGGGAGAAATCAAGTAGATCAATACCAGGAGATGAGGGGGCCTCCGTGGCTCAGTCGGTTAGCGCGCTAATGCAGCGCAGTGACCGAAGCCTCCCACCAATGCGGTCACTGTGAGTTCAAGACCAGCTCATGCTGGTTTCCTCCCCGGGCGTACGTGGGGAGGTGAGCCAGCAACCTGCAGATGGTCTTGGGTTTCTCCCAGGCTCTGCCCGGTTTCCTCCCGCCATAATGCTGGCCACCATCGTATAAGTGAAATATTCTTGAGTATGGCGTAAAACACCAATAAAATAAATAAATAAATAAATACCAGTATATGGTGACTGAATGAGGTATCATGTCTGATGCCTTCGCCATGGTGCATCAGTGAGAAAGTACCATATACACACCATTCAGAAGATCAGGAGTGTGACTTGTACATGTAGATTAACGCTCCCCAGACTGTTCAATATTTCAGGCAGGTGTGACTAGCACACTTTAATTTTGTTCCAGGAGTGCGTTAGGTGTAGGAGTATGAGACCATCCTTTAAAAATTGTTTCTTGGGCGTAACCTAACCCTGTGAGAAAAATTAGGGTTGGTCAACATGGAATTCTTTTTTTTTATTCTGGCATTGAAAAAGATAAGGATTTTAAAGAAATTAACATGGAAAGCAAAACAAAAACAAAACTTATATCAAAATATCAATGAAAACTTTCGAGCAGGCCCGTTTTTGCAGGGTCGATTGAATATCACCCAATGAACATATTTTTAAGGACTGTCTGACAGCATGTCTAAAATATTAAGGCCTGCATGTGATGTATGTCCTAAATCATTGACACTGCTTTACTTCACGGAGACAGCATAGAGATGTACATTGTATGATGGAAAGAACATGATAAAGCCGAAAACAATCCAAACACAACCAAAAACCAAGCTGCATAATTTGGAATTCTGTAGTAAGATTTCCCCTAATAAGCTAAACTATTCTATGTCTTTTCCCCATCAGTTTTTATATTCATTTGCTTTTGTGATGAATAAGCTTGGAATTCCTCAGTCTTTGCCCACATATACAGGGATGTAATACTATATCCAAGTTCTGTACAAAGGAATCCTGAATACCATCTCCAGTATATATGGGCTTAGATATGTAATGTGTAATACACAACGGGCAAAAGGAATTATATATGTTGTCATATATACTGTACACATGTGCACTGTGTACACAAAAGTGGGATAATAACCTCAAATTCTGTGCATTTTGCCAGCATCTGTCCTAGAGTTCAGTGATTTTAGAAAGGTATTTTGGGGGTTTGTTTTGAAGGTAGTATGATATCTTTATACTAGAAAAAATGAGCTTTCAACACCAAAAGCGATATTTGATAACATTAATTTGCCGGTAAGCATGCACTTTTTGGGGTGACATTTAAGATCATGTACCATACATGTTCGGATGTATACACTTTGATAACGTATTTATAGTATAGTATATGTGGTAATTGTATCGAGATAATGCGAGTTATCACAGGTATAATTGATTAACAAACAGCACCAAGGTCATGTATGGCATCGTGTTTATGTTTATTGAACTGTGACTTTTGTACATGGATATATGGCATGGTGAAGGCGAATCAGTACCTGGTGAATTTTGGGTAAGGATTTCAGTTCAGAATATTGGGGAAGGGTTGTCTAGCACTTTCTTGTTGTGGTAACCAGAATGAGAAATATGGAAAAACTGAGTTTTAGAAAAATTTAATATTAGAAAAGTTTAATTATTTAGAAAAACTCCTGCTTATGACAATTAAGCGAACTTGTTCCAACCCTAACATGCATTGCTTTACTCTCTTATTTGTGGATTTCTATCAGGACTCTCATTAACCAAAGCTGTGAAAATGTGCTTGAATTTTTTTTAACAGAAAAAAAGACTAAAACGTCACATTCAGATTCATTTGCTGTATGGCAACAGTTTGTTCTGTGCTGTGTTTCAGATCAGTATTAAACAGATTTCAGCATGGAATCCCCATAGCCTTTTTACTTTATGTGCATTAAAACCTTTACTTGGCACCACTGTCTTTGTTGTGCTGGATTTGGAATACTCTGGTAGATTTCTGGAATCCATTTAAATTTTCTTAAAATATGATGAAAATAAAGCCCTGACATGCATTGTGTCCTAGCCATTGTACATGCACTGTTCACTGAAACCTGGCCTTTACTGTCTCTGTTAACTTGGCCTTTACAATAGCACAGATTTGGTCAGAGATTTTTTTGTGCCACCTGATGATGTATTATCAAGTTATGCAGTCAAATTAACCCAAACACTACAGGCATAGGTGTATATGTGTTATGATTTCAAGACATAGATACCCAGTGATGCATCTCACAACACTAAAATGGCATTCTAAAATTTGCATAGGTTATACATGTATGATTGTATGTGTTTCTGTAATGTATTATATAGGCCTTAGAACAATGGATTGTATGAAGAACTGATTTGTGTGTTTAATGGCTGACAATGAGGCCCAAAGCTCTAAGGTGGTTTTACCACAGTCACAGAATTTGAAATGTGATAGATTGTGTGTCTCATTAACTTTCCTGTGCAGTTATATTTGTTACATATACATTTTACTATTCTGAATGCAGTTTGTTTCTTATCTGTGGCTAGGTCTGTTAAACTAAGGGTTCAAAGGTGCAGGATTTAACAGAGCTGTGATGTTTACAGAAAATGTCCCAGTTTGTACAAGGCCCTCGTAGCGTTTCTTGTATGTGCTAAATTCATGTATGGACGGCATAATGTTACTGTAGTAACATGTAAGTAATTCTGTAAGGATGACCCTGTACATTCATGTACAACTACATGTGAAAAAAAACCCCCAAAAATGCATAGTAAGCATGGTTGAGTATGATTTAATATTCTCTAAATGACCTAAATTTTGTCTGGGACTACCTGTAAGTTGCTTATTGTGTCTGATTCTGAGGGTTGTGTTAATCTTATAAAAGTGTTCTGAGGTGTGTTTAAGAACTTTGAAACATGTGAATGTTATCACCAGAATATTATTTTATGACAACATTTGTTTGCACGTAAAAAGATTTTTTTTAAGGGGGTGGGGGTGAGAGGAGTGGGGGAGGGGGAGGAATTTGAGATCATGTTATTCTTCACATTTTCCTTCAGGGACTTATGTTTGTTTTATCATGTGCACATCTAACTGTAGCAAAGGTAACATATGTGTCTGCACAGAATCTTAAATGTGCACGACCAACTCATGTCAAGAAAGACAAACTATTCGCATTACCTGTCCCGGTATCATTCAATTCTTTGGGTATGCCCACCTCTTGCAAAAGATTTCTGGGTATCTGTGCTTTTCAACTTGAAGAAGTAGCACAAGGCCCCTGGGAGGCTGATAATCAGTTGTGGGAGACCAGATAGTGCTGGTATGTGTGTTTATCTGTAGGTAATTCCCAACCAGTTGTGGCCCGAGCACATTATGTTTGTATGGAAGACCCTGAGGTTGTGACCATATTCACACCTGTTTATGCATTAGCTTAACCTACATGTAGATACACCGCTTGCTGGTTCACGTGTACCATACTAAGCACCTGTAATACCTGTGTGCTGATTGGTGCTGTGCTTCTCAACCTGTCACGTAACATTTCCAGCTGTTCTAAATTAATAATACATGTAAATGTGTATTCAAGTGCTTAGCATCTAAGCTGTTGCAGAAATGGAAACTATGTCCGTGAGGTATGTTCCCTATGTTGTAAATTCTTATGATGGTTGTGAGGAAACTGGGATAATGCTACATATATCTCTGTTTTTAACAGAGTCATGTGTGTTTGTCCTTCAGTAGCTTGATCAAAGAAGTGGGCGTGTCACATGCTTAATGAATGTTAGACTTGAAGGAACTGGTGCATACATGTACATATGGGAGTACACATTTTCATGCACAATCCAATATAGGCATTTTAATGTGGTTCCTTTTCAGGTTAGCTTGTGTTATTTGTAACAACAACACGTTGTCATACATATAATCAGAGTCACGGTGATATATTATAGCATAGTTGTGTGTATGGCTCTGGAAACAAATTCTACTATGCCATAATCTGTATTAACACTGTATATGTACTTACTGGTATGCATTATCATCGACTATGGTATACACATTGGGATATGCTATATATTAATCAGAGACATCGTCTTGGCAACTCATTATAACACTTTCGTATCATCTGGGATAATTCAAAACACATCTGAACGACATGTGTGCTAATGCATATTGCAGGGACTTGTTAACACATTATAACAGAGTCCTTACCATATGATCAGGAGCATGGTATGCATTATAACACATTGTATAGTATATAATTTGGGACATGGTAACACCTTGTATACTATATAATTTGGGACATGGTAACACCTTGTATAGTATATAATTTGGGACATGGTAACACCTTGTATACTATATAATTTGGGACATGGTAACACCTTGTATACTATATAATTTGGGACATGGTAACACCTTGTATACTATATAATTAGGGACATGGTAACACCTTGTATACAATATAATTTGGGACATGGTAACACCTTGTATACTATATAATTTGGGACATGGTAACACCTTGTATACTATATAATTTGGGACATGGTAACATCTTGTATACTATATAATTAGGGACATGGTAACACCTTGTATACAATATAATTTGGGCCATGGTAACACCTTGTATACTATATAATTTGGGACATGGTAACACCTTGTATACAATATAATTTGGGACATGGTAACACCTTGTATACTATATAATTTGGGATATGGTAACACCTTGTGACATCTTAGTGTATAAGCACTACCAGCATGACCAGGGATATAGGGCACATCCTGTAACATCTTGGTAAATATAATCAAGATCTTGGTCACAAAATTTGTGTTACATGTATTATATTTGTAACACTTGCAGCATTACCAAGTATATGATAAAAGTTGTATAATGATGTATGAGGTAGTTAAAATAGCTTGGTGTGCTATTATTGCATCTGAAATATCTGAATAAAATGGGATATACTTGTGGCTGAAAGTATACAAGCCTTTGATAAATTGCTAGTGGGGTCTTCTTACCTTTTTGTTGGGGATGACAGGTTGGAACTGGGTAGGGTTCACCAGAAACAGGGGGCTTTGTGGGAGCCAGTCAGAGGCAAAGACAGGGCTCAGTGATCGCTTCGTACGATTTGCCTGTGGAGACAGTGAAATAAACGTTGTAACAAGACATTTGTTAAGTGATGATGCAAATAATTTAGTGAAAATATATAGCTCAAAGTGTAGGTTTTGTAGACATAACTTAAAGGTAAGTACTTGAAAATAAAGCAACAGCAGTTTGTTACCAAAGCAATGACAGTTTTGAAATTAATAAATATGTACATTTGTATGTCTAAAGCCAAAGTAATTCAGTGCCAAAGATTGAGACAGTAAATACTTCCATAGGCCACAGCACATGATTACTGATTACTGATTAATGTTTGAACTTAGACATGTCTGTAATTCAGTGTTAAACCCAAAACTCAACACGAAGCACTTGCATTTACCTGCATAAGGGTGAGTTGGGAATATTTGGTCACATTTTATGTTAGCATATGTTAAGACCCATGCATCCATGTGAATAGAAGCCGTAATTGTTTTTGTGTGAATTGCCTAATGGAGCATGAAGCCCAGAATAGAAATTATATTCTTTAGGTGTAAAACTACACCTTATATGTCTGTGTTAGGCCTACATTCATTCTGCTTTTTTAATCTGTAAAATTGGGGTATAAAAATTACATATACATGACATAAAGATGTCTAAAAAGAAGTAAAACCTTGAAAAATACAAATTATGGATTAATTTCCTAGGAGTATTTAAAAGTGTTTAAGAAAATATATTATGGCTTTAGAATTGTAGTGTCGGTATTGGAAGACTCCAGAATTGTAGTGTCGGTATTGGAAGACTCCAGAATTGTAGTGTCGGTATTGGAAGACTCCAGAATTGCAAGCTTTCCAATGTACATGTGGGTGTCAGATGACTAGGAATAAGAATTTCTTCTGACCAATAAAACATAATTGTGCTCTTATATATGTAGATCATTTCCTTTACAATGACTTTAAGGTTCCAAGAGAAATGTGACAACTTACCTTAGCTCCTGTTATTACATAGTTAATGCCTGCAAACATTATTGCTATGTGAGCCACATGGAGATTCTTCTCTCATGGAATCTAATTTTTTTTTCCTAATATTCCCTTCTCTTGATGTTACCTGGATCCAAAACACTACACTATAACCACAGCATTCTAATCTTTGACGTAACCACCAGTTTTCTTGTTGGACAACTTTTCCTTTTCCACTGCTGCCATTTGAAATCAGATTTCAGCAGTGTGCAGAGGTGACACCAGTTAACACAGAAGTATAACATGCCTACCTGTTACTATATAAGTGTTGACGGTGCGACACTAGCCATTGAATCCTTCTCGACTGAGATATGTGACCATCTAACCGTCTTCACTCCCTCGTTATCTACCTAGAACCGCTGACATCTACATGTATATGCATGTGTTTGTCTGGTCCTGTTAAGCCAAATACTAATAGCAGTCATTTAGAAGGACCCCCCCCCCCCAACAAATAGTTCTGTAGTCAAAAAGTTACTTGCACCCTGTGGACATAATTTCAAGAATGTATATAAAGTGCTAAGACTGACTACTGAACAGTAGAGATCTCTTAGAATCCCACATGTAGCTTACAATACTTGTACTGAGCAGATAGCTCATATGATATGACACTGCAACAACATCACTTTTAGATACTGACTCCATCAGGGTGCTCTCTGTAGAGGCCTTAAAATGGAGATTTATTTAAAAAAGATTTCCACTTGTTAAAGGCATTACAAAGCCTTACTCAAAGATGCATGAGGCAAGATAGATTTTAAATATTATACATGAAATTGCATCCTCTGATTTGTTCTTACTTCATGTATGTTTGAATAATGTTGATAATATAAATTATGACATATTTTTTTATGAGGATTCACCACTCTGCATTTACATGTGGTAGTCCGGTGGGCATGGCGTCTTTATGACTCTCAAATATGATTCACCCTGTGGACTGAATTTGTGCATCATACATTCTCTGTTTGACAAAATATAGATGTCATAATGTACAGATCATCTTTTTTGTCTATATTGTTGTCTCTATTTACTGACATGAAAGTAAGATATTCTAATTAATGAAAAGGTTGAAAAAATTAATAAATAATTGAACATTGTAAAAGTGCCAGCGTTATGAAAATGGTGCTAGATATTCAGGTGTATATAGAGGGTTCATGATGGTGCCTCACCTTGTGACTGACATATATGCCAGTGCGTGTTATAACCTGATGTCATGATGACTGAAGCATGCTGATATTTTGATTCTTCTTCAGAGGTAGTGTTAACATACGGGATGCACTTCAGCATACTAAAACAAGGCCTTACAGCTTTCTGCATGGAAGTTAACTACCAGTGCCCAATTTCATAAACCTGCAGAGGGTCGTGGGTTTTCGCCGGGCTCTGCCCGGTTTTTCCCACTGTAATGCTGGCCACCATCGTATAAGTGAAATATTCTTGAGGATGGCGTAAAACACCAATCAAATAAATAAATATATCCAATTTAATAAACTTGATGGAACACATTCCCCTGTAAATGATATCATCTCATCAAGTTGCAACACAGTGTATATCTACAGAGAAAAACATCCATGCAAAGTTTTGTGAAACTTTCCCGTGTAGTGTACATTTAAAAAATAAACTTGTATAAAATGCACAACTTTAAATATATTCAAAGGAAGTGATAAACTAATATTTTACATGTAGATGTCTGCTTTGGTTGTTCGTTATAGGCATTTTAAATGAAAAAATGCAGCAAAACAGCCATTGTAAACTGAAAGAGGTAAACTGGTATTGGACTGTCTAGGTTTTATATGAATGTGTGCTTTTATTAATTATTAATTTATGATTATATTTTATTGCACATGCATAATCTACCTCTGCTGTTGGATTGACATTACAAAATAGTGTACCGTCTAAGTTGTCTCCCTTCATTCTGTCCGAACATGCTACAATGTACATATACTGGGTAGTTTGTTTGATTTGGGCTTTCATACCATTCTGGTTTAATTACATTTATATAAACAGGTAAGGTTTAAGCACGAAGGTGGTGGCAACCACTGCCCGTAATTAACCAGCAATGTGTACATGTAATGCTCTTGTTGTGATGCTAATACTACGTGGTGTGCATATACTTGAACAAAACATCTTCATGAAGAATGATTACCATGGTTATTGTGGACAAATCAATTAATGAGTGCTCTTTGTGTAATTATTTGCTGATGTATACTTCAACAAAAATGTTAAAAAATGTTTCATCTTTGTTTTGCATATAGTCCAGGACTATGTGTCAAGAAAATCTAACTATGCTTGCGAAATGACACAAGTATACATTAGTACAGCACATTGTGTTACTAACTTCATATCCTACATATCATAGTGGGCATATCATGGTGGACATATCATAGTAGGCATATCATGGTGGACATATCGTGGCTGTAGGCAGTGATGTAGGGTGTTTACATGTACATTGTTTAAGCATTTATTGTCTAACCAGCATGCAGTTAACTTCTGTCTAGCATAGCTCCTACTGGTTTTTGTAATCCTTGAAAGTCCGCATGACCTCGAAAATTTTTAAAGAAGACTTTATTTTCCTGATTAGAAACCTATGAAAGTACTATATTTCACATGCAGATTAGCATATTTCAACAGACGTGTCTTGCTTGATTATGATCGATTCATCTACTTTAAGGGGTTTTTTAGAGCTTTTGGTTGAGTTTGATGAATTTCGTTCCACAAGAAATTAGTTGTTGACATCCGATCAAAATCGTCTTTTTCAGCCCTTTATGCTCTTCTGAAAGTGCATTTGTACATTCTTGATTTGAAAAAAAGTACATGTACTTTAGTTTTCAATGCTAACTCTTATTGTATCACATGCGTGGTTGAAATATTTCAATAAATAAAGCTACTGTACATAACGTACCAAGATAGTGTCTGTTAGGCGATTAAACATAGGATAATGGATCCTGGAAAAACATTTTCTTTCCTGGGAGGGAAGCTTAGGATTTCATGAATATAACAGTTAAGCATCTTGCTGGCAATTTAATCAGAATCCGAGCAACACCCACACAGGCTGTGAAGTGTAGACTGGTCTGAATTGTACACACTGTACAACTTCTATGCTGTTCCAGCAATGGGTACTTCTATGCTGTTCCAGTAATGTATACATCTATGTTGTTCCAGTGATGTGTACTTCTATGCTATTCTAGTAATGTGTGCTCTTTTGCTATTGCAGTAATGTGTATATCTATGCTGTTCCAGTAATGTGTATTTCTATGCTATTCCAGTACTGTGTATTTCTATGCTGTTCCAGTAATGTATACATCTATGCTGTTCCAGTAATGTGTACTTCTATGCTGATCCAGTAATATGTGCTTTTTTGCTATTCCAGTAATGTGTACATCTATGATGTGTCAGTAATGTGTACGTAGATGCTGTTCCAGTAATGTGTGCTTAATTTGAATTCTCACATATTCATCTCTTCATAGTTCTTTAATTCGTATGCTTCGTCTTTTTAGTTGTCTCCATTTAGTCTGTTTGCCCATGCTGTCTGTACGGTACATAATGTAAAGTGGGTTTCATCTTAATTCTGTCATACAGGTATTCATCTTGGCACAGCTCTTTAATCAGACTGGTTCATCTTTTCAGTTGTCTCCCCTTGATCTGTGTGCACATGTATGTTTGCTACTAAAGATGTTTGCGTTCAGACTTCATCTTCCGTGTGACAGGAATGAAGAGTAAATGTGTGCACAGGTCTTATATTTGAAGAAGAAAGTTGAATGTATCTAAGCAGATTTGTTTTCTGTTCCTTTTTAGGACCTTATAATGAGAAAAGCATGCAGTAGTACATGCTGAGAGGTAAACGTATTGACAATTACCTACATGTGTATATGGGTCTCATTCTTGGCTGTGCTTTCTTCTTTATATCATATCAGCTATTCATATCTTCTTGGCACCAGGATAGCACAAGTCTTCACTTTATGTCTCCTCAGTTACGTCCCCTTGCTCTGTAGGTATAAGTAAACATATAATGCAGTTTTGGGATGAAATGATGGGCATAAATTGCAGTCTGAACATTAATATAAAACTTGCAGAAGTCTTAGCTTATCCATGCAATACTTATCCACACATTTCTTTCACAACTTTTTTTTTGTTTTCTCTCTTCTTTTTTTGTTTTTTTTTTTTTTTTTGTTTTCGTGAGGTGTTATTAGCCCAGACACGGACTTGCCTAAAACCACACAAAGCTGAGGTTTTGTCTGGCTTCTGATTGATTTTCAACCACATTATGGCTAGAATACCGCCAAAATGACATAAACCTATGACCGTTCGTTCGTTCGTTCGTTCGTTTGTTCTTGTTGGTTGTGGTACATCAGTATGGTTGATTCATGAATTCAGTCGATGTATGTTGGTGATAGTGGATGGGCCTAAAAAATTTAGTTTCCAATGATTTGGAATTATAATAATTTCAAATTCCTGATTTTAGAACACTGATTTTGAAGTTAATCCAGAAAGCGCTTATCATGATTATTTCATCACTAAAAGAGTGATCAAATAAATTTCAAACTCCAGATAACTGCATGGGTAAAGCTGATGTATGGTAATGGTGCACATGAAAACTATATAAATACATATAAAAATGAGTTTTTCTGTAATATCTGGCTACCTACAAAGCTAACCTGAATACTGTGACTATCCTACCCTTGTGAATCTAGACTAGATCTGTTCAGGTAACAAACAGAACATGTATGCTTTAACAGCCTGTCTGTCAAATCAGCATGTACATACATGTAGATATAGCAAGGTAACCTGTTTACTTACAATACTAACATGCCAGAATTCTTAGAACAGGAATATTGGCTTATTCTCCTCAGGTATATCCAGGTTTATTTGAAATTTGTGCCATCTCATTATTGTGACGTTCAGCTTATGCAGCATAACAATTCAGTATATGTTACACTTGGGACACTATTTTTCTTTGAAGTCTGGATATATGTGGAGGGAGTTTGAATATTCTCTGTATATAATAATTGGTCCATGGTTCTGTGTAGCTGTTAATCTGCATAACGTTTTCATACATCCATGTTAAATTCTTTCATATGTCACAAAGAAAAAGTTTTATGGGATTGTTTTTATATTCACAGCATTGTCTACAAGTAAGATGAATCTTTGATATGTCCAGTTCATTTTATACAGGTATTGAATTATATGGCAGTTTAAGTTTAAAGTTGTCTATTTTCTTACTATTTCAGTACTTCTCTTTTTTTTGTTTTGTCACAAACAGTTACAATATTACATGTACATTTCCTTCTCCTTCACAGCATTCCATTATTTTTGTTTGTTCACACAGCTTTAAATACGTAAACCATGACCAAAATGGACAGGTAATTAAACCCTTTTTTTGTATTTTGTTGATATACACGTATATGTATAAGGAACAGGTTACACTTACATATAGTGATACATGTAGTGATGTAGTGTTTGTCGTCATGCTCTCTCAGGGTACCTGTATATTTAAATCAGCTACACTGTGCCAGTTCTTTTGTGTGAATTAGGGGAGGGACAGTGTGTATCCCAAGAACAAGCCCTCAAACTAGTATTGTGTTAAAAAATTATACCATGTCACACATGTAATGCTAGGTGATGCCTTCAGAATGTGTAACGTTACCGGTATGTAAAATTGCCCAATGTGGAGAAAAGTTTTGGATCTATTGGATAAATAGTACAAAGGTATGGAAGGTGAATGACCTACCTGCTGGTATATAAAAGGTGTGCTAATTCTCCAGGCATTTTCAATGGCAACTCCTTTTTCATGGAAGTGTACTCAGTAACTGACTGAAAATGACACACCCTTCTGGTTGATCAAGATTTAGGCTTCACACTACTATGTAAGCATATGTGTCATAAGGTAATGATCAGTGACATTGGACCATGATTGACAGGATGTGTTTGTAACAGATGCTTTTCAGTCAGATCAAAAGATCTGGTGTGCGAGAGGATTATTGGCTGTGTTTGTTTTTTGCGAGAAAAAGAGGACAGTCTAGATGTAAGTTGGTGTGCGCGTGACCGTGTTTTATGTACATCCAATAACAAGCTTGTATTGCACAGTAATTGTATTGCAAAATTTGAAAATAATGTACCAGGGGCCTGTTCTGCAAGCCATTTATGTTACATGACCCAACACTATTACTACAGGAACAGTACCATGACAGCAATGCGGGTATTACATACTTGTACATGGTTGTGTTTCTGAAAGTTTTGGGCACTGACCGCAGACCCTGTTCAGTAGATTAACGAAAGCTATATCTGCCTGAGGCCTTAATACTTGAAGCCAAAACCTTCCAGCTCCTCTCTTAATGTAGTTTTAAAGATCTTATTGCGCATTAAGGACTTCAGAGAAAATGTTTTACAATCACAGATGCACATGTCCTTGTACCTTGTCTGAAATGGTTTTCGGAATATTAATTATTAATGAAATGTTTTAATAGATCTATGCGAAACATTTTTGAAAACAGTGGCAAAACAGGTAAATGTATGTACAGATCAAATATTAAAACTGATAAGATGGGTAAATGTCCTACCTTTGTCAGGTGTCCAGTAATAAGGCAGGTTTGGTCTCTTGATATTTACGTAGATTGTCAGGGTCCACCAGGCAGCTGGGAATAGGTTTCACCTGGCTGCTTCACTGGGTAGTTCAGTGCAGTGTATATCAGCTGTAAACTTCATACTGTAAGAGTTTGCTTCACACTGAGACTGATCTCGTAAAATCAGACCAAACCAAGTGGAACAAATGAGAAAGTATTTCTGTCATTTACCTGGATTCAGATGACCTGTTTGAGGTGCACATGTACATGTTGTTACATGACATATTGCACGTCTCAGGTACTCTAGTGCACCTGTTATATGCCACTTGGTATGAGATATACTGTATTTTACCTAAAGTTTGACTTGTAAAAATGCATCTTCAGAAGCACAAGACCTTATTATGACACTTTTGTTTGCTTAAGTTTTTTCTGAAAAGACTTTAATGAAAGAAAACATTGATTTAAAAAAAAATGTGAAAAAAACCCCCCTCTTACCTGGCCCTATAAGGTCAGTGAGTTAGTTAGAATCAAACTAAAATGTGTCAATTTGAAAAAGGTAAACTTTAGGTGAAGTACAGTGCATTGTAAATCGTTAGTGTAAAGCCCCAAAGGCTTGCTCACACATGGAATCCTATATGTGTATCCTAACTAAAGCCACACCATACCTCTGAAGCATGGATTACTTTGCTAACTGCCGGCAGCAGATTTCTGTAGCATCACATTGTCTTCATCAGTCCTCCAGTCATCGAGCTTGTCTAAGAGCTGTCACTCACACTTCATTTGTCTCTAGTTCGGGTCATACAGCCACGCACCGATCATGCCTATTAGCTTAAGGTCCCCATTAGAGTACTTCAAGGATGTGACAGAGGGCATCGAGGAGGGGGTGTCGCTCTCAGAAGTTAAATCCCACCTTACTAGCTCAAAATCCCTATTGCATACGTGTATGTAAATTTTTTTGCAGGTGAAGTTAGTACTTGATGAGTCATGGAGTGAGATCAGGATGTTTGTACGATGCTGGTATTGAGGCAGTCAGAAATTGATCACCTGATCCATTAGTCTTCCGATACATTATAAGGCTCCCAAACATGTCAGAGCTTTGTCACAAGTTGGATTTCTAATTCTGGCTTTTCACTCGAGTGTCTTTTTGACCTGACTATCTGGGTATTGAAGCATGTAAACAGTTAACTGGAGAAGTTTGGCCGTTCGTGGTGCTTCAGGGGAACAATAGGAAAGCATGTCATCGTGTCGGGACACATGTATTGAGTCTTTATTTATAGACGAATGCCCTCATAGTGCAGTTGTCTCACAGATTCTGTCTGGTTGGTGTCTCTTACAGTGAGCAGGAGGCGGAGGAACTTTTGGCCAAACCCAACACGGCTGCGCGAGAGCAGGTAGAAATGAACAATTTGGATGGCGATGGCCACTCCGCCAACTTCAAACCACAAAACTCTGTGGTCAAGTTTGACAGTAAGCCATCCCACAAGAAAAAACATGGCTCGACCAAGAGGGATAACGGGAAAAGGAAGGCTAAAACGGGGGATAATGGTGACGTCAGTGCGGACGGCGACCATCCTGAACCGTATGTGCAGGTGGACAGACACAGGCCAATGTTCCGACACCGGAACAGCACTACCCTGGTCCGGGCCACCATCGACATACCTGGCGAATCTCTGAAAAAGGTAATCAACCTGACACCTCACAACTAAAGACTCAGCAGTTTTCATATTCCTCATACTTGTATTGTTGCCAAATTTCATGTACATTTTGCTGTCCGTCCAGAAATTTGTATTTGGACATTAAACTGTATTTAAGGTGGCTGTTTGAACTCTGAAGTTCATGAACTTTATTTATTTATTTGATTGGTGTTTTACGCTGGTGTTTTTTCACTTATACAATGGTGGTCAGCATTATGGTGGCAGGAAATCTAGGGAAACCCATGACCATCCGCATCATGGAACTTAGAAGAATGATAAGAAAACATCTTCCCTCCCCACCCTAAAATAAAACAGCAGTTTTCAAGCTTAGTCGGGGTTCTGAGAATTTTAGCTTCTTTACCTTTATATTTTTGGAATTGCATAAGATAGTGTGTAGTTGCTATAGAACTGCCTACAGTGTAACCATAAAATTTAGGTCACCGTGACAGATACCATATTTAAGATTTAGGTATTGTAACTGAATGAAGAGATGTAATCTCAAGAAATTAACTGGCATTGACAAAAACTGAGTACAGAAATGTCATCATCCATCTGTTTATTTGTTAACTGTAGTCAGAAATATTTTCTGGGAAATAACTTCCATTCTTCACCATTGTACAGTGATGTTTCCAATCTGTTTAAAAAATTGTTTGTTTAAGGATCCTGCAAACACCTGTACAGAATGAGTCGCTCATGTGTGACGAAATACATAAACATCTTAATAGACCTTCTCTCCCACCCCCACCCCCCCGGATACATTAGCTTAACATGGATATGTGCTTTCCTTGACACAGCTTGCAGCCTGTGACACAAGAAACTTCCTGTTACTATGCAGAAGAAATGTGAATGAGTTTTTGTTTTTTTTTTTCCCCTTTTGAGAACTGCGATTAAATTCACTTTTCAATGTGTATGTAGGTCAGATTCATTTAGAGTGGCCTTTGCTTTTCTTCAGGGTACTGAACCCTTTCAGTCGGTGCATCTGTAAGGTTTCGTTGACATATCCCAATTTGGTTTGTGGGGCTGCTTTGTGGAACAGGCAAATGAACTCATGTTTAAATAGTTCCATGCATATATCTGTTGTTCTACGTGCACGTAGATACGTAGACCAAAATGTATTTTATCTTTCATGTGATCAGATGTTTATTTTGTCTTCAGTGTTGAGGTGAAGATTCCCTGACATATGCCATTAAACTTTTATCTCGAAATGTTTAAAAATATTATGAAAGTCAACCAATTTGTTTGATTTGCTAAAATGGATTTTTAAAACTCCATAATCAGAACTCCCTGAAAAAAGTTCGTCTAAACTGTAGGCATATCACACATGGCTGTGAACTAAGTAATCTAAACTGACAGGTTCATGCAGAAACTGTTGCTTTGGCACTCTCAAGTATATCAGTGAGTGTAGTTTTGAGAAACTGATGAGAACACAAGGGTAATGGACAGTTGATGGGTGTGTAATATGGGAACAGCACATTGGTGTGTCAGGGGTGTGAAGTGTAGGGTGCAGTATGTGTGAAATGGGATAACGGCTAATGGGTAAAGTGTAGGGTGCAGTATGTGTGGAATGTGAGAACAGCTGATGGGTAAATTGTAGGATGCATTTTGTATGGAATGTGAGAACACCTGATTGGTGTAGTGTAGGTAAAATGTAGGGTGCATTATGTTTGTAATGTGAGAACAGTTGATCGGTAAAGTGTAGGGTGCAGTATGTATGGAATATGAGAACAGCTAATTGGTGTAATATAGGTAAAATGTAGGGTGCATTATGTTTGTAATGTGAGAACAGTTGATCTCACATCAGTGTAAGGTGTAAGGTGCAGTATGTGTGGAATATGAGAACAATTGATCTCACATCAGTGTAAGGTGTAAGGTGCAGTATGTGTGGAATATGAGAACAGCTGATGAGTGTAGGGTGCAGTTTGGTTGGAATGTCAGAACAGTTGATGGGTTTAGAGAGGGTGAAATTTGAAAAAAAGCTAGAATATGCCTTAATCATAAAGTTTTTATAATGTCAGTGGAGAATTAATGTCGAGGAAGAGATTGTCTTCCACTCACGTCCCACTTCTGGGAGTTAACAGTGGGATATGGCTCTGTGGCGTGAGGGATAATCATCCTTTCTCAGGCTTAAGACATGGCTCTCTCTGCCTAGATCAGTCCTTGTACCACAATCCTGTCAGACTTGGCTTGTAAGGCCTCTGCTGGTAAACCACACCAGCCGTGTCATAGTTAGGGAACAACTTCCAGGTGCTGTGACCTATGAGAAGTGTCGTGATTAAAAGCCAACTTTTCACTGACACTTTGTGATTGGACACTGTGTAATACAACTTTATTTAACTATTTTATGGCTTATGAAGGAGATTTATATTTGATTAATGTGTTTGATCTGCATGTAGATCTGGTGTCGTCATGATCATTTTAAAAGTAGCATTTGTAATGGTGGTTTTCAAATCATGTATATGTATGCATGTGTATGTAGATCGCACAGATCTACATTCGAAGTGATAAGTAAAAGTAAATAATTGCCGTTTGTGGCATTCTTTGTTTTCCAGAATAATTGCATCTTCCAAGTAGTTTCATTGTGTTGCTCCATCTTTTGTCTGCATTGCTTCTCTTCAGTTTACATGGCTTTTCTGCTATTTTCATTGCCTCTCTTTTGTCTACTTTACCCCTCCTGCCCCTCTTCAGTCTACATTGCCCCTCCTCTGTTTACATTACCCACTCTGCTCCTCTTCAGTCTTCACTGCCTCTTCTGTCTTCACTGCCCCCCCCCCCGTCTTCATGGTCCCTTCTCTGTTTATGTGGCCTCTCCTGCCGCTCTTCAGTCTGCAGTGCCCCTCCTCTGTCTTCACTGTCCCTTCTCTGTTTACATGGCCTCTCCTGCCCCTCTTCAGTCTGCAGTGCCCCTCCTCTGTCTTTACTGTCCCTCCTCTGTCTCCACTGCCCCTTCTTTGTTTACATTACCCACCCTGCTCCTCTTCAGCCTTCACTGCCCGTACTGCCCCACCTGTGTCTTCCGTGCCCCTCCTGACCCTCTTCAACTTGCCCCTCTTGCCCTTTCTGCCCCTCCTCTGTCTTGATTACCCCCATCTGTTGGCGTTGTTCCTCCTTCCCATTGTCTCTGTTCATTACCCCCAGTGAATGGTTAGCTGTATTATTTGCTGATAATGTGTTATTTTTGGTGCTGCAGACTAAAAAAAGGCGACAAAGGCCACCTGGACTAGGACTGAAGATTGTCGTGGTCATCTTGTTTCTGATGATTCTTGTCGGGGTGCTGGTCACCTGGTCTTTCTACAAGGAGGAAAGACTGGCCATCTTGAGTGGACAGAAGTTCCGTTTTATGGAAGACACGAGGACTCTGTACCTTGCGTTTGATAGCAATGACCCAGTGGAAGAAGGTGTGCTGGGTCTGAACCTGCCCAGCTGGCAGTTGCCCAAGAGCTGCTCTGATGAGTGGGAAGAGATCAACAAACTGTGCTACTGGTGGAGAAATGGAGCCTCTCTCAAAGTCCTCTACTACAAACTCAATTCGATGCACTGTTACAATGTCACCTGGGAGAGCCTGAATCGTAACATAGAGCCCAAGGATTGCTACAATATCGGCATCCTGGACTGGTATGGTTTGTCAGCCAATATTCGTGGGGCACACCATACTCTCTCTGCTCAGAACTTCAGCTATGTGCCCCTGGTTCCTGGGGGTGGTCGTGTGCTTGGCTCAGTGGTGGAGCGCTATTGGCTGGCCTCCAACGGCATTGCCTTCATTACCAGCGAAGAAGACCCTATTTTGCTCAGCTGGAACAGCGACATGCCAGACAAGTTCTGCATCTGGTCTTCGAACCGCCACCCTTTCTATGCCAGAAAAACAGCTGGTAATCTGTCTAACCTTCACTACACCATGTGTAAAGCTGACAATATGGAAGCCACGCACTTGGCCATGAGGCAGTTCTTCAACACAGCCCCAAGTCCTCAGACACCCATTCTACGGGACTGGCTGCGGACACCGATGTGGGCGATTGGCCCGGTTAACCTCACCAATGTCACGGAACCTTTACACGCCATGGCTCTGGATCTGATAGACTTCTTGGACAGTAACACTACTCAGTCTTGTGGGGTGGTAGAGTTGGACTTTGGTTGGGAGACACAGCTGGGAGACTTGGCGTTCAAGACGGAAGATCTAGAAGACATAACCTTGATGTTACAGAACCTCACTTCTCATGGCTGCCAGCTCTCCTTGCCTGTTAGCCTTTTTAGCCATTTTCTTTCGAGGAACTTTGATTTCTTGTTGAGAAAGAATTATTTCGTACGCGATGCCGGAGGGGATGCGGTAGGATTGACCAAGTGGCAAGGAAATCAGTTGGCCTACCTGGACATCTCAAATGCAGACGCTGTTAAGTGGTTTCTGAACAAGCTTAAGGTTTTAAAGGCCAAGTATGGCATACATACCTTCAAATTTTTACACGGAGAATCCGGAATCTTGCCATTTAAAGCGCAGTTCAAGGAGACTTTTGATCCTGTGTGGTACACAACAACGTACAATTATCTGGTGACGAATTTCACCAACACAACGCTGATGCATTCTGGGATGGGCACGCAGAACCTTCCGATAGCCATCAGCATCATGGGCAAGCTTGAAATGAATGGGGACCAACGGTGCGTAACAGACATTATCCCATCGCTGCTGACTGCTGGGCTTCTCGGCTACCCATACTTGGCCCTGGACGGCTCTGAGCTGTGGTCGCACGGCATTGTGGGAGAGGACTTATTCCTCAGGTGGACTCAGATGTCTGCATTCTTGCCCGTGATGAAAGTGTACACTCCCCCGTACGGTTTCAACGCAAGAAACTTTGAGCTGTTGAAGAACTGGACTCAGTTCCACATCAAGACAATCATCCCGCTGATTGACAAGTTGACCCCCGAGGTCATGCTCGGAGCACCCTTGATTCGCCCTATTTGGTGGGTGGACCCGCAGGATGTTGTCGCCCAGGGCATAGGGGACGAGTTCCTAGTGGGTAATGACATCCTTGTGGCTCCAGTGCTCTGTGAGCAGACTCGCACACGTAACATTTATCTACCTTCAGGCAAATGGAAGGACCCTCTGAAGAGACTGGACTTAGATGGCGGCCGTTGGATATATGACTACAGAATTAACCTTGAAGAGATTCCATATTTTATAGCTAGCTAGTCAGTAAGTAAATATGATGTGACACCTGTCAGCCATAATGTCACTGCCAAGTGAGGGACAAAAACTGTGATAAATACAAGCTTTTTTTTTTAAGGAAATTTTCTGAAAAATATCTGCCATTTGTGCAGCATCCTGCTCATTGTGAAGCCCTCCTTGCACTCGTATCATACATCCGAGTCTGAGAGAGGTGCAAAGTTTGTCCTTTCTTCTGCATTAAAGTTATTAAGATTGTTGTAAACATTGATTGTTGAACTTGTCAGCTCACATAGTGCTGAAGACTTCTCTAGAACTTACACACTTCATTTATTTGACTACATGGTTTGCAAAAACATTTGTCTGACTACATGCTTTGCAAAATCCTTGTCTGACCAAATTGACTTCAGGCTTAATGACTACTTGGGTACATTTCTTTGATGAAACCTATCTGACTACACAGTGTGTGACTAGACACCTTAACTGCTCTGACCCAATCAGACCACACTTGTCTGACACTGTGTGACTGCATTTGTCTGACAATACAGCATCCAACTTGTGACTGATCTGGCCGGACCCTTAGTCTAGCACAGACTTCCTGCTTTACACTGTGGTATCGGGCTTATGAGTCTTGGCTTTTAAAAAGGAACAAGATGAAGACACATGTGAAACACATGTACATGAATTGTACGTGTACATTTATATTACATTTGTGAGTACGAGCATAGTACATCTGATTTTGATTCACTGCCGCATTGTGTACACGATATAATTTTGGTTGCCTTACACAGCACTTGCTTCATCGCATTCATGCCAGCTGTGTAAGGGTGAGACATTCTTATCATTCCTTCAGCAGTGAAGGGTTTTGTGATGAATAAAAGAGATTTTGTATACAAATGGCTTCAGTGCCAGAATTGTGGAAAGTATTACATGCATTTGTACACTGTGAGCATGAGGTGCCCATCCATTTCCTTCGTCACAAGTACTTATTTACATGCTTACATAAACTTGATGAAACTTACTTTTAAACCATTGTGGATCAGCCTTTAAGTTTACAGGGCAAACAAGAATAATACTCCGAATAACAGAAAGGCGTGTAACTGATAACAGAAGAAAAGTGACAGGCGGATATTATTGAACGCTTGGTTTCCACAGTGATTTATCGTCACAAAGAGTGAACTGCTGCATTGATGAGGCCTGTGTGATGGGAATGTCCTGGGTTAGTATGACGTACAGCAGATGTTTGTGTGTGATTCTTTATGGGCTGTATATGGTGACAGTTTGGAAGCCTTTTGTGTAAATAATGTATAATATATCGACTCTATGTAGCCATTTCATATTTATGGTTGGTGCTTTGTTGGCAGGTCACAATTAAATCTCAATTCTGCAACTTTGTACACAGCTAGTATTGTTAAATGAAGTTTATATGTGTAGTGTATGGCAACATATTAACAGTTTCTAGTTTCAAAAAGAAATGAATACCACAGCGATGACATAGATACTGTGGTTTCTCAGCCTTTTCGCATGATCACATCGTATTTTTTTATGTGTAACTTGGGGAATATTGTAATGTTCCATGTGACCAGTTGAATATCAGGATACATGTGCGATTCACCAAGTCGTATTCTCCACAGTGATCTCCGTGGTAAAATTACTTAAATGCATAAAGTGATTTAGGATTCCCCCTTTTGCATGTACATGCAGAAAGGTTAGTGGATTACAGCATGTAAATTGGTATGTTATTTTCTTTATGAAATTGTGTAGATTTGATTACTAAAACTTGAATGACACTCAGTGTATTATCGAGGAAAAGAAAATGAAAAACTCCATGGTACTGTAGATAAAGTGTCTACTATCATATTAAAAATCTCAATATATCCTGTTAAAAATGTAAGGAATGCAAATCATTCAAATCCCTTGTTTCTTTGTCGCCTTTTTGAGGGGGGGAGGAGGGGACGGGGGGGAATTTCAAGCAAACTTAGTTGGTTTGCTGTATTTTGTTTGTCAGATATGAATGTAAATGGCATTATAATATTTTCACATACTCATTCTAGTAGGCTTAATATCTTTTCATGTAATCAGAATTCTACATGATGTATAAAACTTCTTACCTAACATATATACCTTTATTCCAATGTACGTGTCATAATTCACTTTCAGACTTGTCACATTGTCAAATTGGTTATGATAGTAACGGTCTTATTTTCATTACCTACAGGCATTACCGTGTGTTGTCAGTTTTCATCATTGTGGTGTGCATAGTGAGTTAAGTTCAAACATAATATGTAACATTTCAGACTGATATGTTGTTTGCAGATGTGAGCGTTGTCCGGGCTTGTGTGAATACACTGGCCTATTTCAAACATCAACAACATGCATGCTATTGTACTATTTTTAGCCAACCTGAGTTCTTTGGAGCAGGTTTGTTTTTTTTTTTTTGTTTTTTTTTTCAAGAAAAACTTTATGAGTGCTACATGTAGTTTTAAATAGAAATTTTAACTTTATTTTTAACATGCTTCAATTCAAAAAAATTAACACACAGATTTGAAGTATTTGCTGCCAGTATTGTTCAATGTATTTTTCACGTTTTTTTTTTTATTTTTGAGTAGTTATACAAATTTGGGTTTACTATAACAATGCAGAAATTAATAATTAATAATTAATTGTTAGAGGCATAAAAAGTGTGGATATGGTTTTGAGATTGTAAGTTACACTACAATATGTCAATATTTATAGATCTGTCTGTTTTTTTCTGCCGTGGTTATGCCAAAGGCTTGGCACATTTGCCTGCACAAGAAACAACAAGTAATGTGTGATATGGGAAGTCTGGTAATGTGGGTAGGATATTTGAAGAACCTGGCAATATATTAGCACAAGAACCCACTACTTGTCAGACAGTAGTATATAGAGATAAAAGTTAAATAAAAGTTTTTATGAGTATGTAGGCTAAGCTTTATGGTACATGTACATATACATGTGAGTAAGATGCAGGAATCTGCCTTGTATAATATACAGTGTACTGCCTTGAAAAGGCTTATTTTTACAGAACCTACATACTTTAATATTTATACCAATTAAAATTTGAAGTACATTGTATGAATCAGCTTTCATAGACAGGCTTAGGAAATATTTTGGGAGGCTTTTTCTTGTACAGGGGAAGTTTTCTACAGGAACATGTAATGTAAGTCATGCATTAAAATTACAGTTGTATCTTCAGAAAATGAGAAGAGTTATTTCTTGCATATTGCTGTGAATGTAGTGCTGTGCTTTGTTTTTTGGAACTGATTGAAGGTTAATGCTCTGACCTACCACACTTGGTTTCTGTGATAGCTTAAAAGTGTTCATGCGATGACTGCTATGTACATGATGTTGCTTTGACATGTTTCGTGTGGTTGAAATGGCCATAATGTAACCCTCAGTCTATAACTGGAAAAACCTGTGATTTTGATTTCTATTTTTACAGCTAACGCAAGGCACCTGCTTGTCTAGACATGCTGTACATGCAAGTTCCATGCGCTCAACAAATGGCTTTTATTATATTAATATCATCACCCCTGAACTGTTTTAATCATCAGCCTGAATGCTCCCTTTTACATACACGTCCACTGTTAAAGCTCCTTATAGGTTTTCCATGTTTGTTGTTTTCCTTACATTTTGTTGTTATTGTTTTTTTTTGACACTTAACTATTTCCGTAAAAAATTAAATATTTTCAGTTAGCAGTAGTTTGGTTGCTAAGTCTTGCCAGGATCCCTTGTGTAGCCTTATCCCCACCCTCTAGGTAAAACTGCTCTCAAATCATATCAGAATGAAAATACATGTACATAAGGTATATGATTTCTCATAGATTCTTTCTCTTCGTTTCCCCAAAGATGTTTTTGAGATTGTTGCAGTTGAGGTTCTGAGAAAAGACAAATTAACCCGAAGTGAGAGGTGAATCGTATTTGAATACATATATACAGAAAGTTCGAGGTCATCTGTAGTGCTACTTAATACACTAACTGGGTCTGGAGAACCACGGTCAAGTTTCAGCCAGGCTGATTTATGAGTACAGCATTTTGCTGCCATAAAGCCTTCAAGTGGGCAAATACTCCTTAAACTTATTTCAGCACTAGAAGGGAAAGTTAATATAGACATGGTAGAGCTTATAAGATAACATTATTTGACATACTTTTGTTAAGGTAAGTCAGCCAGGATTTTCCCCCTTGTTCCAACAAGTGGCCCTGACGAATAACACTTGCTGATATCTGGAGTAAGAGGAGCAGGGAGAGGTGGAAATCATATTAAAGTATCGTACATGTACATCAGCTCTGTTATCGGTCGGCCATGTTCCCAGCTTAGCTTCCACATTAGCTCTTCTAAATGGTTAAATTTTCAAACCAGGAACTCTGTGCTGTCCTGAAAGTGTCAAAGCTGTATGCAACAAAACGGGTCCCATTTCCCCAAGATCTAAATGTAATGCTGAATTCACATCACTTCATTATGCAGGAATAGTACAGAAATTTAGGACTACCAAACAAGCTGTGATTTTTTGTTTCTTTTTTTTTTTGATGAAAGGGAACATGGTTTGAACAGCTGAACAGCTTCAGACAGTCCAAGGTTAGTGAATGGAAAAGTACAACGAACCTGGGCAGAATTAAACAGATCTCGGATCTAATCCGAATGTACATTCAGTAAGGTAACAAGATAACAGGTGTGCAGCACACTCCCTGATCTACGACCATAAACCATGGATAGGGTCCTCCGCCATTAAACAGGACTTACCATACACAGTATTTCACCAAAAGTTTATTATGTAGAAATACCCTTTCAGAAATACCCGTTAAGTCTCTAAAACGACCCTTTTGATAACAACACTTACTTTTTTTTTTATAACCAAAAAATTAATCGACGTTCACAATAAACTCTTAAATAGTCCCATAATTTTAATAAATCAATCATAATCAAGTGAAACATGTCACTTCAAAAGTGCTACATTTTAGGTGAAATTCAGTAATAATTTGTTGTTCAGTGCACAGATACAAGAATTTTGCAGCTTGATGATGTCAGTTTTGTGGGTGGAGGAAACCAGAGTGCCCAGTTGAACCAGAGACCTTTGGTGACTTTTCCATATGTGATAATACTAATATTGGTGAAAAACAAGTAATAAGACAGTGGAAATGGCCACATTTGTGTTGTATGCCACTTACTGCTGCTAAGGCCTCATGAACAGAGAGAGTGGGAGAATAATCTAATAATTTCCTGTCCATGGCTGGGTTTGAACCCCCACTTACTGTGTCCGAGCAATGGAGAGGCAAGCACCTTGTATGGTGCATTTTAGCTGGACCACATGGAAAATACCAGCCCTCACTTGAAATTCTAAGTTATAGTATAAAATTAATCACCGATGAAACACATCCTGGACCAGTGAGGTTCAGTATTCAAATCCAGATCCTGCAAAAATATCTGTGTTTATCCAGAATGGGTTGATGCTTTTGCCATAAATAATAAGCTCAATTCTGAACAATGGGGGAGAAGGTTATACATGTAAGTATATACTTAGAGGAGTAAATGTAGCACACATTCCGTTTTTGAACTCAACTGGAGTAAGTGGTTTAACATCATACTTAACAATGTTGCAGTCATATAACCAGGAGTCCTTCTAGTGTGTGCATATAGTGCGTCTTCTGGGAGGGCGGGTGTTTACATACTGTGTATTCGTATGGCAGGGCGAACCCATGCAGCCAACGTGCTGCCGCGACTGGAACATTATGCCAGATGTGGCACCCCACCCAGTCACATTATATTGACACCTGGTCAACCAGTCCTGTTTCCTTGCTCTTACCTCCCAGTGCTGAGCACCAAGCGAGGCAGCAGCAAGGACCATTTTTAAAGTCTTTGGTGTGACTGGACCCGGGCTTGAACCTGGATCTCCCAACCTCGAGGCGGACGCTCTAACCACTAGACCACCAAGGTGGTCGAACTCCATTGGAAAATAAGTGTGCGCACTACATGTAGTAAATATGAAATTCAGAAACTGACACAATGCTAACCCAAACACTGTACAGGGCCAAATTTGCTGTGAACTTTTAATATTGCCCGGGTAAGTAAGGTGTGTATCAAGCTACCAATGGTTCCTGCATACCAGTGAATCTGAGCTATCTTTAAGCCGCAGTTTTGGGGCTAACCCAGTTCTCATTCTGTGCCATTTATCAAGAAATATTTCAGTCTTAGGCCTTTGAAACCTTGAACTCTTGCTTTCCATGATAATATTATAATGATATAATCATAATATCATGGAACACTGGCATGAATGTCTGAATTTTCATCATGGAACTCTGGCATGGATGTCTGAATTTTCATCATGGAACACTGGCATGGATGTCTGAATTTTCATCATGGAACACTGGCATGGATGTCTGAATTTTCATCATGGAACACTGGCATGGATGTCTGAATTTTCATCATGGAACACTGGCATGGATGTCTGAATTTTCATCATGGAACACTGGCATGGATGTCTGAATTTTCAACGTCTTTTTCGACGTCTGACAGAAAATGAAATAATGAGTTCCAACACGGGGGGTTAAAATGATGCATAGGCAGTGACGGAACCAGAGTCCAGTTGAAATGGCCTTGCAAATGACCTGAATCAGGATTGAACCCAGATCTCCCACTTACAAAACAGAGCTCTAACCTCTTGGTAACCATCATGTGACATCAGGATTGAACCCAGATCTCCCACTTACAAAACAGAGCTCTAACCTCTTGGTACCCATCATGTGACATCAGGATTGAACCCAGATCTCCCACTTACAAAACAGAGCTCTAACCTCTTGGTCACCATCATGTGACACCAGGATTGAACCCAGATCTCCCACTTACAAAACAGAGCTCTAACCTCTTGGTCACCATCGCGTGACATCAGGATTGAACCCAGATCTCCCACTTACAAAACAGAGCTCTAACCTCTTGGTCACCATCGCGTGACATCAGGATTGAACCCAGATCTCCCACTTACAAAACAGAGCTCTAACCTCTTGGTCACCATCATGTGACAAGACACTTAACAGGCCGACAAGACATTTAACAGGCCTTCATTGTTGTTTAAGTGCCAACGTGTGATATCACACCCCTTGCAGAACGCCAGGAGTGTGCTCTGCACACCTGCCCTAATTCTTCTCATTTTTTGGGACATCTGGTCTGCCCTATTTAGCCATCGTACATGTAACAGAAATACATGGTTTCTCACTTGGTTAGTCAATCTAATGAAAAAAACATATCCATATCTTTACTTTTCTGTAAGGCTTTTTTTTCATGTTTTCACTTTTTTGTTTAAACAGTACTGATATTAGTCCCAAAAATTTGAAGAATTATAGTTGGTTCATACACGTTATACTTTGGATTTTGTGAGATGTGAGTGTTAGCAGCTCACAGATTTTGCTTCAGGAGTTCTCAAGGTGTGGGGGTGCTTAACCTCACCTTAAATCTGAAGGTCTAAGAAAAGGTTATAAAGGTAGTAATCTTGTGGACCACATAACCGAGCCACCAATCTCTCAACAGGTCAATGCTGTCTCCGAAGATGAGGGGAGTCTCGATTCCAGCAGGTTTGTGGCCCTAAATGTTGTGGCCTCTAAGAGTTGTCTCCCCTGAACATGGCCTGTTAAATCCCTGCAGCTCAGTAACTGCCAGGAGGGATTATTTCAGATGCTTAATGCCTTATTTTGGGGTTGTAAGAGTCTTTCTTACAATGACAGTTGTGCCTGACATAACTTGCACACTGTTTGTAAAACGGGCCCTTTTTCCTGTCTTTGCAATTGTTTTTATTTTTTTTTTTTTGACCAGAATGGTATTACCCATGCAATCGAGACAATGAACATCCGTGCACTTTACCGACAAGTGAAAGGGAACATGTGAAAGTAAAGGAAAACGAACAAAAAAAGACGAGTCGACCTTCTGTGAAGTGCGCACTTTTACAGGTATTAACAGTATGTTAGACAACAGAACAATCTGCACAGCTGTGAACACACACTGTGAATGTCTAACAAAAGAGCAAAATTTTGGACTTGCATAAACATATATGTTGTTGTGAAGCTGAGTTTTGTTTGAACAATTTTAAGTGTTATTACACAATATTTTCACCTGTTTGTCTGAGCATGTGTAGCCTTTAGACATAACTGAAACTACACAGGTGTGGATGTCAGTGGTCCTGGATTGCAAGAGAACAACAGTCAATACAGCTTTCACATACCACATACCAGATTGTCCAGAAAATGATTTTTTGGGGGGAAAACATTTAAAATTTTTTGAAAACATAACATCTGTTTGATTTAACACTCATGTTCTTTTTATGGATACTCTCAGGCACGTACATATGAAGAAGTCAAATACACTGATATAATAATTTAAAATGCTTTTAATAAATTCTGTAGTTTGGATTTTCAAAAAACAAAACTACTATCACTTTTTTTTTGATATCGATGTTTTCTGGCCTTGCAGTGTATAATTACTATTCAGTCCATGATTTTACCAACAAAACATAAAATAGGTATAACAATTCATAAATAACTGGCAAGAAAACCTATACGCCATGCCCATGGCCATGTGCGTCAGTTTGTTGAAAACTTAAATATAACTGATATATGGATTCTTCAACAGTTGGCAACATTTAATAATACAAAGCAGAAAATACACTAGATAAATTTTGATACCTATCGAAAGCACCTTTGGGCATGGGAAAAAAACTTCTTAACATGGTAAGCTCAGCATCAATGCATTTCCACAAAAGTTTCCATTTTCTTGGGAACTTGTCCTTGATAAGGAATACCGCATTTGACAATTTTCCTGGCTGCCAAGCACTGCAGAGAGAGATAATTCAGGGGCGAAACTATGTCGTATATTGTTAATCCTCTGATGAGTTGCATAGGCGTTTTTCTATCACAATTGCAGGCATCTATGTGTGCTCCACTGCCTAGTAATGCCCGAATAACCTCGGGCTTGCAGGGTCTATTGCTAGCAGCGATGTGCAACGGAGTATTATTGTCATCGTCTTTATCGTCTACTGGCGCTCCGACCTCCATCAGTAAACGCACGACCTCGGCGGAAGGGAAGGAGCAGACGGGGTAGCGCCCGACGTGTGTCGTGTCCCTGGAGCAGGCCAGATGGAGCGGGCTTGAGCTCTTTTCACCTTTCGGATGCATATGCACCAGCTTGTAAGCCTTTTTCTTAAACAGGTGTTCGTCTTCTGAAGTCAACGAGGTCTGAATTCTACACATCAAGCACAGCAGATGCATAATGATCACAAGTAGCCGATTATAGTTGGTTAAATCACGCTCGGGTTTATCTGTCTTGGATAAAAGTTTGCCGCCCCTCTCCAATTCGTCCACCGCTCGCGTCAGGACAGCCATGATATCACGAAACGCGATGAGGTACGTGGGACGACTTCGCCACTCTGTCGTCATGAAAGAAAACAGCTCAGCGAATGACAAAAAACTGCTCTGAGTCATAGGGCTGAGAGGCTCTAAAATTCCTTGCTGCATGTCTAAAGCATACATCCATAGCGTTATGCAGCGGTCAAAGTTTCCCATGTCGGCATACAGGGCGCCACGATAACGTATATAATATGAGGTATCGGGGTGAGCAGGGCCGAGGATTCTCTCCCTTACCAACAAGGCCTGCATCCTCATATCGTCCGGGTCAGATATCAGCTCATCCAGCTGCTGTAGAGTCCTCACCTCCTCAGCATTCTCATAGGCGGCCACCTTACTGGTGCTGATGGGCTTCACTATGGGGTTCTTTGTGTCTGAATATCGCTCCTCCATGGCTTGCCTCCAGAAGTTCAGAGCCCCCAGCATATCACGTTTTTTATCCACATAAGTGGCACCAAGTAGTTCTAAAGCACTGATTCTCTCAGACTTTGGACATTGCTGCCTAGAGATCAGGAACTCCACAATTTTGGTGTAGCCTGAGATGGCAGCAGCCAACAGCGGTGTCATGCCATATGCATCCCGCTCCATCCTCGCCCCATGGCGCAGCAACATCTTCAGAATATCCAAACTTCCTGATTCAGCACAATCGTGTAAAGCTGTATTCCCTGAAACCAACAAAAATACTCGTCTTGAAATATATTTACATTACAGTAGCCACCATACTGGCAGCTAAAAATGTTATAAGCCTCTCCATTCTCATGAAAGTCCTGCACATGCTAGGCAAAGGTGGGCTTTGCTGAAAAGAGTTACCTCTCTTAGCAGAATTTCAATGACTTTTGCCATAGGCGTGTAGCCCAACATGTGCAAAAATGAAAATGAATAAAAACAGCTTTCAAATCTGAACAGTCTAAGATATAACTCAACATATATTGATCCATACACGAGCGAGAGAGATAGGGAGGTCATAGCATGACCACATAGTGGAACTGCCACAATGAAAACAGTGCTGCCAGACACTTTCAGTTTCTGTACAATTACAGATGCCTTACTCTACCCCCATCAATCCCTGATCAGATATCCTGACATTTACATTTATTTATTTATTTATTTATTTGATTGGTATTTTACACTGTACTTAAGAATATTTCACTTATACGACAGTGGCCATCATTATGGTAGGAGGAAACCACGACCATCCGCAGGCTGCTGGCAGACCTTCCCACATACGGCCGGAGGGGACATTTACATGTACAGTGTATATGTAATAATGCACAACGAAAGAGTATGGAGCAGATAGTTCTGTTTTACATACACTACAAAGTTTACAACAGGATATTTTTCTTCAAATATTTACACATGTCTGGTCTTTTTGTCACTACATAATCATTACACATTTCCAGTAATAACATCCAACTTTCCCAGTGATACTGTACACACTGCTTAATCAGCCCTCTCAAAATAATCTGATGAACCACAACTGCGAGTCAAAATGTCACATCAGCCAACCAGAATACATCATATTCAAATAAAGTTGGAATGGAAACACTTTTTGGTGAGCATGGTTATTATTGGTTATTTATTATTATTTCACTTTTGTTTTATGCCGTACTCAAGAATATTTCACTTATATAGCAGCAGCCAGCATTATGGTGAGAGGAAACCGGGCAAAGCCTCGGGGATACCCACAGCCATCTGCAGGTTGCTGGTAGACCTTCTCATTTTCGGTCGCAGAAGAACCCAGCAGGAGCTGGACTTGAACTCACACTGCATTGGTGAGAGGCTCCTATGTCACTGTGCTGCGCATTTATTATTGGTGTGTCCATTGGTCAAATCCAAGTCTTGAATGGGTTCCCAGTGTGTCATATATGGGGAAACTAAATTATCCCTTGATCCATCTGCAGTGATCTTTGGGTTCATGCAGGTCTAATATTTTAAAATTTGATATTTATAGTGACAAGGTACACGTCCAACAACATCATGTCATTGATTCTGAACTTGCGGGTTTCAAATTCCTTCACATCAATCAAGTTTGACCGACATGTTGATCCGTCAATCATTCCTGTCACCTTTTGGCTGAATCTTTAATACCAACCTCTAAATTTCCAGCCCTCAATAACAACACTAATTAACAATCAGTTTTGTAGTCATATTAATAGGGTGATATCAAAAATCTGATAGCCTGACCAAAACAGCAACTTGTAGAGCTTATTCAGAACTATGTGGCGATTTATTTTAAATGCTTGCAGTATCATGCTGAGCAAGGACATTTTAAAACAGCACACTAGATGGATTAGTCTGAGATTGCTCTGACATTGGGATTTGCATTACAAATGACACTATCGCTCACATCCCACATCACAGAGATCTAGTGTAACAAATGTGGTGACTATCAGTTGGGACCCCAAAAAAGCACGTCACTGACCTCAAGCTGGTCTCATCATCATTGTATCATCCCCCTTCCCATCGACACACATAATTTTGTAAGGGTAATCCAACCGAGTATAATTTTGCACAGAGAAAGCATGCAGGCTGTGTCGTACTCACGTATTTTCAAGATGGCCACCATACGAATAAAGCAATAAATTCTGAGAATGTGCCCATGAGCAGGTGTGTGCAATACTTCTTTTAACATTGTTTTTTTCCCTTTTCTTTTATCTCTCCCAAATTATTGTTGCAATGCACTTTTGAAGTCTTACTGGTTGTTTTATTTATAAAATTGTTGTCTTGCACTATCTTAAAGACAGTCAACTGTTAATTCTGTATTCCAGGTATTCCACCATTGGCGGTGATTCATATGTTCATGTGCATGACCCACTTAAACAATGCCATAAATGGTGGATGTCTCAAAATGAATGGTAGCAGAGTAAGTGGGAGGCATTTTCGTGACACACAAAACTTTACTAGACTACCCTTACAGTGGTGATGGGAAGAGGAGATGTTACGAGGAGGATTTGACCATCTAGAGGTATGTGGAGAGCTTTTTCGGGGTCCCAACTGGTAGTCACCACATTTGTCACACGACGTCACTCTGACGTGGAATGTGAGTGATAGTGTCATTTCTAATGCAAATTTCAGAGCAATCAATCTTGGACTACAGATGGACTATAAATACTCGTAATGCTCTGGAATACTGATGCTCTTTTTCTTCAACACATCTACCCTGAAACACTGAATATGGCTGCTTATAGTCACCGGTCATTGACATTTACCTTTCACACTTTTTCTGTTGACGTCTGCACCTAACTGAAGAAGATATTTAGCTATATCCATGTGGCCTTTGTAACAGGAGATCATCAAGCACGTGTGACCATGTCTGTTTGCTATTTCAATGTCAGCACTGTGAGCAACAAGGTACTTGACGATGTCGAAGTGTCCGTCAAAGCAGGCAGCCCTGAGGGGGGTCGAGTTGGTAAAAGTCGTCTTGTTCACGTCCCCACCCCTCTCCACCAGAATTTTCACGATCTGCAGGTGCCCGGCGGCGGCGGCACACCACAGCGGCGGCGCACCTTCAATTTTCTCCCCGTCGAAGGTGACCGAGCCCACCTGTTCTATGTCAGCCTCACATATATCCAGCAGATATTTCACAATGTCAAGGTGGCCATTTCGGCAGGCCATGATGAGGGGAGTAGCGCCGTACGTCTTGGCGTGAACCAGCCGCCATATCTCTTCTGACGATTTGTGGTCCAGAAAGATCCGCAGTCGACTAAGTTTACCGTCCCTCGCGGCGTTGAAGACGACACTGCGATACTCCATTTCCTTCATCCGAAAGCCGTGGGGCTGTTACACAGCCAAACAGTCCTCCTACCTATGATGAGTTACTTTGTATTACCGCTAGATGAATTTTTTCAAAGTTCATAAGAAATGGCATCTATTTCGCCGAACTAACATGGCGATGTGTCAAGAAATTTCCACCAGATGGCGCTGTTTATATCTATCTATGGAAGGGAAGTAACTGTGCGTACTGACTGCCCGAGCAAATTATTTTACTATCTATTTTAAGAAAATGACGCATATATCCAACGATGGTATCAATTATGTATTTATAAATAGTAAATCTAAGTTAAACATATATTTAAGCCACCTCCCCCTATTACATGCACACCCTTGTTACGTGGGGTGTACAAAATTGTAAATTTGTGGTGTATAAAACTGAATATGGTATTTTTCAAGAGGTTGTGTCCGTCACGGTCAATTCGTCCGAATCAGATCAGCCCCCGGCCATCTTCTTTTAAGCTTATCAGGTTCAGTCATTCCGTGGGAATCGAACTGAGTTCAAATTAAACAGCATTTTTAGACAGCAGTTGAAATTTCTCAAGTTTTGTGTTACCGCACTTGCTATTAAACTGAGCTGACTATATTTGGAATGCTTGTTTGCCGGGCCCATTGCATGTGGCCATCATCAGGCTCTCGGCTTGGCCAGGTATGTTGCGTGTTCGAATCTCACTGTCTTGGCTTTGGCTGTAGTTTAGGAGATTTATCTGGTACATGTCCCTGGCGAAGGTTTGTGGTCAGCATCCTGCAACCGTAAGCCTTCCTTTGATCCTGACCGTCATGTAAAGTGAAAATTCTTGACCTCTGCATTAAATACCAATCAGCCAGTTGAATGCTTCTAATTGCCATAAGATGTATGTAACATGGTTAATGGATCAGTCATGGACTGTTGGCGTTCTAAACATGGCCCACACCAATAAGGATACATATGAATGAGGTGCTGTACATGTAGGCTATATCCGGTCGTCACCAACAAAATACTGGTGCCTCTCCTACTAGTAATGGGGGCAGATACATTCTTCTCTGAAGGACTCCTGTGCACTACTGTTTTAATACGAAAAATCGTCCTACAGATCCCACACCACGAGGAGAAAAAAGGACAAGTTGCTGTGGAGTTCCATTATGCTTTTAATGAATGGTCCCATTTTAATGTTTATTTATGATTTTATAGTGCTGCCTCACTGGAAAGCCATTCCGAAAACAGCCAACACAGCCCATTCAGTTCTAACATGACTGAGGGCTAATCTTTACAAGTAGCAAACACTTATTTGAATCTTAAGACAGGGTACAACTTGGTACTGACCAAATAAAAGACATTTCACAGATTAAGAATCCTTTAAGAAAACTAACAACTGACACTGTTGGGAAACTCATTTCAACAGTTCTGTTACTGGCCAAGTAATAGATTAATGTCAACACACTTTCCTCCAGGTAAAATTGGCTCCTGAACAGACTTCAGTTTTCATGAAAACAAAGAAACCTGTTCTTTGTTGAATGTGAATCCTACAATTTTGCTTTTACCTCAGACCAGCTCATGGTCCAGCTTGTAATTCCTGCCCATCCAGGTACTGGATCAATGTTAAATACATACTCTTGCACAGATATCTTTATTGTTGATATTGACAAAATAGGAACACAGTTTCATTGTTAGCAAAATGGTTTATTTGTAGGTATATAAAAACAATCCAAATATGCTGTTTTATAAGAGTTTGAACACACCTGTTCCATGGTTATGTAACAATGAAACAGCAGGTTATTTCAAAAAAGCCGTCAGAGTTGTTAGCTTTTATTTATTTACCTGATATTTCATTAAATATTATTCAGAAGATTTAAAACCAACGAATCTGATTAAGTATATGGAATGATTAAGTATACTGGATTCAGCCTGCAGGAAAGTTCACCATTAAATCCTTATGATGCAAAGAAACAGCCTAGTCGGTAAAAGCTGAATTTCACCACACACCTAGGTTAGACAATTTTCCCCAGCGCAGGACGAGAAACAGCAAAAAATCAAATTGTGTACAATGTAATCTGTAGTCATATGTAAAATTTGAGCACATAAAAAAATATTTACATTTCAACATCTCCAGTTACTATAAGAGGATCTAGTGGGTCTTAAGTATCAAGAGTATATTTTTGGAACACATTAACTATCATGAAAAACTAATAAATGGAAATATCTGGCATGCTAGGGATATGGAGCAATATATAATACGAGTAGGTATACACCTACTTTTGTGTTACTACCTATTTATCTCCAACAAAGCAAAACAATTCACAACTCTTATATATATATATATATATATATGCCAATTTCTGCATAAACTTAACCCCCCACGTGAAATCTGGTACAAAATTTCGCGCTTGGTTATTACACTTCAGCATGGGAAAGTTAGTTTACACTGAAGTTACTGAATAAGTCTGTACATCAAAGTTGCTGAAGTATATATTATCTTCATTCAATCAGATATTGTAGATCTTTGTTCAAAACCAGGTGGGTGATACAGGCTTCTCCACATCAGGTATGTCGTAGCTTTGTTGTTTTCTTGCCACTCTTTTTTGCATCCTGCTTCTCCTGGGCTTTCTTTGACACAGTCTTGCTCATATTGGCATACTTGTGGACATCATTTCTGAAAGATCAAGGACATCAAAACTTTCACTGTAGACATAATGTTTATTATACTGATAGTTTCTTTCCTTAACACTATTTAAAACAGTCAACATGTTTAATTCTCCCCAGCATTCTCTTCGTGTTTGGAAGAATTTATATCTATGGAAATCCTTCTAGGTTCAAGAAATTCTGAACTTTATTGTACTGTTGTAACTGTTTTCTGTGTATACTTTCTGTATTTCCAACAGTACTCTAAATTCAACCTACTCTAAAATTGTTCATTTTACGTCACAAGTGCATTTTGCCAGATATTTGATTAAATGTCCAAGAAATCATACAGCAGATCTAACTACGACAGTTTTAAACTCACAACTTTTGATCAGGTTTTATGGGCGAGCTTGAAGCAATCTACTCTGTTGGCCAGCAAAGCCCACCATACTTAAAATGGGACTGGTGTAACATACTGTCAGTGTTCATTTCACATTACAGCTGATTTTACTTGCAGACGTCGCATAGTGGCTTATCTGAGCTGAATTCAAGGTGACACTTACCTGCTCATACGAATATTATCCCTGCAACCACGGCCCCCTTCCCAGTGAGATGAGCGAGTCTTTGTTAGCTGTGATCCACATAGAACACATGGCTTCTCCACAGTGTATGGCTGAAAATATAACCGTTTCACAAATAAAACACAACCCTTCACAAATAAATACAATTGCTTCAGAGAATGATACAAGTACTACAGGGGTAAATACATACACATCTGTGTCAGGAATACGTGTATAAGAACTAAAATTTTCTTTGCCGAGCTCAAAATAGTCAACAAAGAAATATACTATTCCAAAAAGTAAGGCATGATGGAGTTTGTGTCAATATTTCTTACATATACGACTTTATAAAGAAACAAGGACATCGTTAACCTGTTTACCATATGTCCAAATAATCGTTAGAACACACCAATACCCTGCTGACAGCTGTACATGAATCTGATTGGGGTCCATTTTGAATTTCTATAAATCTACCTGATTAAATCCCGACTAAAATTTGTCCTTATATCATTTTCTTCATCAGATGTTTTGTTGTTATTGATAAACTGCTTGTCTAACTAAAGGCATTCAATACAAATAGCTGTAACTCATTTCTATAGAACACCTCATACTTTTCTGGAACAATATAGTACCAGTTCAAGGAACTACAAAGAGTAACAGGATTTTGTATACTCATAAACATTGATTTAAGCAGAATTTGAAATCAGGGTCTTTCATTTTCAATGTTTCTCCTATTTTCAACTTTGTCAGAATAGGTGACGCTGAGACATGCCCTTGGCTAAACCTATTCTCACACATGACAATTCATTCACCACATTGCCGAACATGAAAGCTCTCCTCATACTAGCTGGTTTAAGAGACTAGCTAACGTCCGACATACATGTTTATCCTCTAGACTGGTCTCACCACATACCTGCTCCTTACAGCAGAACCCACAAATCATGCGACTGGCAAACTTCATCTCATGATCCCCCTCTTTATCATCATGACACATATCACACGGGTAACACTTTCCACAGCACGGAAACCTGGACAATGAAATGCACACACCACACTTTAGGGAAATGATCTAAATCTTAAATCTGTGACAATCTGTATCAATCTCTGATTTGGATCAAATGCCTTAGGTCTTTGAAAATTTCGATGTTATCAAATATCATGAAAGGTTTTGCCATATAAATATTTGTATTCTTCTTTTTTTTGATCCACAAGTACAAATTTATTAAATTTAAAAAAGGCTATTAACTACAAATACAATAAGTGTGCTATAAATTCATGAAACTATTCTCCACATGCTAACTTAATCCAAAGGGGAGATTAGTTGATGGAAAGTCAGATAAATTTCATAATCAAATTTACTGCTAATAAAGTAGTACCTGGACAGAGGGGGCAGTTTAAGGCTACTTTCTCGGTTTCAACACACAAGTTTCTGGTCTGCTTGCGTGCTTACCTGAGCCAGCGAAAGCTCTTCTTGTAATGCTTACAGGTGCCATCTGCGGGAAGGGGCTTCCCCTCTTGTATAGCAGGATCACGGCCAACCTTTCGCTGTTTGCTCACCTGGACCTGGTGGGCAGGTAACTCAGCTGAAGTCAAACACAGGCCTCAATGAACTGTCTGTAATACTGCAATCAATCTGTCTCATATATGTCCATGGTCGTTAGAAAAGTTTTTCCTTATTAAGGATCTGGTAATCCTATAGCCAAAAACTCAAATTTTGTATCAGTATTTCCCACAAGAATACAGTTCACTGGACCTTTCTGATCGGATAACAAGCTGAATCTGATTCAAGGAGTAGTCAGTGGAATTTTATGGGACATCTAGATTTTACATGACAATTCATCCTTCCAGGGTTATATAAACGAACAAGAGAACTTATGCATCCGGACTGACCTGTTAATTCTGAAGGCTGGAGCTGTTGGAATCTGACAGATTCTGTGGCTATGACCAGTTTCTTGTGACATCTCTGACACCATGTCTGCTTCACTTGGCCAGGCACTAAGCCCTGAAAACAACCAAAACACTAAGTCTTCACATCCTAAGTCTTCGGAAACTGAATTTCAATATCTGAGCCCTTAAATCATTGTTAGACCATCTTTCAATTAGGTTATGACCACTGCAAATACAACCAGGTACCTGGCTTTAATTCGACTTAAAATTAGGAACACCGAATCATATATCTGAAACACATTAAGCCCTCAAAATCATAAACCTCATATAATTATCGCAGAACAAAATCCAACATATCTTGTGAGAAGTATTAAACAAATTTACTGTTTAAACACTGTTTAACATGTACGTTGCCAAAATTAGAAATACTGAATTATTCTGCAGCTATAGCCTATCACAGATGGATCAAATCAGGGAGAGGAAAATTTGAGATGAATGGATAAGATGTGCTCTGCTTACCTCTAGTTTCATGATCCTGGAGCAGTTTAAACAGCTGACAGCTCCCAAACAGTCCTGTAGGATCAGATCATGAGGCTGGCAGCCTGCCAAGTCCAGATAACCCACCACAGCCGAGAAATGATGGGCCATGGCGGGACGAAACAACACCTTCTGTTCATTGTAACACTTGACGCAGGGGATGACGTTGAGGCGTCCTCCCGGGGTTTTGAACTCCGTGTTGGTCCTGCATCTTCCGCACTGGATGATAATGGCAAGCTTGTCGAGGATCAGAGTGGCAGCATTCTCCCTCAGTTGTAGGCTTCGCAGGAGGACTTCCGTACCTTTCCTCTCCACATCTGCGTAGTTCTGGACGGGTTTGCTATCGCCCGGTTCCTCTTCGGATTCGGAGTCATCTTCAGCGTCAGTGTCACCCTCTTCTTCACCTTCCTCAGTTATTTCCCCTTCATGCTCCTCACCACCACCACCACCATCTCCGACAGGCTCTGGGATGTCATCCTTCACCTGATTTCTCTCATGAACAGGCTTGGCTGGGATGAATTCAAAGCCAGCAGCTTTGGCAGCCAGGTCTCTCTGATACTATGGACATACCAAACATAAAACAGTCTAAGTGCTCTAAATCACAGACTTACCAAAAAGTTGATTTTTATACTTATTTGACAGCTGTTGTGTTTATGCGTATGAAAAAAGCCAGGTACAGGCTGAGGGAAACCAACATGAACAGTTACTACTGTTTTTGACAAATCTAAAATGTAAAGCAGTCCAAAACACCACTGCAAGCTGAAATTAAAGGTGTTGTCTGACTAGTTTGGTGCTGTCAAACCAACCTTACCAAATAAAAACTTTCATCTTCTTGGTTAACCTTTCATTTCACATTGCTGACACATATCATGAACATGATAAAAAATATCCTACCCGACGCAGGCCCTCTGTGACGATGTCTTCAAGGCTGCGATCAAACCATCTCAAGAATGGCCGAAACACCAGTTCCACTTTGTCTGCTGCCACAAGTTTGGCTTGCTTCTCCTGTAGCCAGTCTGCTATTATCTTTTCGATGTAACTTCACAAGAAGAGGCAGAAAATAAAAGCATATTAACATCACGCTGGCCAGAACTCCACATTTGTTCAAAACAGAACAGGGATCTCTTTCAAGTGTAATAACTACATGTATAGCACTATACTATGTCTTCTCTCCATTATACATACATATAAGTTCCAGTCCAAGATTTTAGCCTCATGGGTGTGTGATGCAATAGATATAATCTACTTTTGTGTGCATATATGCATTGGATCACACAGGGGCTTCATTGAGGCTCTAAACCTTACACCAACAGAGAGCTTTTTACAGATGTTTTCATCAGCAATGTATTCTGTATGTCAAATAGAACTTACTGTCGGACAACTGTCGGCAACACATCATCGTCTGGGGACACAACAGAGAACATCTGTAAAGAGAGATATGTCCATGAACTGGTATGTAACATCTTTCTGGTAATGAGATTACATCTGTGTGTGTTATGCACAAAATATCTCTAAAGATGAATGAAGTAAAATTAATGATTTTGCTTGGTCCAAAATACTTCAACGCATTTGCAAAATGCGAACAACACACTCAAAGCTCTACTAACCTGTATGTACAGTTAAAAATGAAAAAATAATCAAAGTTTTAAATAATCTAAAATAAACTAACATATATCTCAACTTTATGATGGATTTTGAAACTTTTGTTGTCCATCATCACATATCACTTAGCCAAGAAAGCACTTACTATCAGTGGATACTTGGCGGGAAACTCAACCTTCAGACAGAAAGTCTTGATGTCAAAGGGCTGAAAGATAAAATTTGCTTGGTATTTCAATTCAGAAATAAATGAACAGTTGCATTGTGCATCTATAATGAATGCATCAGTGTTAAATATCAGGAGAGGCAAGAATTTAACCTTCAAAATCCCCAACCCTTCATACCACCCATGTAATACTATTTGTTCTCACATCTTCAAGTTTGAAATCTATAACAATTTTTTTCTTTTATTTAAAGTGAAAGACAGCTCATGTTCAAAGTGTGTCACAGAGGTTGGACAATATTATGTTTATTTCAGTAAATTATTTCTACTAATAGCTGCCACGACAGTGGAAATTGACATCCGACCATGCTTTGTCGACTAGCATGAAATGCAGACATTCTGTGTGGGCTGTGACATAATTCTTCCAAGTGTGGAACACTCCTGTAACCTGAGACTGTAGTAACATGCTATGGTTCTGGTTGAAACTTAAGTATATATGTAAATTTATAACATAAAATGACCAATAAACTTACTCTCGCCACAACACAATGGTCTGGGAATACTTTGCAGTTTTGTTCACACACATACTTGTCATAATTCAAACAAGTAACATAAAACACTGTGCATTCCCTATGTTATTACATGTTACACTGACAGACGACAGAGAACATTTACTTCACAGCTTATGATCTCCGAGCTCTCTGATAGGTCAATCTCTCATAAGCTTAAAAGCATGGGGCTTTCAGATCCCCAGTCGGCAGCAAAATATTCCACAATTCAGCGACGAATTCACACAATTTCAAACAGGTTTTTTACATTCAAGAGAGAATTTTATAACCTTTCTAATGAACAGTGCCCCAGTCTTGAGCTGTCTTTTACTTCAATACAGCAGCTTGCAACGACAAAAATTGTCAACCAGTTCAACACAAAACATTTGCTTACAAGATTCTTGTGTCACTTGCTTTATACAAGAGCAGTGCAAACTGGCTACATACCCAATCGGGGTCTGTTGGCACCATGTCAACCTGGTAGCAGTTAACATCTTCTGACTCAGACAGGATCAGAAGCTTCCCTTTGGGAAACCTCTTCTTCAGCTGTTCACATTCTGTTTTCCTCAGATGTTGGATATCCTCTGTAGTCAGGTCACCTCGCTTTTTGGCCAGCAGTGGAGGATTAGTGGGCGCCTTGGTTTCACCTTTAACACTTTGGACTGACAATGTTTCTTTGTTAACTGCAACATTTTCAAGCTGATCACCAGATTTTTCCTTGCTTGAGTCATGAGAAAACTTGCATCGATCTCCATACTTGCAGCTGCCACTCAAGTGAAACCTGCAAAGTTGTTTACGTCTACTTGGTTTCTTAACTTGTACAGTTTTCTCCTCTTCTCCTGTTGCATTTTTATCCACGTCATTATCTGGATTTTCTGAACTTCTTTCACTTACACCTTGTTCCTCATCATAATTAACATCAGGCTTAGGTACTGATTTTCTAGCTCTCTCTCTCTTTGGATGATCAAATCTACAGTGTTTACCGAAGCGACACCATCCTTTTTTCAGGTAATGATTGCAGACCTTCAAATTGATGTTAGTACTGGATTCCACCGAGTGATCTTCTTTGTGTTTGATTTCTGTCTCAGTCCCAATTTCTGCTGTGGCAGGCTCAGGAGGGGCAGAACTAGCTGTTGCAGACTGACTTAATGCTTCATGCTGACTGACAGATTTGTCAAAATCAAAGCTATCTAAAGCCTCCTGAGATGATGACACACGAGAGTCACTTAACACTTCATGTTTGAATCTGCACTTATCCCCAAATCTGCAACCGGCTTTTGTGCTAAAGAAATGACAAATGTTAGAGTTCGGTTTAAGCTTTTCCCTTTCACGTGAATTCTGAATTGAAGAATTTTCTTCCGCTAACATAACAGAGAAATCCCCACCTGATGCAGCTGAGTTTGACTGAGCGAGAATGGTTGCTGGCTCGCGCACGTCCAAAGAGCTAGATTTACCGAACAGTGTGTCCGAAGGACGTAGGTCTTTGGCAACAAACTGAAACTTCAACAGCGTTGTTTTCACAATCACAGGACTGCTGAAGGTAACAATCACGCTTGACGGTTGCTACACCGATACTCTACCCGGCGGGTCCACTAGCTGCTTCACCGAACAGCCTTTCAGGCCACTGCTACAGTGCTCTTCCTGGAGTCCTAGGTATACTCGCTGTTTCCAACTTCCACCCACAGTATTTATGGGGAAAATAGTTTGCAACCCGTTGTGCAACATAAAACGAAAATAGGGTGGTGCAATAACCGGAAGTGCCTCACAACACCACATAAAAATACGCCATAAAAATCAGACATACCAGATTTTGGTTTTAGTAGAAATGCCTTGCGTTTATTGAAGGAAATTTTATGTGTTCACGCACTTGGTGTTAGTCATACCATGTATACTTGCCCTGTAGAATCTCAAGACTTCCACGACGACAAAAACAAAACAAAAAGGAAAATGCGCATTAATATTTCCGCAAAATAATCCGTCACTATCATGGCACTCACTTGGTCTACCGTGCGATGTGCACATCACGTGTTGCGGACACTTGGCAGTGTCAGACATGACATTACACGAGTGTCTTGTGTGAAAGGCTGTACGAAGGAACTCAGTCATTTAAAATGCAATCGTGTGTTACAGGCAAAGTTCATGTCAACAAGTGCTAGTGAGGAAAGTAAGCCTCACTGTAATATGGGCACGATTGGCCATGTTGATCATGGGAAGACAACTCTCACAGCGGCCATAACTAAAGTTTTAGCAGAACAAGGCAGTGGCGGCACGAAATTTGTGTCTTATGACCAGATTGATAAAGCGCCCCAAGAGAAAGCGCGAGGAATTACAATAAACTCGACATACGTCCATTATGAAACGGAATTTCGACATTATGCCCACACCGACTGCCCTGGACACATTGACTACGTAAAGAACATGATCACAGGCACGTCACAAATGGAAGGGGCTATTCTAGTTGTATCTGCAACTGATGGCACCATGCCGCAAACAAGGGAACACGTGCTTTTAGCGAAACAAATAGGTGTTGACCATATCGTGGTATATGTTAACAAAGCTGATGTCGCAGACAAGGAACTGATGGAATTGGTAGAACTTGAAGTTAGGGACTTATTGACGGAGTATGGCTTTGATGGAGATAAGGTTCCAGTCGTTCATGGGTCTGCACTGAAAGCATTGAATGGGGATGAAAGCGACATTGGCAAGCCCTCAATACTCAAACTTATGAAGGCTGTTGACAGTTTTGTACCTACTCCTACAAGGAATGTAACGGGGCCTTTCATTTTGCCTGTGAAGTCTGCCCTAAATATACCAGGTAGGGGCACTGTGGCCATTGGCACACTTCTTCAGGGAACCATAACCAAAGGTGCTGAGGCGAATCTTCTTGGTTTTGGAACAGAAATACGGACATCTGTTGCTGATCTCCAGGTCTTCAAGAAATCTGTGAATAGCTGTCAGGCAGGAGACAATCTCGGTGCTTTGTTGAGGAATGTTAAGATGGAATTGGTGCAAAGAGGGATGTTTGTTGTACCATCGGGTGCTTTCAAACAAACTGACAGTTTCGAGGCCAAGGTCTACATCTTGACTAAGTCCGAGGGGGGTCGAAGCAAACCCCTGACAGACAATTATATGCAGATGATCTTCTGTAACACATGGAACATAGCTTGCTGTGTGAAATTGCCATCTGAGAAGAGCATGCTGATGCCCGGTGATACAGCTACCACAACTGTGTTACTGAGAAAACCAATGCTGGTTATGCCTGGACAAAGATTTACAATCCGTGAAAATCAGATCACAGCCATTACTGGGGTCGTCGCAAAACTTTTACCTAAAACGAAAGAGGAGATTGTAGGTTTTAATTACAGTCGCCCGCAAACTTATCGCGTGGAAGGTAATTCATGGCTGGTACAAAAGAAAAGGGGTGCCAGACACTGAGACAATCTTACGGAATGCTGGTTACTCATGATTTAACTATGTTCTTTTTGTCTTGTGTGGGAATTGAATAATGTCCTTTCAGAGCTTTGTCTCAGTTTACAACAGTTATTACACAGTGCATGTATTGTCAAGTTATCATGAAAACCCCTTAGAAACCACAATAAAATGAACAAGGTAATATTAATGAAAGCGCATTGTTTTGCAAATATTATAAAAAATCTACAAAAACTAAAATGCTGCACCAAAGGAATCTGTAAAATTGTACGTGTCATATTATGAATGCTACTACTCACCACAAAACATCAGCTGTGGTCAAATTAGCACCAAGTCAGGGACCAGCGCCAGTCGGTGGCCTTTGAAGGTTGAACTTGAGGCTGAAAATGCTTTCTGTGACTAACAAAGCAACAAGGTTTTAAAGTAACACTTTCTACTTGGTATTTTCAGTTTCCCTATTGTTTTTGCTGTAAGTCACTGTGAACGAGAATATGATTTGCATTGTAGTTTGCAATGGGTTTAAATGAAATGGATATTTTATGAGGTAACCATTCCTCCACTAGGTTAAGTTATAGGCCAGCAAGTAAAACTTATCCCCCAGTGCTTGATTACTTTGAGATCTTGTGACCTTTCGGTGAAAACATTTGGCAGCCATCTGAAATGGGAATTTAGCTTATTGATTGACTGCTCATGTGTTATCAAATGTTGCCCTAATGCCGTCAGTGGGGACAGGCAGTAACACTACCGGTTAGTCAAGGTTCTTTTTGGCCGAACTGGAAATCTTCTTTGTCCGAGGTCAGAAAGTGCAGCGGAGGAAATGCGTTGTGGGCAGTATAATGTCATAAATGAGGACAGATGACAGCTTTCTTGGGCAGCAGATTGTCCTTTCCGAATTGCATTCATTTATAACAGTTTTCCGTAGGTTGTGTCCCGTTTCCTCCCACGCTGATTTTGGCTGCTCTCATAAAAAGGTGAAATATTCTTTAGGCATAATATATTTATCAAATAAATAAACTGATCAGTGATTCTGATCATATTTGCAAGGTGGGCATGACCAACTCTTCATGAGTGCAGGGACCGAAATTAGATTGTTAGTCCAAGGGTCACAAGAACTTGGATCAGGTCAACAGAGAGTTAAAGAAGCACTGATCTGACTTTCCTGTTGTTTATGAAGAATAAGATTAAGTTCAGTTTCCAGTGACCATACCTACATCTTATATTAAATAATCATCTAAAAGCATGTATTCTTTTAGAAGCTATATATTTAGATAAAAGTAAATTGTAGAATAGTTTTATCCTATTTTGATTTAGTGAAGGAACAATTGGCCAGTAAGATGATGTAGTTAATTTCGACAACTGCAATGAAGTAACATGTTCAAATTAATCCAGTTTCTGTTTAGCCTCATGTTCACCAAACTCGAAACAAATATGTGAAATACATGTATTCTAAAACTATCCTGTAAATGCCCATTCAATTAAGCTCACAAAAAGTCCCTTTGAATGGATCAATGAAAAAAAACCCAACTATTTCACATTTTTTATCAAAAATGTATATTTCTTTATTGCATTTTGCCAGGATAGTGTAACAAATTAAAATCAAAGCTGTTATCCAACAGCTTTGCTGGGGTCCAACCTATTACCTATTTTACAACATCTGGTAATCCCGAGAACTTCATGGTAATAAAAAAAAGGAGAAAGTGAAATGGAAAAAAAATTGAAAAAGAACGAACTGGATTCGAACCCATGACTGCCTAGCATAATATACAATGGACCCAGTAAGAAAAATCAGCGTGGAAGCAGTTCAGCTTTGATCTTTTGCTCATAGCCCATAACAAAAGACATAAAGAATACAGTGGACCAAGGATGATATCCATTCTCATAGTAAACTGCACTCAGCGATGGTTAGCATTACAGCAATAACGGTTTCCTATTAGGTGATCTCTAAATGTGGGGAAATTTTGCTTTTTTGCTCTTTGTATTGTACATATCTGGTAATTTGCACTCTCTAATTTTCAGCATTACAGCTGTAACGGTTTTCTGTCACATGACCTCCAAATATGGGGAAAATTGCATTTTTTCGAGCTTTGATCGTAATTTCTGTCACAAGTGTACATCATAGACAAAACATAAGATCAGATTTGCGATCAGGACCTCAAACTACATCATACAGCACACTTCAAATATTTAAATTCAAAAACTTTTGGTAAATGACTACTTGGGTATCAGTACATTTCCACCAGTACGTTTTCAAGACATGAAAATGATTTTTGCACACGTAATTTGTCCTGATGTATTCTGAATATATTCTATGTTTTAACTTTCAGCTCGATTGGTTTAACCCTTTTTGAGAAAATGACATGCCAATGCATTCTATCCATGGCAATATGACGTCCAGAGTAGGTCAAACTGAAAAATAAAAATTGTGAGGAAAAACTTCCCATGTAAAAATGATAAGAAATAGACTGTATTATAACCTCAGAGTGGTAGGACTAGTCCGCAGTGCCTAATTATTTCATGATACTTGATAAAAAAAAAAGACAGGGAGAAAAGAATAGCAGGATTTATCTGGATTTGAACGTGAGATTGCCATTTACAACCTCCATTGGGGCTATGGTAAAAGCCAATGAAAAGAAAATAAACAGTGCTCCCAAATTCCAGGACTCGGAACCTGTGGTGACCCCTAAATATGTGACAGGAAAATGGTTTTCAACTGTTAGCTAAAAAATGTTCCCTGATCTAAGTAGAAGTATCCCTGAAACACCGGTTGCCATTCTGGACTGTATGAGCAAGCCCCGATCACTTACTACATGACACTTCAATCACTGTTAGAAGGCATACACACACAGCCATTTTTCTCTATCTGCTTGTAAATTGTGATGTATTTGCCCAGCTTGACAGTGTGTGATTTTACTAGTTCCTTGCAAAACTCGGTCTTGCTGCTTACATTCAAGGGGGACAACCCTTTTGGTAATGTTTGGAGGAAGCCTAACACAAAGTTAAAGCAGTTGTGGGTGCAATCGTCATACCTGTAAGAGATTAAAAATAAACACAAAATCAGATATAAATTACAAATAATACTGAGACAAAAATACCAAAAAAAGGCAAAATGAAAGAGCACACTAACAGGGTTTATACCACTAGGGAAAGTGGCAAAAAGTGAAACAGAAGAAAAATTATGTTTCAGTACTTTCTGACCACCCACTTTTCACATGTTGGCATGTTGACATTCTCATCTTTCATATCCTACCTATTGATTAGTTTTGGGAAGTTTAACAAAATTACATGTCTGATGTATTTATTTAGTATTTAGTTTGTATTCCACCTTCAAAGCCGCAATAAATCTCTGACTGGCCGTGACATTTCTTATGAAGAACACACAAGCTGGTACGGTATACATTTATGCAGTAGCACTATAGGATTGTATACCATTACACGTGTGTGAAATAGAAGAAATCGGGTTAGAATTATGTGTTAAAATTAACCTACACTGCCCTAGAATTGAGCTTGCCAGCAGCAATACCTTTTTGAATTCCAGTCTGACCTGCGAGCAAACTCTCTAAGCTGATCATCCCAATGGCACCTCCAAGAACCATAACTGTGAAAGGACAATATTGACACAGCCAGACAGGACTTCCACTCTGTTGAAGTGCTGGTAACTCCATCTTCATCATATTCATAAACCTGGCCTACAATCACAACAGACAACTACTCTAATACTAGTTAAGTAGAAATCACACCCACTGTTGAACTGCACTTGCACCTTAATGTCCTGGAAAAATGTGTTAGTGTCTCGATTTATTTAAGTGTAGAAATTAATTTTACCAATAACTAAGATAAGCCTTCCAATGTCCTTATCACAAGTTATTCAAATTCGTCAACTTGCTTCAAGTTATTGCAGTAACAGTAAAGTACCGAGACTGGGCAAAAAGAGTGACATGATTGCACAAGCTAGAATCCATAAATTGTAGTTATCCCATCAGCCCATTTTGTATCCCAAGATAATTTGTCTACAATTTTTAGTATTAGCCTGTCACAAAACACTAACTACAGTTACCAATAACATCCAGTTGTCACCTACCATGAGAGGTTGTCACTCCAATATGAAGATTATCACCGTCCTTATAACCTCTATGAAAATGACAATAATCAAGTGTAAAATATACAGAGGTCGATTATGAAAAAAGATTAAAGATATCGCAGCATGTTTTACTGAAGCCAAAAAAAAAAAATGAATCAAAAACAGAAATAAAACAAATAAGCACACCTGTAACTGATTCTAAATGTTTGCTTTTTCATATAGGGTTCAGGAAATTAAGGCGAATTTATAATGAACCAGGTGCAAGCAACTGAATACCAACACTACTGAAATTTTACAAATGTGGTATCACATGACAGGAGTCAAAACTGAAATGAATAGAGGTGAACTCACTGTAAAAACTGCTGACTTGTTGGTTTCATGACGACAGAGAATGGGTGTGACGATGCATCTTTTAAAGGAGATTCGATGACGAACGGTGGGATGCGACTCTCTGTAGTCTCCATGGACGCTCCGCACAGTGGACATTTTGCTGGTACTTGGAAACAAAAGATGTTTGTGGACCGATCACAGTGCTGGAAGCAGAGTACTATAGAGGTCATCTGAGCTTAAATGTCCTCCTGTTGTTACAAGTATCTGTAAGGTATATGCCGGAATGCTCACTGGATCACAGCTTGTGAGGCATCTTACAGTACAATATGTAGTATCAACGAAGACAATGATGGTTTGTTTGTGTGTTTATCATCAGTCCATGAATATAGGTACAATGACGTGACAGGTCAAAGGTTTCAGAAAGTTCACTGAAAAGACAAGAATAGAAAGTACTAATAATATTGTAAATATACATTGCTACTTTTACTGAAATTTTACATGTATATCTGGTGCATAATTTTGTGGGAGTAACAGAGGACCTTATGTAGGAGTCATGCTAATGTTATATCAGTTCACCTGTTTTATTGTTGCTCATCTGAATATAATAACAGATACCGATCACATCAGTACATAATGTTCAAACTGCATTACCATCAGATACTTGGTAAAAAAATAACTGCCGCACTGAACCTATGGTATTACCGGTAATAAAATTCTGGGTTCTCTATATAAATCTTGAAACTCATTCACTTTTGAGATGATTGTTTCCTTACAATTACAACTTCAGTGTTCTCAAGGTTGCCTGAGTGCAGCTATTGATCTTGATAGGATACTGCAGTCTCTTACATGTAATGCTTGTCAGTAATTAAGATTTATCTTGTTTACCATAATTCTGAGGGATAAAGGTATTGGATAAAGCATTGCACTGAAGAAGTATGGTTAGTGCTGCCTCACTACAAAGCCATGAACTGAAGATGAGACCACGTAAATCATTATTCCTACACAACATAAGTGTTTTATAGCTGTGACCTGACTTAGTGTTAAGCCAGAATTGTAAATCACCAGTCTAGTATAGCATCATTACAACAAGCCTCTCGGAAAATATTATGTAATAACAATAATCTTCTTTGGATCTCATGAAATCAACAACTAGACACATGAGAAAATCTCCTAAAAAACAGGTTTTAATGTTAAAAAGCTGTGCCCTCTGTCACGATAGCAGCTCGTCAAACTGAAAGTGTAAGCTTATGACGGCGCACTGTTGCTAACCCCAACAACAACAACGTCGTAAACAAATTTCACTTGCTGAATAACGCGCACAGTATGAAATTCACTTTTCCAAGAGGGTCGCATAACCTTCACTGGTTTACCTACTCACATGAAGTGTCACTTTCAAGTAATCCTCATACTCATGTGGCCTGTTGTTTACTTGCTATCCAAGGAAATGATAAATAATCACATCAAACGATGCACACTCTTCTGTGATAGGAGGTACATTTGTTGTGGGCCATGTGCGTTTGTTTCGCCTACGTCGGCAGAACACTATCATTTCTCCAGCGCAACAATTACCTAGTTTTGTCAACATTTCGTAGATTCGGTTCCAAATACAATGCCGGAAGGTCCAGAACTTCATTTGGCGAGCAGATTTGTCAACGACATCGGTCGGAAGTACATATTCAGGGGAAAGGTTGAGAAATCGGCTGTTAGCACGAAGAATCCTGACGTCGACTGGGATGCAAGCAGTTATGTAATTTCGGCCGCATCCAGAGGAAAAGAGGTCAAATTAACTCTGACAGAATGGCAAAACTGTGATAATAAGTCGAAACTAGATGGAGAAACAAAACCTAAATCTTTAGATATACTCTTTCGATTTGGCATGTCCGGGAAATTCACGTTCAGCAAATGTGACGAAAAACCCAAACATGCTCATTTAAATTTCTTCACGTCTAAAGAAAACATGGTGCTCAGTTTTGTAGATTATCGACGATTTGGAAGATGGGAGGTGAATGGTGATTGGTCTAAAGGAAGGGGGCCATGTGTTATTCAAGAATATACTGAATTCAGGTAAAATTAGAGGCAAATAAATGTCATAAAATATTATTTCTGGTGCTCAAACTTTCATTTTTCTAGTAATTTATGATCAGAGTATGTATCACCCAACCTTTCAAACAACCAACTTAGTCATGGACGAAATTTTAGTTCATTTAGGGAATATGACGACAGTTTGGCTGAAACCATCTTAGGTAAAGTCAAGCCTTGCACTGCTGTTCTTCGGCTGTGTAGGCCAGCAGTGTAACAGTTCAAAACGTACTGTAGCACATGCATTGTACATGTGTAATATTGACAAGTGATCTTCTGGTAGGGTAGTATTCCACCTATATGGGACCAACCTAAAGACCCGAATGATAGATCAGAAAGGTATATAAGGACAGGACAAGCTTTGGCCATTCGATTAAGCTAGATTATGTCAGATTGGTGGAAGGCATTTAGCTTCAGGGGACATCAAACAAGGCCACACAATTATTGTGGTGTTGACTTTGCCTTTGCGGATCCAAGAACAACAGAAGCAGAAGAATCTTGAAACCCACCTCTAAGACAACCGAGTCCAATGATTGAAAGGCTGCAAGCTATATACAGTGCCATAAGCATGTCAGACTTGTTAACAACATGATCTGACTCTTTAGCTAGTGATTAAATTCATTAAGGTCCAGGTATATGCACATAGCGGGTTATTTGTATGCTTCCTTCATAGTACTTGTGTTGTTCATTAATTTCAGGAATCATGTCTTGAAGAACCTGCAAAGCTCAGTGTTTAAAAAGCCTATTTGTGAAGTAATGTTAAACCAGGCCTACTTCAATGGAATTGGCAACTACCTCAGGGCAGAGATTCTGTATAGGTAAGGAGTTAGTTGAACTCAATTAATTCCGTATTTATTTGATCAGTAGGTTTGTAATATGACAAACATTTACATATACATCATATACATGTAAATGTAAATGAGAATTTAATGCAATGTATCAATGAATTGGCTGCAACCATTGCACAAAGAAAATTAAAACATCTCACAGCAATGGCAAAGGCCTTGAAGGATTTAGAGCAAATAGGACCCATTAAACCCTCAAATCATTGAGTTGCCCAGTATGTCTTGAAGTGGTGTTAGAAGCAAGGGTGAAGACAACAGGTAACTGCCATGCCTTCCTAAAGAAGGTGAACCTGTCCACATACATATAAGGTTGCAGCCAAATCAGTAGTGTTAAATTCTCATTTACCTGTACATGCACATTTTTACTTTTTAATATTCTAGCATTGAGTATGAACTCAAATATAGTTACACAATAAAATGCCAAACATTTACCTAGCTCGCAATGGCATTTTTGATGCTTATTATGTGCTGAAGAGCAGATTCTGTTGTGTAACAAAAACTCTGGTGATTATGTATACATTAATCGACATCTGATGTGTTCTGGGATTATTTTTCCTTTCAGACTGAGAATTCCACCATTTGCGAGTGCTGAGTCTGTGCTGGTAAACCTTGGTACTGACAATCAAGATGAAGATAAAAAAGTTAAAGTGAAATCTGAAGGAGCAGATTTTCTCCAGCTGTGTCATTTAGTTCCTTTGGAAGTTGTAAATTTGGGTAAGATTAGTAACTTAAAGAGATACTTTACTGCCAAAACATCTGTGTCTTAAAAGCAAGGTGGAAATTATAAAGATTAAGGTAGTCAGAGTTGCTTTCCTAAACACATGACGTCACTGTGACCAGTTGTTAACGTGTATCCAAACCTTGACTTTCATTCCAGCTTTACTCAGCGTCACATCTGCCTGATTCAACGTCATATAAGGAATATGATCATGTTGTATTAAGCTACACGTGATTACAGACAAAACTTCTCACCCTGAGAGCAGTTTCACCAAGTGCATAAAATGACTAAACACAGTTTCTCAAAGCACAATGCACAACATATAATTTCTAAAGTATGGGTCCAGTTTTATACAGCACATGTAGCAACAAATACTGGTTTCATTCACCTATTAGCTTGATGGAAGTTGTATCTAATACAATGGCCTAAAATGCAAGTCGCATATATAAAATGTAAGCTGTCTGTTCAGACTCCCAGTTCGGTAAGACCAGTCTACATTATTCTTCAGGTATGAAAACAGTATTGTGATTTTTCATGTCAGTACTGTATTTGGAGAAGCGCTTCACTGAGGACTTTGAAATAGCACAATCCTGTGTATTTCAGTCATCAAAAACCAAGTCTGCTGTGATTGTCATGGGAGCTGGTTGACTCTGCCAGGACGAATATATCTACAGGTTCCAAAATTTCTGTTTCAGGGGGTACAGGCTATGACCCTGACACAGGTACTGGTGACCTGACGGACTTCACCATGTGGTTACGCTGTTACTACAACACTGGTATGAAGAATATGGTGGACCACAATGGAAGGACCATCTGGTTTAGTGGAGAGCCAGGACCATTGAAACCCAAAGGTCAGTTATGTAGAATTATGTGGATTTATTTTATTTGATACTTAGACAGTATGACCTTATACTGTAGCTGACATAAAATTTTGACCGAAAAAAGTGCATATTTAGATGCAAATGTATATGTCATGTAATATTATAGCTGCTCATGAAAATTACATTTTTGTGGTTGGGAATCATCCAGCCTTCAAAACAAGCCTCAAAAAATGTCCCAAAACCAGTAGAACTCTCAGATTGAGAAAAAATAAGCAAGTTAGTCATGGATGAAACTTCAGGTTATTTAGGGTATATGACGAGGGTTTTCTGATGTGAACCCCAGGTAAGCAAGAGAGAGCTGAACTTGCTGAGACCAATTCATGGCTTAGGAATGTTAGTCTTATGGCAAAGAATGTCCAGATGTAGTTTCTCCTTCAAACAAAGTATCAGTTTATATTTCTGACTGATACACTCCTTCAGTTTTGTGACTGATGACAGACTTGTGACCCTTCGTGGCTTTGGTCTCATTGCAAGCACCACATCCTTGACCACTGTTTTCAAATCCCTAGCTGTAGTTGCTTATAAAAAGGTTTTTGTTGAGTAAATCCCCTTTATTCCGCTTATTTATTTTCCATGCTGTATCCATAGTTTCTGTGCCAAATTCCGTAAAATTTCATCGGCTGATCTTTTGGGAAGGATTAGATTTGCTGGTCTTTGATCTAGTTTCTCAGAAGAGAGTTCCTATTTAACAAAGTTATATACATCTATATATATATATCTATATATATATATATGAATCTGCTCAACATGTATGTTTACACTGTTTCTCTTCAACATAGACTCAAAATCCCGTGGGATGAAAACAAGAAAGAAGAAAGTCAAAGCTGTGAAAGATGAAGCTGACGTAATGTTAGAAGATGCTGAAGTCTCAAGACCCAAGAAAAAGGTACAGAAAAAAAAAAACAAAAGAAAAACATGTGAAGTCTTGGTAGATTCAGTTTACTTATCATTGACTTTGACAAATATACATCGATAGCCGACATTTTTTTAACAGGCTTTTTGTGTTTTTGTTTATTTATTAACATCTTTGAATCGTATTTTATTTATTTATTTATTTATTTGATTGGTGTTTTACGCCATTCTCACGAATAATTCCCTTATACGACCACGGCCAGCATTGTGGTAGAAGGGAACCAGGCAGAATCCTGGGAAATTGATAGGGTATTTTACGGTGCACTTAAGAATATTTCAGTTACACAGCTGTAAAGAAACCACTGGATCTCGCAAGGCACCTGACATAAGGCTGCAGCCATGCTAGCGAGAACAGGGTTAGAACATGGACCACACTGATCAAAGGTTACTGTTCTAAACTGAGGTATTCTGTGCAGACCTGCTGCCATGTTAGACATCGTAACCAAAGAATCTGAATTTGAATTCAGATACATACTGAAGTTGTATGGTCCAGTGTACCACATCCTGGTGTTCATGGTGTTGGGCGCACATACCAGGAGAGGCTGAGATCAGACATTGTTTTGTAAGAGGCTGAGAGTTCAATCCACTGTACATGTGTACAGCTCATTACTCCAGCAAGGAGGCTTCTAGTTGTACTGTAACAGGTGTTATATCAAGCAACTGACTGATCCAAATCAAATATTAATTATTAACATAATGCATTAATTGATTTATTAAATATTTGATCAGTTAATTGATTAAATTGTTAATTCATTTTAATTTATTTGCTTGTTTTTTAATGCCATAGTGTACAATTTTTCACTTTCTAATTTAATACTTTGTATAAGTTATTTATAGTTTATTTTATGTTTCTGAAGAGGGGAAGAGCAACTATCAAAAACATATCACCAGATGTCAAGCCGAAGATCGCCACAAAACAGTTGCAGAAAACAGCGGGTAGTGCAAAGACACGCCTCACCAGGGGGAAGCTGAGAAAATCTAAAGAAAACAATGACTCTCCACACCTCAGTCAAAAGCAGAATCGCCCAAACTTAAAACAACCAAGGATGCCCAAAGCAGAACCGAAGGTCAAACAACTGAACACGCCTCGAGTAAAGCAGACGCCAAAGGTTCCTGCCAAACGTCTGTCTCAAAGTAAGTTTGATGAGCTAGAAATTATCTTGTGTCAGTTGGCAAGCATTCTACTGATGTGACATAAGGACTAATGCACTCGGCCCCTTCATTTTAACAGTTACAATTTGTGCCTGGTATGATGCCCATGGTAACAGGTAGTGAAGACATGCGTTATATTGGTAAATACATTTGAGGCAGTGTTGTGACAGTTTTGTAAATTGAGTCCCAAATCCTATCCTCTCTGAAGGATAGGTGATGGTTTCAACAATTACACAAGACCTCATATGCAAGACCATATTATTAGACTGAGCCTTATTTTTTTTCCCCCATTTTGACCCTTCTCTGTATGTGGAAACATTTTTACACTTTCAGATGCATATAGTGAATCTTTTCAATCATAAGTTTCTCCTGTGTGCTGAAATATCCTGCACTTTGGATTTGACTCATTACCCAACTGTCCCCGGACACTTAATTTACTTTCAATAATTCTTAGTAGAAATAAGTGTAATTTGTCACTACTTGCAACATTTGGCCAAAAAAAAGGTCAAATGTCTTGAGCTTCTCTGTAATTGAATGATCCAAGTTAAAAGATATGACCTTAACATTTTTGACTGACCACCTGATAGAGAGAGCAACTAACAGGGTTGTTTGCAGTATTTGTATTACAGTACTTCGTTACATGATGTATTAGGGCATATTGGTTAAGTGCTACATGTACTTTATTTGTTTTGAGGAATCTTTGACAAGGTGTTGACTACATATCTGGTGTTTTTAAGGAAGGTGTTGACTATCCTAAATGACCTAAAATTTTTACCATTTTTATTCTTAGAGTTCTGTTAATTTTAGAATTTTATTTTGGGGTTTGTGTGGAAAGTAGGAAGATAGCCTGCTGGAGATATGTAAGATTCAGGACCAAAAGTAATATTTTATGACATAAATTTGCCTGTAAAAATGCACTTCTTTGAGCATTATTTATTATTCCACATTAGGAGGACAGTGATACAGCACTCAGCAGGCCTGGTTTAAGATGTCAGAATGCGATTAACGTAATGTTGAATTTGGGTTTAAAATCTTTTAAGTGAACTAAATTTACAAGTTTTGTAATGTGGTTTTCTGATTGAGGAAATTATATTATAGTACATGTACCATCAGACGAATGTGTATAGAGACAAATTTTTATTTTACAAATATACCTTTTTTTTTTTAAATCTGAAATATTACTTTGTCTCCTCATAGGCACGGGATTGCCCAGCTCCGTGAATTCCCCGCGAGTCACAAGAAGCTCAGCACGTGTGAAATCGCAGCAGAATAGCTGATAAATCACACCCAACTTTTCTGTCGATTGTCGTAATGTGTGACAGGACTGAACACAGGATCTGCATGAACCAATCTTGGTAAAGGTCAGAGAGGACATATACCCAATCACAAACAGACTGATCCACGTGTGAAGCGTGCTGTGATGTGACTGGTTTCAAATGTCAGCTCAAAGGCAGTCCAGCATTATGAAGAGAATAGGAGTGTGATCTTGACAGTTTAGTCCAAAGCCAAAGCTGTCTTTGTTTACTGGAAAAAAGAATAAATGACTTGGTGAGGATATTCCCTTGATCGTCAGCAGTTGGCAGTGCTCCACTGAGAAACAACTGAGATATCTGGGACATGTTTTACAAAGTGGGTATAATGTTACGTCAAGCATAACTACAATGGCCACATATCTGCAGTGTGTATTGTCATGACATTTACTTTTGACTTGACTCACACCCTGTTTGTGAAAAGGTCCCCTGATTTGTGACTGCATAGGACTTGCATTATGTTCTCCTCTTTTCTCAGTTTTGTATCAGTTTCACAAGCATGGAATATATTTATTGCATAGGTTGATGAATTGAACAGACTTGTGAACGAGGGGGTGGGGGGCATCATGTGGAGTGATCTTTATTAAAGTCATTGGTTTCCATTAAGTGTATACTTTCTTCATCTTCATCACCATCGTCATGTTATTGAAGATCATCACATCATATGGCTATTTTTGTGTTTTATATTGTTTACAAAAGTCAGAGATTATCAAAAGAAAAACATGTTTTAGAGGAGAAAAAAACACGAGTAAAAAAAAAAAAATCAGGAGTAACATTTTATACCATGTCTTGTATTTTATTAGGACTATATGCAAATATTGTCAGTTTTGTGACACTACTAGAAATGAGCAGTTGTTTTTCTGATTTATTTATTTATTTTGTTGGTGTTTTACATTGTACTCAAGAATATTTCACGATGGTGGCCAGCATTATGGTGGGAGGAAACCTGGCAGACCCAGGGGAAACCCACGACCATTCGCAGGTTACTGGCAGACCTTCCGACGTATGGCTGGAAAGGAAACCAACAGCTGGACTTGAACTCACAGCGACCGCATTGGTGGGAGGTTTCTCGGTCATTGTGCCGTACTTGTGTGCTAATGAACTGAGCGACCAAGGCCCGTTTTTTTATAGTAAAAGTGAGGAATATTAATTAGGGTCTGTCTGTCTGTGTGTTACTCTTTTGTTTCTATGCGTTTCTAATATCAGATATTTTTTGTGAACAGATTTATTCTGTGTCCCCCTCCTATCAAGTTTGAAAACCGTCTTTTCCTACGCTTATTTTTTCATAATGGATGAAAGGATTAGTATTTTATAATGGTCAGATCCGTGAGTTCCCTTGTTCAAAACTGTACAATACCTTAAGTAAATTATCAAATCTAGTTCAAACTAAGGTGTCATAAGCCGCACGGTGTGCATGTGAGATTTCAGAAACCTGTTTTACAAAAGGATGTAAGTAGTGTCAAATGTAACTGTCATGATGACACATGCCGTAGAGGTTGCCAGGGCGGTTATGTTTCATGTATTGTTGCATCCTCTTTGTAAAACGGGCGCCTGTAAGCTGGGGGAGGGGTATAATTGCAAATACCCATGATTCTTCAACAGAAATCTTATCACTCAATGCTGCCTTGTTTTGCTGTTACTTTCAAACTGTCACAACCAGAAATCTGGCACCTCTGATAAGTGATGTCATTCAACTTAAAAAAAAAAAAAAAAAAATTTTATGAAGATTTCTGTTTTTTTGTTTAAAAAAAAAGAAGACCCGTTCCTGTCAGGCCTTACTTGTGTTGGACTGCAACAACTGACTGATCATCAGGCTGACTTGTGGATGAGACTTGTATTCAGAACACAGTGTCTGAACTTATTACACCTTTGAACAAGAGGCCCCAGGAAACAAAGCAGAGCCAAAAAGCACCACATCTCATCAAAACGTAGTGCACATTATGTAACCTTCTGCTAGAGAATTATGAAGAATGTCAAGTTTAATGTCTTATATATGACTTCATTTGGGACTCATACCCTACTAAGAATTTAGTATCTCCACCTTGGAAGTCATGTTTTTGCTGGCCTTTATTTGTCTGTCTGTCAGCAATTTAATGTCATGCGAGGACTGTGGTCAAATTTTGGACCTTGGGCTGGGTACCTATCCACTAAATTTGGGGTCTCTGCTGTTTGCATGCTAACGCTACGCAATGACCAAGGAGGCTTTTACCAATGCTGTCATGTGAGTTCAAGTCCACTATAATGCTGGCAGTCATCATATAGTGTAAATGACCTAACATTTTGTCCAAAGGTCACTTCTAAATGCCAGTAAATGTCATAAGATATTCTTTTTGGTGCAACAACTCACATTTCCCACAAGCGTTTCATCCCACCTTCCAAATAAATTCAAAACACCTTTATAAAAACAACAAAACTCTCAGAATACTGAAAAATAACCAACTCAATCAAGAACAAAATTTTGGGTATTTAGTTAACTATTATTGAGTACAATGTAACACACCGATAATATAAATAAACAATCAGTTAAATTTTTGTGATGATCCGAATACCGAGAAAGAGAAATTCTAACCAGTTGTTCACCAATAACAGATAGGACACAAATGCAGAGCAGTGTACCTTGATAGTGGAGGAACTTGTACATTTAGCTGTAGCAGAGTTTTATTCTCTATGGGTGTGGTTTCTACAGCTCGGGTCTTTTGCCTACTGTATTGGCAGACACACATTGTGCTGTCCCATTCCTAGCGTATCCTCATCCACGCGGTTTTCACCAAACTTGACTGCTACTGAAATTCCAAGGGAAACTGGGTAGAAATATACAACTCAAAGAACAGAAATACTATGGAACAGACCTACCAGTGTTTGATTTATTTACTTATTTGATTGGTGTCTTATGCCGTACTCAAGGATATTTCACTTATACAATGGTGGCCAGCATGATGGTGGGAGGAAACGGGGCAGAGCCTGGGGGAACAGGCGGAGAGGAAGCCAGCATGAGCTGGACTTGAACTCACAGCGACCGCATTGGTGGGAGGCTTCTGAGTCATTATGCTGCGCTAGCAGTGCTAACCGCGCCTCGGAGGCCCCACCAGTGTTTGAAAGTACAGCCTAACATGTGGGTCATACATTGAATGCCGTGCTCCAGAATATTTCAGCTTTCTGGATGGAGGAAACCAGAGTGCGGGAAGTAAGTTTTCAACATGGCCAAAGCTCATTCCATACATGTGAAGACAACTTTGAGCCTTTTCTTTGTTGGGGAAGTCATTTGGCCACCAGGACTCACAGAGGATAACAATAAACAACATTGGTCGTGGGTTTCCACCGGGCTCTGCCTGGTTTCCTCCCACCATAATGCTGGCCACCACCGTCGTAAAGGGAAATATTCTTGAATACGGCGTAAAACGCCAATCAAATAAATAAACAACTTCATTTTCAAGATGCACATGCAGCTTACATGTAAACTACTATCACTTTCTGTTACACAGATACATTGAAATGCCTACACCATATACACATTCACTCTTTCAGCATCTTTCTCATTTCGTTTTAAGCCCTATTGACATGTACACCAGTATGGACTATATTCACTGACTGCATGTAGAGGCTAATCAAATATCATAAAATATTACTTCTGGTGCTAGTGAAACATTCTTGAGTGTGGTGTAAATCACCAATCAAATAAATAAATACTTTTGGTGCTGAAACATAATTTGTTTTTTTCGGCAAAGTATGAACCTATCTTCTAGACAACCCTCAAAAGACCATTCTCAGATCCATGGAACTGTCATAATTGGTCTAAAATGGGCAATTCAGTCAAGGGTGATATTTTTGCTAATTTTATATTCTTCTTTGTAAACTTTAATCGTTTCTGAGTTTTTACTTCCTGCTAAGCTTGGTTGAGATGGTCTTGTGTTTATGAAAGCATGAAATACAATAAGCTTTAACTTGAATGTCACTTTGATTGTATTACACCTGAAGGAGATGGCTCAGAACTTCAAATGAAAATGTTACCAGGGCTATGTGACATGTTGATAAGGGGTTGAACAATGTGCACATATGTTACAGCTACACAGATGAGGTGGGACAGCATCATGCTTGCTCAGCCAACACCTCCTTAAACTTGTATTCTGCATCCTACTGACATGTAAATACTTCCTATCCACCCAGTGCTGTAACTCTATCTGGGTTTATTTTATATCTTCATGCCACCAGAGCAAATACGCTTGTTGAATGTAACCTGACCTTTCTTCCAAAGAGTGCTCTACTTCATATGAAATTCTGAATGGGTTTTGATTAAACTTTTTTTTTAAATTTCGCCCTCATCGTCCATAGTTTCTTTTAAATGCCACCTTATCTGATTAACCTACAAGCTGATTTTTCTCACAGCACCAGTGATGCTCAACAAAGAATTTTTTGAGGGATGGCCATGAGACTTTTACATCATATTCAACATGTGAAAAAGTGTTTAACCTTCATTCCACAACATTCAGGCTTACTGGGGTGGTAAGTGGGGAGGAAATCAGGGAAGACCAGACAAAAATCTTGTGAAATTTAGATGCATGAGTGTGGTTCCTGTGCCTGTGAAATAGCTTACTGCCTACTGATATTTTGTTTCAACATTTATTTTTCTCTTTGCCATCAAGAGCCCTCTCATAATGTCAGAGAAATATTTATAATAAGGTCATTGGACCTTAGACAAATGCACAATAGTTAAAGTGCCACTAAGGTCAGAATACAAATTGCGTTGAAACACTACAATGATATAAAAGAAATCCTACGGAGTAAGACTAACACCATGTTTCGAAAGGGTTTTGATTCCTGAAGATTCCTTGAAAAACAAAATCTTCAGATGTGTCCGAGAAATTTTCCTGATGTGACGTGATAATATTTCCTATATGACATCGAATCAGACAGATGTGATGTTGAAAAAGGCATGTATGCTGGGATGACGTCAAGAGCGTTTGAAAGGGCAGCATCATTTGTGTATCAACATCGGCGATTGATGACGTCATGTGTTCGTGGCTGACGTCACACCAGGCAAAGTGGAAGAGACAGAAATATTTTGTTTACGTATATGATGACGAAACATACAATATCAGTTTTAATTCGCTGCAATATATTCACAATTTAGGAAAGCAATTCAGACTATCCCAGTCTTTATTAATTCACCTTGCTGTTAAGACACAGATGTTTTGACACCAAAGTAGCTCTTTAAAATGGCAACAAAAAATATGACAATACAGTTATTTCAGAAGAGAGGTCCATACAGGCCTAAATGGGCATATACATGTTTTTAGGATGTGCTTAGTAACTGTATAATCACCTTTTGACCTGGAATTCTTACGATGGTACATGCCGTTTCAGATGAACCGGAAACATAATGTCGCATCAGCCATACCCTGTGCTCTGCGGTAGTAGAGACAAGACACTCCTTTGCGATGCGAAGTACGGTCCCCCATATTATTACATGTATAACCGAAGGCCACACATTGTTGCCTCCTGGTCAAGACTTTGGTAAATAACCCGAGACGTATTCCACTAACATCTTCTCATTGATAATGACTTTAAAATATATCAGTACTGTCTTGTAGTTAGAAGGAAAAGAGCTCATTTAACACTACTTTTACACCGTAATATGGTGACCTAGCAATGGATGATGTGACAGCAGAAAGAAATGCCTTCTCATGTGGTAGAAATATATGCCCATGACTGATTAAAAGCATGGTGGCCCGTTCGATTTTCCCTACGTGAGCATTTTTGCTTACACTGAACTGCAAAAATAAAAAGTGATGATTTTTAAACTACAGATGGGATTCTGTAACAATACATATATACAATTTGGTCTACTGTTGTCTTTTAACAACCCATGCAATGAATAATTATGGCTTAACACCATATTGGCAATGTGTCAGCCATATCTTGGCAAAACAACCCATGGAAAGAGGGGATGATTTCCCATGATTATCACAGAAGAATGAGTTAGGAATTCTCCACAGGATTTGCTCGCATGGCAGTTTGATTATTGTATATTTTGATTCCTCTCTAGCAACACATTCAAGCATGGAAATGCATCTGGCACTTTGCCGTCACATACATGTACAATGAGAAAGTGGATGGCATATATTTCGATTCCACTACAAATAAACTGCCAAGCACACACATGTCAAACTGAGAAGATCACAGAGTAAAGCCACAGGCCTTCTTGCAATCGGTTTATCACCCCTACCTACAAATTCCTGTGGCTCTTTAAAGATTTCCACACTACACGATTAACTGTTATTAGCACTTTTAGATAACGAAACAACACAATAAGTAGAAATGTTTGCAAGGTACTATGTTGAAATTCTCATATTCATCATAATACTGAATGACAGTCCATCCCCGTCTCTCAAAAATATTTACTCCAGAACACCAACTCACTGCAACTGCTCTCAACGAGATGCATGCCATGCACTGACATTTTTAATTTTCAATGTTGTTCTCGGTCGTATCACGAAAACAGAACTTGTGCTTGGAGACAACAAAGAAAATATCACAGCTGTCATGGTGTTTTCAATGCCAGAACTTCATTACATTTCAGAAACTAAAAGTATATATGTATATATACACTAGGTCATTGAATTTTCACAATGGATGTCAATGGTGAACCATTTGGTATCTTCAGAGCTTTCACAGGTAATGTGATCACAAGAATGTGAGTTAATTAGTGACATTAGTAAACATGAGTAGTGCATTAGGACGATACTATTTGAGATTAAACTGGGAAAGTGACATAGAAATGAGCAAAGGGGGAGTGCCCCTTGTTTGAATATCTATGATGAGGCAGGGGATGGTCTTACAATGAATGTCAGAATTGAAAATAATATACCAAGTCCATCTAGATGGATTAGGCCACTAGCAACTCTGATATGCAACTAAAACTATTAGTATCACACCAAAACTGAACAGACTGGCCATATTTCTGAGGTATTTTCTGTTCGGTTTCACTAGAGTCCAATTGCTAATATCTTCTCTCCACATTCAAGCTTTGGCACTGATGCATGCTGGGAGCTTTTCATTGTCAATTTTGAGATTTTAACTTTCCAGTTATTGTCCATTGTCGGGTCACTGACGAGTCCGAAGAGTTGCTCAAACACACCAAGGCATTCACTGACCCTGTGGAGAGTACCACAGGTCAGGACTAGCACTAGTCCGTGGGGCTCCGATTTCACCTTGATACCGTCCATGTCTACATTGGGGTTGAACAAGAGACGTTCCTCTTTCACCAATGCCAGGAATCTGTGGGCCACAATGCCCGAGCCTTCGAAGTTCTCCGAATTTACCTCCCCTTGAACAACGCTCTTCATTTCCAGTCGACAGTCCGACCAGAAGTGCTGCGGCCCAAATTCTCCATCAGGAAAGCTCTGAAGAGAGGGATTGTGGGAATTTAATATCTTGTAATACCACTGAACAAACTGCTTGCCGAATTCTAAGTTTTTATCAGGTTGGCTTTGGGTGGGAACAACGGGTTCCGCAGCAACTTGTTTGGTGACTAAGCCAGTAGACTCTGTGGCAGGTTGCACTGTGTCTGATGAGTGAACCTCAATGACTGAACCCTGAATGAGATCAGAAGGTTTTGCTACTTCCTGTTCAATATCTGGAAGCAACATACGCCTGTTTAAAACCGACTCCGCACTCAAGGTATCCTCTATCTACAAAAACACAAAACAGAAAATCCAAAATGATTTTCACAACTACCAAATGTATAAGCAAAACATTTTTCTTATATCAAAGAGCGATGACATATTTGGAAGAATAACACATTGCACTGTCATGAAATATTCTTTCAACCATCAGTAAAATTTCACAACAAAAATTGCTAAAAATGCATTCAACTTACACGTGCATTAATAATTAGGATCGTGGCAGTGATTTTTAAGTCTTTTAAGGTTTAGATCTAGAACTTCTTATGCATTAATATGTAACTGGTATTACATGCAACACTTGAGTGTAACATATCTATGTTGACTGTTAATGTATTGTTTTCTTTCACACTCTCCATCTTTATGTTGGAAGGTTTGCAAGCTACTTGCAGATGGTTGTGGGATTTCCCCACGCTCTGCCTGGTTTCCTCCCAATGTATGAGTGAAATATTCTTGAGTATGGCATAAAAGGCCTCAGCCTCACATGTACAGGTGAATTCACAACCTCTTTAGATACTGAACTGTTTTGGCCATGTCATGGTTTTAAACATTCTTGTCAAATAGGGAATGATGAGTTATAGTGCCTAGCTTACTCCAAGCATAAAAGTTATTTATTTATTTATTTGATTAGAGTTTTACGCCATACTCAAGAATATTTCACTCATACGACAACAGTCATCATTATGGTGGGAGGAAACCAAGCAGAACCCGGCGGACAACCACAACAATTCGCAGGTTGCTGGACGACCTTCCCATGTACGGCCAGAGAGGAAGCCAGGATGAGCGGGACCTGAAATCACAGCGACCGCATTGGTGAGAGGTACTTGAGTCATTACCCCGCAGTGGAGCACTAACCCCCTTGGCCATGGAGGCCCCCCCCCTCCCCCAAGCATAAAAAGTAATCATGGAGACTAAATACATCTGATGGGCTATCACATGCACCACTAGCAGAACAGATCAAGAAATGTGTTTCAATTCACACAAACATGCTGATCTAATTCTAGACTGTCCTTGTTCAAAGGTGAAACTTTTCACTGTTTATATGATTTGCAGCCTACAAACAATAGGTTCTGGTTTTCACAGTCTAACAACAATTCTTCCAGTCAGTCGCTGAACTTGAGTATAACTATCTGAGGGCATGTTGTTCAGCTCAGTGCTTAGCGCAGTACACCACCCGGTTACAAAAACTGCCCTTATTCCATTTCATGGCAACTTTCTACCAAAATAGCATCGAAAACTTGAAATAATGAAAATTGCTCTAAGAAAAATAATTTACATGGTTTTGTGAGAGCAACCTAAATGTATATCAGTTATCTAAAGCTTCAAACGGAATTTCGAAATGAGTGAAGTACGGGTAAACATTATTTTAATTTTATCTGTGTATTCACTACTTTCATCACACAAACAACAGCTTTAAATAACATACCTCTGCATCATTAAAATGACTGCCCCATAATATGAGGATCTTTCTAATCAGTTGGTGCTTTTCTGTGGCTGGGTTAACAGGGACCTTATTGGCTGCCAAGTACCAAAACAAAACATCTCTTTTCACCTTCCTTCGCTTCAACAATTCTGGGGCTGTTTCACTGAAAGTGACAATGGCATCAATTGCCTCTGTAAAGAAATTAAAGCGTACATTAGGATGTAATATGTATGAATCAACAGGTGCTTCAATGGGGAAAACATACATGGACAGTGGTAAAGACTGCGTCTGTGCTTTTATTCGTGGCTTATCCATTTCTCTGATGTTCACTGTGAAAGATTGGTTCTTCAGTGAATTAGCATCACTCTTCCATGTGACAACTACCTCGGCTTTAAAAACTCACGAAAATTAATTATGTTAAGAATAATAGTTATGTTGTTGAAAATGAACTAGAAATAGCAGGGAATTCAAGCTTGATCCAACTACTTGTCATGATGAAGCTGTGTACCAAGTCTCCATTCAATTCGTAAGTTTTGCAGTGATGCCCTAGCAGCTCTAAGCCATCCAACAGCACTGTCTTTGGTCATGTGACTAGACTATTGGTGGCCAATACAAAGCAAATTTTACTCAGGCGAGATAGGCCTGAAGTAAGATTTTGCCATAAAAAATGAAAAAGAAAGCTTTGAGACATGTGCCTTTTCTTTAGAAGTAATCGGAATTTGTCCACCCTTCAAACACGACAGTGTCAGTGACCGGCATGTCACTGAACTTTAGAAATCGGCAAAAACTCAGCAGTTCGACCATTTAGCTCAATGTTATTTTTCACCTCCGGCTCCTTGCGAAGCACGCGGATATGTTCGAAACTACGGTTATGATGAACAATTCTGAGGCCTCACGAAAAAATCAAGAAAACTGCTGTAATTCTCACGATACTACATGGCCATCTGAGACACCGGTCAGAAAACAACGATTTTGCCTTTGTAACAAATAAGTTACGAAAGTGAAAGTTATCAGCTGTCGTTGTTGTAGTGATACTGTTGAACTCACCATCTTTTCCGTGTGTGACAATCTGTTTTCTTGTCACTGTATCTTTTAAGGCGTTGACTTCGTCCGGGGACAGTTGGTTTAAAATTTGTCTAAAGCCTTTTTTCTCCGCTGCCGTTAACATTTTGTGCCAAACTTTGCACTATTAACATGAAAGAACGCTTGCACTCATCATTACCTCCAACATCCAGCACGACTTGTTCTTTATTACCTCCCGTACAAGAGAGCGCTGGTAAACCAACATGAGCCTTGTGAGAGCCCTCGCTTGTTGTGCGGTGTGCAAATGATCATAAACTCGACTCTATAGGCTGCATGTTCTTTGGGATGAATTTAGTCCCAGACGTTCTGGCCCGGCATTTACAACAAAAAAGTACAATACTCTAGTGATATGTCGCATAAGCTTATATGCTATCATTGCGATGATTACACTGATTTTTCAACTCACAGTTCAGATGGCTTGATGAAAGCAGACGGAATAATAATGCCAGCATTACTGTGTACGAGTACGTACATCACCCGTTGACATTTTTTTTTCAGTCTTCCCCACTATGGCCAGAATTTTTTTTTTTTTTTTTCCTTTTTTTGGTACCCGGTATATAGATTTGAGTAATGCTGGTTAACAAAATTGGTTGGCAGAAACATATCTGTACATGTAGCATTAGTTTGACCAAAACAATGATTTGCCAATGTCTCTGGATAGGCCTATATTTAACAGGACGGACATAGAATCGAGTCATTCGTAAGGCCTTAATCTTAACGCTCAGAATAAATCGTTCATATAGACCTGTATCGAAATAGGTCAAAGATTGGTCGTTTCGGTGTCAGTATAAAATGAGCGGAACGTCGTGTCTGGTGTCTTCGACATGGCCCAATCAAAAAAGAAGTATCAAAGAAGAAGGAACATACAGATAAAACCTATCAAGACAAAGATTCTTATAACAAGCCTATACCAAGTGTCAGAGCCTATAAGTGTTACCACTTTAAGTGTACTAAGTAATCGGGAGACCACTATAGGTTTATGATCCTGAAATACGTCATATATGGAGCCTCATGAACATATAGACAGACGTAAGTGGACTACTAAACATGTCTGTTTATACGCACAACAGCTAACAGGCTAAAAGAACAGAAGCACTTGGCGTTAGCAACTGACCAAGATTTATCTCCCATATGTCGTCTACCGCGAGAAGCCTGAGGTCGCAAGAAGGAATGCGACGATGTGTTAAGCGGGCCTAGACGAGGTCTCTTGACTTCTCAACATTTACACAAACCAACACAATTATAGCAACAACTGAAATAAATTTGTACACTGTTAAATGCCAAATATCGTCTCGAGTTGAGATATATACATAACACAGATAATAAATTGCAGTGGAAAACATGCATAGGGCCTAAACCCCTATATATGGGGCCTCCGAGGAGGAGAGGATTAGCGTGCCAGCGCAGCGTTATGACCCAATGAAACCTACCAATGCGGTCGCTGTGAGTTCAAGACCCGCTCATGCTGGCTTCCTCTCCGGCCGTACTTGGGAAAATCCGATGCCGATGATCGTAAGTTTCCACCGGGCTCTGCCCGATTTTCTCCCACCATAATGCTGGCCGCCGTCGTATAAGTGAAATTTTCTTGAATACCGGTATAGCCTAAAACGCCAATAAATAAATAAATAAGTATTAAATAAATAAATAAATAAATATAGCTCTCAGGGACAGCGATGCCGGGGTTCATGCCAGTAGGGCCTGTATGTGCATGTCTGAAGCGTTTCTTTCGTTAAATCCGCACATTTACAGTAGATGTGCAAGCCTTTGGACATTTTCCGGTTTACTTCTGTGACAGTTTTCATTCACATTTCCCTGCAAATGTGGGGCGAATGCGCCCTTTCGCGGTTCCATCGCAATTTGCGGAAAAAAGTTAGCATTGCAGGAAAGAAATAAAAGCAGATTGGTGACCAGGACGTCAAACTACATCTGGTGGTATGCTTTCAATATATGTACATTCATCCTCAACACGAATGCATTGCAGATGCATTATATAGGCCTATTATATCGACGTGCATGTGCCAAATGTAATAAATAGGCCTCTTGTCAAATCTTAAAGCCTTGTAGATCCTGTATTTTTTAGACGGCTCAAAGATTTTCAACAGGCGCACAGTACATACACGGCACTTTCTATTGAGCGATCTTGAGCTTTACAGCTTTAACCGTTTTCTGTCATGTCAAATGCAAGTATGGAGGACATTGCGCTTTTTCGCACATTGATCGACATTTGCGACAAAAATGTGCATCGTAGAAAAAATATAAGATCAGATTCGTGGTGAGGTCGTGAAAGTACGTCAGGTAGCATGTTTAGAAGGCTCAAATTCAAAATTTTTGTTTTCACATGACATCACTTCCGGTCCCGGTTATTTGCCCACATATTGCATTCTGTTTCCGATCAGATAATGCAAAAGCAGCAATTGTTGCATATGCAAAATTTCATGTCAGTTGGACTGAGGGTTCGGAAGAAAATGCCTCTAAAAAGCTTTCCTATAAAACCAATATGGCGGTCCTAGGACCCAAACTTACTCATGAAAGACAGTCCTCGGGCCTACTACCTACCTAAATTTCACCCATATCTGCCTTGCCATTTTAGCCGCAGAAGTTTTTCAATTTTGAAACTTGCAAAAATGGCGATGTTTTGGGACACGTTCTACTTCCGGTTTACTGACGTCATTTCCTGTTATGTAAAATTTGTCTCCATATCTTGTGATGATGTTACTCCTTACGACTGCGTCTCTAGCTTCATGGGTTATGGAGATATACCAATTTTCGGTTTTGATGACATCACCTCCGGTTTCCCCAAATTTCCATATCGGGAATCAGCGTCCGAAACTGAATCAGGTAGCACTATTTGTAGGACATCATCGGTTCAAGAGTAGAAATTATAAGCAACAAACGAATATTTCGGACACATGGCATATCCACCCAAAAGCGAGCTTGTACAATTTTCGTTATCACTCTGAATGTACATAGGTTTTGTTCAACTACAGCAATTTCGGCTCAATTGCATCAGCCGTTCTGGAGAAGAAGATGTTTAAAGGTTTTCACCAAAATCCAATATGGCCGCCAAGTCACGTGATCAGAAGTTTCCAAAATAGGTGTAAAACTTCAGATCTGTAGCTAAGACATACTGAAGTTTCATAACCGTGCGGATTGCCGTTTTCTCTAGAAACGCGGGACAAAATTGTGGAGAATAATAATAATAATCCGAACACCCTGGATGGCGAACGAAAACAAAAGGGATTCAAGCCTGAATGGCTTGAAACCCTAAAGAAATAAATAAAGGAAAACTCATGTCGTGCCTAAAATTGCGACACTTTCGGGTGTGAAAAACACATATATTCCGATCAATGATTTTTGTTGATATTGTTTATTCCAACACTATAGAGTCCCAAGGATACTATTAATAGGGCCTAATTAAAAGCCTTTAGCCTTCAAGCGTCTTAAATAAACCGCTGGCGTAGAGATTTGGGTGTTCGCCTACCAAGTGGGTTTTATTCATAACACTTTAAATCGGTATATTTATACTTCATCTCTTACAGGACTTCGGAACTTCTGTTGGAGCTGAAGCATCTTCGCTTGGGAAGTTCCACGCTTTGAACTTTGGATCTTCCTCCCTTGGGAACTTCCACGACTTATACCTCGGAATTTCTTCGGGTCGGACTTAGAAACTTACTCGCCGGCGCTGTTGGTCTTTCTCGCTTAGGGCTAAAAGTTGATCGCTGAGGCTTTTTGAACTTCCTCGCTTTGCACTTTAAAATTTCCTCGCTTGGGACTTTGACATTTTCTCGATTGGCACTTCCTTGCTGGGCAATTTGATACTTCTTGGCTGGAGATTTTGGATCTTCTTCGCCCGGAGCTTGAACCTTCTTCGCTTGGGGCTTTGGTATTTAGCGTATAAGGGGTTTGAGATCAAGCAGTGGTTGTCCCGGTGTCAGTATGTCCATGTACTACTTATTACTGAATGGGGCTTGGGAGTCCCAGGCGTATATAGCTTAAAGTGTTGTTCCAGTAAAACAGAATCTATCTATACACGCCTAAGTCGGTAGCTGGACAGGCTTCTGGAACAGTTAAGATGGTCAATCGTGATAGTCCAATAACATATAGATAATTTTGAACGCCAAGAACAATGCATGACCCTTTAAGACTGCACACGGAAAATCAACATCAAATACACATGTACAAAGTGTAACTGTAACCTATTTCTTTTAGGAATGTTTTAATGCTTGTTTGGAAAAACGGGTTTTGCTATTACCAACATGTTTCATCACAATGGCCCATTAAAGTGCATACAGGGAATATGTCTGTGTTTAATTCACGAGTGATATAAAAAAATACATGTATATATGTACCTTGATGTTCATACTTGAAACGTATGTTGGAAGGTCTGCCAGCAAACAATAGATGGGGCCATGGGTTTCCCCCGGGCTCTGGCAGGTTTCCTCCCACCATAATGCTGGTCGCCGTGGTATAAGTGAAATACATGTATTCTTTAGTAGACTTACGCCGTAAAACACCAATCAAATACATAAATGAATTCATACATAGATAAATAAATTCATACTTAAAAGAATGACGGAAAAGATTTTTTGGCGTGGATACGTAGGTATTTAACACAAAAATGCCTGTATAACTGCTTGAGACAGCATTCAAATACGCTGTCCAATACACACCATGCAAACACAAGGAAACAATCTTCAGGTGGCGCCTTAAAACTCTGTGAACATGTTTATTCTCAAAGAAGTTATAAGCAAACATTTAACACCTTGCCGTTTGAAAATGTTTCTTTATAGCGGTCACGAAGAACACGTTCTGGCGATGATTTGGGCTTCGGAACTCTTTTGCGACTCGCGAGGTGATAATCACAATTCGCAAAATTTGCTTTTGACCTTGAAAGACCTCGAGGACAATGCCAGGACGTTAATTTTCTTAAGACCTCTGTCTTAGCAAGTTAAGGCTGAGCGTAATTCTCTTGTTGTGAGATATGAGTGGGAAACTTTTTAACTGCCATTCTGCATACAGTGCTGAACCATAATATGGGTCGTTTCATTTGGCGCCAAACTAAGGAGATTTATTCTTAAACAACAAGCGCCGATGGTGTGTAAACATTTGCTGATGACCAAACCGTAACACCTAATATACAGCGGCTTATGAATTAATACGATACAATTTTAATCCGCTTCATATTTATGAAATACATGTACATTTCGTACAGGAAATAGCGCGCCCCTCCTCCCCCAGAACAGCATGCTTACCATGCATTAAATACAAAATGCATGCTTGCCCAAATGTCTCACTTACCATGCATTGCATCAAAATCGTCAAAAATGATGGCGAAGTCTTACCTTAAAAAGAGCTGACAATTTTGTTACCAACGCATTAAAATGTACATATAGTTAATGTAAGTGAATGTGCAACACGCCATGCTGTGAATTTGCGCTAATGCGTGTAAAACTGGAAAACAAAATGATGGGGAGAAGAGGTCATCGAGCCATTTGTTATCAGTTGTGCAAACTTCCGTATCGACTCTTGAGTTAGACTTACGGTATCCTACAATTACCGATCACTTATCCACGTTGATCAGCTGGTAACAAAGCGTTTGAACGGGGCTAATTCTTGTTTCAAGAGTGTGGATACTAGAATATAATGCCAATTACACGGACGGTAAAGTGTGGATACCAGAATCCGAGGATAATGATACGGCCAACTGAGTGCGTATATAGCAGCAGTACAGTGATAATTACGCGGACGATAAAGTGCGGGTACAGAAATGCAACGCAAAGTTTTACGGATGAGTGTGGAATGCTAGAGTGCAACATTGATAACATGAATGACAGTGTCCAGATACCAGAGTGCAAAGTTAACTATATGTTGTACACGGATTTCAAAATTCTGCCCTGCGTATACTTGCTTGTCATGAACAACAGAGTGCAAAGCCACAAACGCTGGATGTGGAACTTGTGAATGCAAGGCTTATTGCAGGCCAGTAGAACAGCATAATTCGTGACCAACTGCTGTACTATGTACAACGATAATCATCCGATTTGGAATTGTTACCGTTTGAAAAATCAGCTTGCAAGGCTATTAACTGGACGCTGCAACACAATTGCTGGAAACAGAACGTCAAGTTCAGTATGCAAAAGTAATGCTACGTGGCACGGAACATCGGTGTGAAAGCTAATTGCTTGAAACGGAACGCCATACAGTGCCATGCTTTTGCCTTAACTCGATAAGTGTGCGTTTTGAGTTTTATGTCTGAGTTATGTAACGATGTGCTTTGTCTTTCGGGCCATACGAGAGACGATTCTCAAAAAACGCATTAATAAGCCCACACGGAGAGCCTGATTTGTTTGAGTATTTTTCTTGTTCAAATATCTAAAGATTCCCAGAGATACAAGCCGGCTTTGGCTATAAGCGATCGCCGATGTGCAAACGCTTCCCGGGGCCCGTGTTGTATTACAAAAGGTCAACATTTACAAAAACCCAAAAGCAACGTGTAGTTCGTGGTCTGATCTGACAGAAATCATGTTAAATGTTGGAACGGAGGAATAAGGAATCACTGCATGCCCTCATCCCTTCCCCACCGTCCATCTCCAGGCCATGTCTTTTCCCAGCTGATGTCTCTAAACTCCACAGCCGCCCCCCTCCTTCTCCTTCAGTCGATGACCCCATGTGTTCCAAGCAACTTTCATCTCGTCTGTAACATGCCGTGGTCAGTGGTTTTCCGGTTTCCTGACCGGTTGTCTATATTTTCTCCCGATTAACACTTTCAGAGAAGAATTTTTCAAAATATTTTAAAATCTCGGCGGACGCAGAGGACTGTTGATGTTTCTGTCGTCCGTCTAAATAGAACCAGAGGGAAATATGGGAACCATATTATGATAAAGCACCGGAGTAAACTCTCACCGAAGCTCTCTATTCCGTGTTGATAAGATATGAAGTCACGAGTAATGCCGAGCGCGTATATGGAAGCCCGGCGGAATCTCTGTTATGGGTAACAGTTACACAATTGCCCCTTGTATACATTTCCGCTCATAATCTAAATATTGATCGATATTCGTTTCTTTTTCATGAATAAAAATAACAAAACCGTACATATCACTTAATTAACACAACGGATCTGACTTAAATGTAAATCCGAAGACGGTAAATATAACTCAAAGCAGAAAGAATGAAATGCTTGAGGTTTAACCTCACATTAGCAGGTTTTCAGCCATATCATAGAAAATTAAAAGAATAGAATAATTAAATTATAATTAAGGAAGTTCATCGAAATACATGAGCAGAAATATGAACATGTATAACATAGAACCCGAACTATGAACTATTTCAGTGCATATTCTTCACGATTTACACATTTGATACTGAGCATTACGCTTGAATAAGGCTACAGATTACACTGCAGCGTTAATAGACTATTTGTGTTTAGTTTCAGTCCGAAACGCTGAAAATATATATACCCAAAAAGAATAAGGACTATTTAAAATTAAGAACGTTTGTCAAAATACAAGAATAAAAACATGAACATGTATACCAGAGATAGAACCTGATGCACTTTTAACATTGGACTATTTGAGTACATGTATAGGATGTACACCCATGCACATTTGATAACTGTGAGCTTTTTGCAGAAAGACAACACAATCTTTGATTGCTTTCAAAACTCTGTCCTCAGCGAATCGTCTGTTATATAAGCCCTTCATCCTTTATCTCAAAAACCAAACACTAGTTTTTGCCCTAGGATGGAAGTACACGCTGCAGATTTCCTATAATATCAGAATATAGCCAGAGGTGCCGAGATGAAGGCAAATATTATATAACCCTATATAGCTCATCTCAAACTTATAATAACCTTGAGAAGTATCATTTCTGCAGAGTCCAGTGGAGAAATAGTGTTGGATCACACTCGGTTTCCCGGTCTATACCGTCCATGTACTCGACAGGAGGAGAACATTGCACCCATGAGAATCTACTTTTCTCGAGTTGTCGTCAGTAAAATTAAGACGTTTTTAATATTTCTCAGTAGACGTTTTGCTGATATGTTTAAATAGCTTCCCCCTGATATTCCAAGAGTGTAGGGAATGGAATATAACTGACTTCGAAGGAGCCACAAAACGGTGTTATTTCAGAGATTAACAGGATATATGTATACATGTATATACACAAGAACCCTGGTAAATTAAATACAACCACACAAATAATTAGGATGTTTATTGAGGATTGGATAGATTAAATGGAGATAGAAAATTATGTAGTTCTTTAAAATTAATTTACAAAGAAACTGTTTGAAATCATCCATACATTTTCTCGAAATGAAGTACACATACATGTAAATGGGTAATGGTTTGAGAATTGATGGAGAAATGCAACCTCACGTTACTTGGGACAAAGTGTCCTGGCTTAGTCATGGACATCGGCAATTCGTCTAACAAATTATGGGCTTATGTATGTATGTCTTGTCCTAACGAAGCATCAGAAAAATTATTCACAGGCCTAGAAACTCTCGAAAAAGATTGTTGTTGTATGGACTCAGTGTTAATGAGCGAAACGTGTGCACGTATATCAGCGAATGTTCCCAGCACCGAAAAAACGAAAAAGAATGTTCTGAGAGTTCAGCCGATATCTTAGAGTTATAAACAACACGCACTGCTGCATGAGTTGCGCGATTGTTTACTTCCGTTCCACCATCCCTGTAAGTGTATTTGTAACCTTATTAAATGTCTATTAACAGGAAATATGTTCTCGTTCAATGCTAATACAGGCGACAGTGGACTTCATGCTGTGAGCCTATGTCTTACAACATGCTAGGAATCACAGGAGCTGATCGCTGTTTACCGGTGACGCGCCCACAGAGCACACCACATATTTGCAGACGGTTGCGCGCATCCTGCCCCCCTTCTCGAGGCGAAGTTGTCATGTCATAAGATATGCTTGGTGAAAGCATGTTATCACATTCTCGGCAATAGTCTCTTCAAAAATGGAAATCAAATTAAAACACCACACACCGTGCAGGAAAATTTTGCAACACACATAGTGGATTCTTGGAACAATAAAAAAATGAAACGGTATAGACAAATGAATGGAGGTGACGAAGCATTGGTTGTCAGATAAACAATAACACAGGGTGCGCTACAACGTAGTAGTAGCAAAAGATCATTGAGGCATGGCCTATTAATTGCAGATGGAGGTGTAGGTATTTTCGGCACGTTTGTTTGGTAGTAAGCAAGGTGCACCTATTTTTCCGTGACTCTTTCCAGTTCCAGCTTCCTAACTATCAATGCTTGTAAGCGAAATAAGTAAATAACTTGAAACAATAACTTGATATACTGACAGGTTTGTGTATTCTCTGGCTTATATCAAAGTGTTGTAGTGGCATATTTCCGTTCAGGATGACATTATTGTTCAGAGTTTTACATCATAACAGAATATCTCATTCTTGGGCTCTTGTATGACCGGATATTTGACTCCTTAACTTCTGATCAGCCGATGCTCGGCTCATACCAGATGAAATTATAGGAACGTCCGGTGCTTTATAACCGGACAGAGAATTTCAAGTTCTTCGATTCTATTTAATATAGAGGCAAATTTGCTTTCCCTTGATAAGTAGCTCGCGCAAATATTAGCTGTTTGCTACATTTATCTCAACGACAAAATTTTCATGAAATCTTGGAGTATGCTGTAATTGAATTATTCACTTGTGTATAAGAGTAACTGTTAACCGCTGTAGCTATCTTCGGATTTGTAAGTTGGTCCTTAAATTCCGAAATCGTAAAATATATGTATGAAATATTAAGTGAGTCAAATTACCGCGACCGTCGTGATCGATCGGCTGACTTCCGGTAGAGACCCATTTTTTATTCAAATCTTCAGAAGTTATCCGACATAGCTTCACTTGTGTGCCTTTTTCATTTCTGACTAATAGAAGTTAGCACTGGAAAAATCTGGATACCTTCATGAATGCCTGATTTCCGTCGAAGACCCGATTGCTTTCTCATTGCCTCCAATAAGCACTTCCGCTTGGTCAACTGGCCGTATAACGATCGTGGTTCTAAAAGGAGCATCAGTGTATATACATAAATAGCAAACCTGCTATCATCTCAACCGACAATAGCGTCTGTCAGTAATATTCTGCGATCAACTTTAAACGCACTGATCATGTGTGTAGGATTCATTTTTGTCACTTTTGAATTAAACGCCATGCACTTTTGAAATACAAACTGGCTACTTTTGAAGTAAGTTCCACTTCTGATATAAAATTATGACCAAAACTTGCATTCGTTTTAAAAATGGCTTGTTAATGTTAAAAATACAGTCAGATTTTACAGCAAGGTTACGATTTCCATTCCTTCTTGGCATCGTGTCCATGAAAGCTGTTGTGTTTCAAAAGGGTCAATAATCAAAGCGTGTTTTTTTGTTTTCGAGCGACTGTCGTTAGGCAGTAAACGTGAAGAGTTTAAAGATGAACGGGGTTGACGGGTGTCAAACAAGGCTTGTCGATCTACAGGCAATATGAACAAACATCGGTCACGGGTGAAAAACTGAACAATGCGTTTCCTGCATCAAAGGTGCACAAGTTGCTCTCGTGTACAAACAGCACTTTGTGGCGATTAGTCCGCGTGGGTTATGTCACGAGTACGTCACCTAATCCTAACCTGAATGCATGAAGACTTTGGGTTCAAATCCGGAATGTGAGTTCAAGTCCAGCACATGCTGGCTTCCTCTGCGGCCGTACGTGGGAAGGTCCCCCAGCAACCTGCGAATGGTCGTGATTTTCCCCTGGGCTCTGTTCGGTTTCCTCCCAGCATAATGCTGGCCACCATTGTATAAGTGAAATATCCTTGAGTATGGCATAAGACACCAATCAAATAAGTAAATAAATCAAACACTGGTAGGTCTGTTCCATAGTATTTCTGTTCTTTCAGTTGTATATTTCTACCCAGTTTCCCTTGGAATTTCAGTAGCAGTCAAGTTTGGTGAAGACCGCGTGGATGAGGATACGCTAGGAATGGGGCAGCACAATGTGTGTCTGCCAATACAGTAGGCCGTCGTATAAGTAAAATATTCTTGAGAACGGCGTGAAATCAAATAAATAAATAAATCAAATCCGGTCTCCACCATCCGATATACTTACACAGGCACCGGTTTGAGAGGCCGTCATGCAATTCGGTCGGGAAATTCATGTAAGGCGAAATCAGGCCTTAGGGTGAGATCTGCATGGTTTCAGACAGAGTTATTTTCACGTGTCGGTGGTATCGTTTTAAAAAATATTCTCTTTCATGAAGAGCTGTATTTTGGCCACTTTGGCATGAACCAAATGAAGTAGACACTAGGTTTGTTCTGTGCTGTGGGCCATCTTGGCGAAATATTCCATACGCCTCTTTTACGTTTTAAGTTCATGAACATTTGCAAATTGAATTGTTTTGATTTGTTCACTGACCACTAATTCATGTAAACGAGAATGGGGAACCTTACCCACCAAATGTAATTCCGATCAAAGCTGTTCGGGTCTATTGTTCATTTCCTCATTTACGGGGGGGCCTCCTGAGGGGAAAACTGATAACGTATTATTCGTGCAGCGCAAGAGAACAATAGTCAAGTTAGCTTATGACCGAATCGCCAATGCTCGGGAAAAGGCATCTTACTGTTTTAGCATGTTGTGTGAAAAGAAAGCTTAAAGGGAACTGAAAAACATGAGCGCACATTTCACTGGATAAGCGTCCACCTCTGACCAATCAAATGCACCATCGTGCAGTTCAAATTTGAAACTATTGAGCATATGACTCGGCTTTCACTGGAATTCCTTACATAGCGAAAGGTTCCGGATTGTATTCCAGTTCCCCAGTCCGGTTCCCAGTCCAGCGTATGGCTGCGAGGTTACGCTACCAGGGTAAAGTTTCCTGGCTTTTTCAATATACTCCACGTAATATCGTGTACAAATCCCATGACAGAAAGATATTAAACTGCAACATCTCTGTGGAACGCTGTCTTTCGTTAACGGCGTTGTCTAATTGGATCTCATGTGAGATGGTTTTTCCCTGACCGATGAGGTCGCGTTTTCGAATCCAGCTTCCCCTTGGTTCATCTACACCTTCAGGCCATGATATCTATCAGTCATCGATATGTCGGACATGAATGTAAAACTTCAAACACATTAAGGTGCTACAAAAGTAGCGTCTCGTTGTTATTACAAAACCAGCGTCTCGTTGTTTCTTTCAATGAATGTCCGATCACACTGAAAGAAGCTCGAAATTGGACTGTTTGATTAACGTATTGTCCCTGTAAAAGCTGAGCTTTTGTGCGTTCGTTTGTTTTGTATTCTGGGGGTAGGAATGGGCTATAAATAGTTATTGATTAAATAACTTAATTTTCTTGGCTCGGAATTCTTTTGGGAAATATTTTTGCTATTTTTGGCTTGAAATTTCCATTTAACAGCAGACGATTAGTGACTTGATACTGACTAAATATGTCCCTCTTTTAGCTTATATTATTGTGTAAAATTTTGCCTAACCTGCAGCTATACAATACAAGCTTAATAAAGCCACACTTTATTAAGAGCGGGAGCCCTGTTTGAGCAAGTGTAAAGAAAACGCGACTGATTTCTCCGACCTTGCATATAAACCATAACTTCTTCTCTTTTGGGGCAGGTAAATAACCTAGTCCATCTTTTAGTATATTTTTGGACAGTAGAATGGACATCACGAGTGCAATTTTTTAAATACTCTTTTTTACGGTGTAAAACACCAATCAAATCAATAAATAAATAAATTTCAGTAAGAGCTTCAGGTGAGGTAATTATTTTTTTTCTTAGATCTGATGACAGAGATATGTAGAGTATGATACTTGAACGCCCATTTTCACGATAATTGTCTCTTCATCTTAACATCATAAAACGTCAATTACTTTAGTAAGAGTACACGAAGTAATATTGCTGCAGAAAACCATATGAATGGATCCACAAACAGTTCGATGGTGGAAATCAAATAAATTCGCGCGAAGGATACAGAATTTAGGACGTTCTTCAAACATTAACTCCCCTGTATATCACTCGTGACCCATCGTGTGTACTCTTATTGCTCTGGTTGCCACACACCAAAGCGTACTCGTAAAACAAAGTCATATTTGCCTAACAACGCACGCTTCCATCCACAGACTGTTCCTTAATGACGACTTGACAAGATTTTTTCCGGCTGAGATATTAGACATTGTTACGGAGTTCGGGAGAGATCTGCCCATACACGAGCTACCTCAGGCAAGAGGTACAGATGTCCAGCGTGGGGTTCCAGGGGAACTTAAACACGTTCTGCATACAAGGCTCCTGGCCAATCAGATAAATATACTTCCTTATCGGTAATATTTCACCTCATAACCACACTTTATATGTTTATATTTAATCCCTGGAAAGAGTATAACCTGTTCGCATAAACTTCGATTTTTATATCCGTTATGAGGCAGTACCAGTATAGAGTGAAATGTGATAGGTGACGATGTGAACATTTTTTTGTAACAGTTAGACTTTGATAACATGTTGCACCTTGTAACAACCTCTTGAAAAGAGAGCGAGAGAATCTGGACTAAAGCCAGAAAGGGGTGCTTTGTATGTAACTGCGAAGTAAATGTGCTAATTAAGAACACTGACGTCTTTTATAAAAGGAAGAGACAACAAATACGGGTTTATGATTTGAACGCTTGTTCTTATTATCGTGGGTGTAAACTGTAGGCTGGCATGTCCAAAGGGTTGGGGAAGACAATACGTGAATGTGTTAGAGAATTAGCTCTCAAGTCAGAGGGCTTTAGTTGACATAGATGCTTCTTCACTGTTAAGGACGTCGGGGACAAAACCAGCAGGGCGGGAATTCCGGAGTAATTAGCAAACCCAGATTCAAGTTTTTGTAAATTACTGCGAAGGTTGACGATTGTGGGGAGTGGAGTGTATAGATCTAAAGGAAAGGAAAGAAGCTGGTGTGACCTTGACAACAGAAATCAGTCAGAGACAAAAAGTTGCGCAACGACGGGACATCTACAGTTGGATATTTGTACAAAAGCTCTATGCGAGACTATGTTACATCCCTCTGGCTGCTGAAACCAACAAAGGTGTCGGTATAGGATGGCACTGGTGGCCTCTTCAACCAAACAGACGAAACCACTTCGCACAGACTAGCCAGTGGTTCGCGTTCGCATGCAAATCGCTCTTTTGCACGGACTCAGAACACCGTAAATCTGTTTACGGTAAATAGCGGTGCCAAGCAGCATTCTGGAGCTTAGCCTTACATAAGAGCGGGTCGTTAACACGCTAGTCTGTGTGTGTCTTAAATAAGCTATATGAACAAAACCCACATGTAGCGCTTGTTAAGAACGCTTTTGTATTACGTACAACAACAACTGAGGCTTCCGTTAACTGAACGTCATCTTGTATGTGCACTTAGCCCGTGTACTGGTTTGCCAACGACTTTCTGACGTTGTCTTTTTTTCTGTCGACGGCAAACTTTTGATCAATCTCAAGCATTTCATACCGACTTGTTTTCTGAAATATTATCAGATTTCTCAAATGTTTCCGCTGGAGACTTGCGCCCGCCGTCACAAGTTCTCAACCACTTTTCTTGCTAATGATTATTGTTGTACTGTTTCCTTTTTTCTGCAAAGGCATTTTCCTTCACAGCAAAAGATTCAATACTGCGATATTTCGGCGAACTCATTATGTGCAGTCCAGTTCAAAAAGGAAAAAAGTAAAGATGGCAGAATGGCATCTCGACCTTCGGTGGACATCGATTGACTGTGAACAAACTAGACGCAAATATGAAAAATGATCGCTAAGCTGGCTCGAGGTATTTGGCTGGAAATCTTGAATTAGGAAAAGTCGTGACTTTTGACGTAAACGTAAGCAGCGGAGAACTGACAATATTGCTTGAAGCTTGGTGTTGGAATGCCGGATTGTCTTGTCGACCAGTGACTCCAGGCAACGTTTCAATGTCGAAAGGTCGCCCAGTGGACAAGCAACTATCACAAACCATGGCAACGAACGACTGGCAATTTACTTTCGGATATACAGATAAACGCTTTCAAGAGAATCCTTTCGTCTTATAAACGAACCGCTATTTCTTACATATTGTTGCATTTGTGATAGACTTCGCACGTGCCAGGCAAATGTGTCTCGCGCGTTAGGGGGGGTTGGCTGGGTTGACAGCGTGCGTGGGCAAACCAGGACCGGTTAAACGCGACGAGGCCAGGGATTGGAGCGGTATATAACGTGTGGAATAGCAGTGTTGGCGGGGTATCTGGGATTAATTATAAAGAATTATACTGCCAGAGAACAGGTGCAAATCACATCGGAAGCAATCCTCAATAAACTGAGGTTGACAGTGAAAGCAATTGAAGATAGGGAAATTAATGATAGGAAAAAATAAGTCATTTCTTAATGGAATGACCAAACAACTTAGGCTAGCCATCTTTTAGCCCAAGTATATACAATACGGACGTATACCAATATTGGGTAAATAATTAACTTGGCATCCCATTTTGCTTTAGAACAGCACATACCCGACTTGTATCTCATAGGAAATGGGATGGTTTGGCATATCAACAAGATGTACAAAAGTTTTTCAATCCTTCAGCCACCGTCAGATACAAGGGAAGCGATTTATATGCTACATCACGCACTTTCCGACCGGACGAGGTCGGACGATTGAGATGCTCGTCTTCCAGTAGTTCAGACACGATGGGTGTTGGTTCGATCCCAGCCTTAGGCAAGGGATTTTAGAGGTTTCCATGTTTCCACTGTTTTAGGGTGGTTCAACGTCTCTCCTTGGTCTACGAGGACAGGTTTTAGGAATGTGAGTGGTAAGCATCAATTTGGGTCCAGTTGGAATAACATGCAGGCTCAAGTGATGAATCATGCTTTTGTTTGCTGTCTGTCACCACTGGTTTCGGATCTGGTAACCGTTCAGGTAGTTGGTTTTAGTTGGTTGTGAGTAGAGAACAGGGCTGTTTGTCTGATCAACATACAGCAAATCATGGCGATTCCTTCTAAACACTAAACCATCTACTGTTTGCACAAGATAGGAACGGGGGGAGGGGGGCTACCTGGCGAATAACTGTTAATTTCTGCACCCAGGATTTCGGTTCCCTTATACGCACCTTTGACACAGGGCTCAACGGTAGTAGAGGTTATACTTCCTCTGTCATGATACTGCTTCTGTTTCCTCTTCTGTTTCAATTTTCTTTGAACAGTCAATCCAGAGTTTTTAACTGCAAGCAAGTCTTCTTTTGGGCAACTTTGAACGAATACGGTGATTCATTAACAACTGTGCTTCAGAACTTTCACTCTCAAGTGATGAACTATGGTATACTAACGATCCAAGATATGGATCACCACTGTCACACGTTTTTCGCAGAATATTCTTGAAGGTCTGGAGAGCTTTTTCTGGTAGTCCATTAGAGTGTGGGCACATTGGGCTTGATCCCCACTCTGTAGAGCACTGATTGAATTCACCACTGTTGTAACATGGTCCATTGTCACTAACTACTTCATCTGGTATGCCATGTCTGGCAAATACAGATTCAATGCTTGAGTCACTTGTTTACTTCCGGATCAACTAAGTTGACTGATCTCTGGGAATGTAGAGTAACAATCAACCACAACTATGTAGGTTTTGTTGTCAACATAACACAAATCAGCAACCTTTTGCCAAAGCCGCACAGCTACTGTATGTGCCAACAGCGGGTCACTTTTTTGCTGCTTTGCTCTGTACGTAATACACAGTTCACAGTTTTTCACCACATTGTCAATGTCTTGATTCATAGGAGACCGGAATAAAACTTCTATGTTTACACTTTTCTTTGCCCAAGGTGACCTTTGTGAATTTTTGTCAGCATAAGGTCATGCAGTTTTTGAGGAATCACAATTCTAGAGCCTTTAAACACCAACCCATCGATGGTGGTCAGTTCATCTCTGTAATTCCAAAATGCAGAGATTTCAGTTGGACAAGCCTTTTTGTCATTAGACCATCCATCAAGAATCGCGCTGACGAGAGGTGACATCACAGTGCCATTAGCTGTTTGCGTTCTGATGTCATTTAATCGTTCATCAGACACCTGTAGATCTGACAGCATGCCATCAACATATGCTTGTACATCAGTGTCTGTACTGTTAATTGGCACATTCTGTTTCTTGTATGCTCTACGTAAAGCATCTGCTGTAAACATCAGCTTCTCAGGGGTATAACATACAGTTAAATCATACTTATGCTGTCGCTGTCGAAATCGTTGGAGGGAATCATTCAGTCCCTTTCTGAATATGGCCTACAAGGGCTTGTGATCTGTTTCAATTTCCACAACCTGTCCATAAATATACTACTGGAAATGTTGACATGCATAGGTAATGGCAAGAGTTTGTTTTTCAATTTATGCACACCTACACTCCGCTTGTGTCATAGCTCTGGGCGCAAAGGAAACTGGCAACGACAAGTCGTCATGTCTTTATGAGCGTACAGCACCAATTCCATTCTCACTTGCATCAGCTGATACTTTCATTGGTTACGTTTGGTCATAAAATTGTAACACAGGCTCACGGGAAATGGCTTCCTTAAGATCCTTCCAGGCGATCTCCTGATCATCTGTCCAGTCCCACTGTATGGTTTTGTCCAGGAGCTTACGTAGTGGTGCAGCTCTCGCTGACACGTCTGGAATGTAATGTCCAAGATAATTAACCATGCCTGTGAAACGTTGTATATCTTTCTCGCATTCTGGTCAGGCGAAGTCATTGATGGCTTCAACTTTCTCAGCGTCATGTTTCAGTCCATCTTTTCAGATTGTATCACCTAAGAATGTGAGTTTACTCACAAAGTAAAGACATTTGTCTTTACTGAGTTTCAGAGTATTTTCTCTGGTAATTTTCAACACCTGTTGCACACAGTCATCATGTGGCTCCGTGTCATTTGTCCAGATAATGACGTCATCCATCGACGTATCTACTCCATCAACATGTTCAAACATCGATTGCATTTGTCAGAGTTAAATCTGGGCCGGTGGAGATACCAAATGTTAATCTTTAATGCGGTAAATGGTGTATTAAACGTGCATAAAGTTTTCCTCATCAAGAGGTATCTGTCAGAATCCAACAGCTGGAGACATCCAGGTTTGTGAAGTGACAAGCACCAGCAAACTTGGATATTACCTGAGTTGGGTAGCTTATGGGTAATTTATAGTGCTCCCTTAAGTGGCTTTATTCAAATTTCTAGGGCCCAAGAGTATGCGAAGCTTTCCGTTAGGTTTGTTAGCTATGTCCATTGAACTCACCCATTCTGTAGGTTCACTTACTTTTATGATTACACCCATTTGTTCCATTTGTTCAAAGTTCCCCCTTTTACCTTTCCATGGAGTGCGAATGGGATTTTACTACAGGGGTGCAGCCTTCTCTCAGCCTTATGCTGACTTTGGTTTGCAAGCATCCAATTCCCTGAAACAATTCTGGAAGTTCTCAAAACATATTAGTTTCATGCATGTCGTTGACAGCTAATACTCGTTTAATCAGTCCCATATTGTCATTCATTTTCCTGCCATATATTGGCTGAATATTTGCTGAGCTGAAAATAAAGAAAGTTATCCTAAACTGTCATTGAAGTTGTGTTCAGCAGTTAGTACACATTGTCCAATAACTGGTATCTCATATGCTGTCAGTTTAACAGTTGTAGGTTTCAATTTTGGCTTCACATGTAGCTTGCTAAATTCAGATTTGGGCAAAATTTTAACATCTGAACCAGTGTCCAGCTTAAGATGAACGGCAGTCTTGTTTACCAATAATGATGCAATCCATGGCTCCGTACATGACTGAGAGTCAACAAAAATTTCTGAGCGGATTCTGAGTATGATGTACCATCCTCATCTCGACTTCTGTCTTCAACAAAGTGAACATTTCTGGTTTTACACAATTTCTGAAAATGTCCAATTTTCGAATCCCGATTACAGGTTTGTCCATATGCTGTGCACTTTCCACGTACAACGCGGTGATATCCACAACGCCTACATCCTGGGGTATTATATTTTTTTCTCCCTTTCATCTGTCTGTCCTTTCTGTTTATCCTTGTTTTTGCTGACTGCATGGGTAACTGCTGCTGACAGATCGTCACCAGTCATAACCCTCAGATGATTAGTAGCCGTTTCAGACGCTCTGCATAGCGAGATAGCCTTATCAGGAGTTAAATCGGCCTCACGTAACAATCTTATCCTAGTCCCTTCAGAGTTAATTTCCACTATAATTTGATCCTTCAGGATACTGTCTGTTAACTCTCTGTATTCACAATTCTTAATGAGTAGCCTTATATCCGTCGAGAACCTGTCAAATGGCTCAACTGGTCGTTGAATACGGTGACTCAGCTTGTGTCTCTCAAATTTGGCGTTTGTCTTCGGCGTGCAGTGTTCTTAGAACTTCATTGTCAAAGGTTCAGTTTTCTCCCGCTCGTCTTCCTTAACCGTGAATGTGCTGTACATTTCAACGGCATATGTGCCGGCAAGAGTCAAGAATGCTGAGCACTGAAAAGCTTCTGCTTTTTCCGACTTCTCGGACTCTACCATGTACAACCTGTGCTGTTGGATCCATCGCCGCCAATTCTCTGACACATTTCAGTCCAGTTTCAGAGGTTTAGGTGCTGGCAAGCCGCCCTGACTCATTGTTTACTATGGAAGAACTTCTGTGCTCCACTTCTGACACCATATAATGGTTAAAGAATGTCCATACTTTGTGTTAGGGGTGTTTATTTGGAGCAATCTGACAAATCTGACTTCGCACTATATAAAATGACGGGACTACACACTCTGTAGTGGCGCTCTGGCGAGTACACATATAGAATTGATATGATAACATGCATCGCGTCAAACATACGGAAGATTGTGGAAGTCAATCATTACACATGCAGTACTGTCAAAATTTGTGTCACGATTGCTTTCGACATCTGAAGAAACTTTTGTCAAAATATTTTTAGCGGGGGGGGGGGGGGGGGGGGGGGAGGGGGAGGGGATACAGAGAAATTTTCTTTCGAAATTATCACTGAACGATAACAACTTAACACAATAATATTAAGGCTAAAGACGTCAAAAACGACAAAATCAATTTTTGTAGAAAACAACAATATTATTAATAGCCAATTAACATTTATCTAATTATCTTTACTGAATTCTTTACTAAATAAATACGGGGTCGATATACATATCTGTGTTTATCATGGCACTATCATATACCACATAATAGTCCCAGGTTTATCACACTTTTGAAAAATTCGTTAATTAATCTATCTGCCTTTAATAGGCTACCGTACTTGCAGAACAAGCAAACGATACAGTCTCGCGCCTTTGATATTTTTCTGTATCTCTACGGAGTCAAGGATTATCGCGCTGGTCGATAGCAACGCTTGTCAGTAACTTTTCTTGCCTTTATTTTCGAAAAAGTTCTAATGATTCAGCAGCTAACAACAATATATAGTAAAGTTTTTCGTAGCATCTTTTTGAGACAATTAAGTTGCAAACTCCTTGCAAATGAATCGAAAATGACTACCTAGCAATCGACTTAAGGCAAGTTTTTTTTTTGTTTGCGCCGTCACTGCCCCGATCTGAGCTATGCTCTTCTCATCGTGTGAGCCATGAAGTTGGCCTCTGCCGCTCGGTCAGTAGAAAAGCGTTTGTGAAAACGCGACCTGTTTTGGCCGAATTACCAGTATTAATGCAACAAAAGTCGTCCGTAAGGCTCTTCATTGTGATTAATTCGTTATACCAGATTGTTACGTGGGTATACGGCTTGATATTTCGTCTCTAAGATGAATATTTCCACTCGCCCTTCGGGCTCGTGAAAATATTAATCTTCTAGATGAAATGTCAGGCTGTATGCCCACGCAACACTCTGGTATAACTTATAGTATCCAAACGTGTCATATGGAAAGTATGGGATTTGTTGTGTCGACTCGTGTTTTGAGTTTTTGACCTCACGTGAAATGTGCTGTTGAAAAGGTGAGAACCGGAAACTGCAAAGCAATAACCCAAATGCGCAAATCGAAAATCCGGAAATGCAGCGCGAACGTCGTCCCATGCACGAATCAGAAATGCGACGTTAACTTCGCTCTGCATATCAGGACGAGTGGATATATGCATGTATGTATACCTAGGATTTAAACAACTGCATCACAGCTCGCATTTAACATTGCATCCCCGTGACTACCATGTCAACCAACGTGGTGGTCATTTCGTAGCCTTGATTACTGCATGTTACTTAATGTTAGCTCAGCTTTGCAAAACCGGTCCTTGTAGAGATTCTTGAATTTGCGAAGTGCACTTATGGTTAAGTCGGTATGCGTTAAATGTCGTAAAGAAGGGACTTCAAATTTTGAACTGAAATATGTGCTCATATATCTCGGCGGGGAGTTTAAGGCAATTTTGCCATAAATGGACGAAGGCCATGGTGACGCTCTTATATGGTCTGCGCAGAACTTGACATTGATGTAAGAGTTACATAAGGTTTGCCAAATGTACGGAATATACATCGTCAGCGAAGGATTACATCTTTCCCGAATCAAAGACATTTCAATTCATAACTATCTGTTAAGCAAACTGCACCAGCGTATTGGAATTGGCATCGTGGCCGTGAAGAAAAGCGAAGTTCTGCCAATTTATGTCTGGCTCATGAATAAATTCGTAAATTATGTAAGCTTACGTAACTAAGTCTCTCAAAGAGTTCGACTGCTTGCTTTATCAATAACGTTTGCCAAGATCTTGACCCTTAGAAAAACTTCACTCAACAAGTTTACGTACCCCTTTTAAATCTGAATCACCGGGAATGAATGGAGCTCGTAGTAAACCTTAGTCTGTGGGTGCATCGCAAAAATAAAAGGAGACAGTTTGGAAGAGTTCAGATTGCTGAACAATAGAAAAATGTAGGATTGTTTTTGAAAATAGCCAATATCCTTGAAATGTAACAACCTTTTTTGTTGAAAGCATTTAATATTAATGTTAAATTTTGTTAGGTGAAAGAGATTTTAGATTGTTGACAATAAGAACTACTTTTTGTGGAGTTGTGGAGAAAATAACGAAAGTCCCCCCCCCAAAAAAAAACAACAAAAAAAGAAACAGTTAAATAACATTTAACACCTTTGTGTAAAGAGATTTACTCTAGGGTATTTATATGAAGGAACAAAGTTTGGCTAAAGTATAGTTAGCGCCAATAAAAACGCACGGGTAGAGCTCAGTACGAAAGAGACAACCGAATGAACTGTTCCGGTGTTTCTTGTCAGATAATGAGTGAATACGGAAATGTACGTGATTCAACAAGTCCGACGTGTACACCATGGACTCGCCGAGGAAATCATAACATCGGACGTTCATGCCTCGGCGCAAGCAAGTCACGTGCGTTTTTAATGGAGCTAACAAAATATCTAGTCACAATAAAAACACTTGGGGTTGGCCAAACCCTCAGCATACTTGACACGAGTTGTGCAACCGGCCAAATGCGACGTCACCAACTTCCGGATGTTACATTGACGATATCATATCAAAGCAACAACGATAAAAGCTAAGACTTTCAAAAACCATAGAATATTGGCGATCTACATGGTGCTACAGGGTATGTAAACGTTAATACTATTATGACTTTACATGAACTGCTGGAATGTCGTCGCTGCTCTGTTTTACTGTCTGTGTTGTAGTCTTTTATATTATACCTTAGCATATGTGTCGCTTGTAATGGAAGAGTATATATAGCACTACTACAGAGGAAACTTCTGCTCCTCGACAAGCGGCAGGAAAACTTCTTGACACGAGTCAGCGGGAGCTGACCTGGAGGATATATCTGACATGGGTTTTAGTAGATTCAACGATCAACGAATTGGTTCCGCCAGTCAAAATCTCATACAAAGCTACAGGTATTATTTAACGGTGTTTTGATGTGAACCTTTATAACAGGGCCACATATGTTCCAAGTGAATGTTCTCACAGGCTGAGTCATTCAGAAATCCATGAAAATTCACATTGCGCAGTATTATTCAGTGTTTTGGACATGGCATGTGTTTGAAGTCGATACGTTACGATTTTGTCTTTTTGGCGACAAAAAATGAAAGGCAAATAAACGCGTTACATAAGTATAACATTTTTTCCAAACTTTTCTGTGTTGGCAGGAAAAAAGTAATAAAATGTGAGTTCAACAAAAATACTAAGATGAAAAATTTGTGAAACAGGTGAATGCAGCTAAGATGAGAAGAATCAATGCATTTGGACAACTAAATCAGCTCAGAAAAAAAACGGATTTTTTAATAACTAAGTGTTAATGTAGGATTTTTACTCTGTCGTCTCAGTCTTTAATTGCATATTCAGGGAAGAGTCAACCTAATAAAAATTTTTTTCTCCAGCTTGGATCGTATAATGAATTTACAATATCTATAAAACCTAAACATTCTGAATCCGGAAACATTTCAGTTGTAAACGTATACTTCCCCATCAAAGTAACGGATTTTGTTAAAGTGTTTGGGTTTACTTATTTTGTATGACTTCTAATAATTATATTTGTTTTATTTTATAATTGCCCTCGTACAAACGAAAGTTTGTTACCGTGAAATCATTTATAGATTTTCTCACACATCAGTGTGACGGCATTACTCGGCAAAGGAAACATTTCTGTCAGTCACAAAAATTTTGCCATCATGAACACTCCGCAAAAAGATGGATCTTCTTCTCACTCACATTCTCGCTGCACTCAAACACTGGTGGCACATTAAAGGTATTATCAGTCGTGAGAGCGTTGGTGACAATAAACCGCCCATGCCTCTCCAAAGACCAATCAATGAATGAACCAATCAATCAATGAACCAATCAATATGTGCTTATGCCCACCATATTTCCACACTCGGGCTGCCTGTACTCCTGTACTCTATACTGACAGTAAGACAACGTACGTACTCACTGTTTGCACTTACACAGTAGGCCCGACACAGACTTCTGAACGGAGCCGCCCTGCACAGAAAAATATGTGGCCTAACCTTCAGATTTATCACAAGATATCAATTTTGTAAATTGGCACTCCTTACAACAGGTACATGTGGCAACGTATGCCCTCTTCCACCCAGCTCCAGTAGTCGTTCACGCACGATAGATCTGGGCGTCCGCACCTTTCCTGGCAGAGGGGGGCAGACCGGGAAGAATCTAGCTACAGAGATGCCGAGAGGTCTCGGGAACGGCGACATTCTGGACATTGTGGCTGGCGTGCTTATCGTCACTCTCGCGACGTGGGCCGGTTGTCAAGCCACCGACTGACCTGCCGCGATCAAACAGCCGGTCGCTCCAATGAAGCGGCGTCTGTAGTAGATAATGGAATCCATCCCACTGTCTCAAGGTTAATCGGCGAGTCCCAAGATTATGGTCTTAACAATAAACACAAACCAAGCATACTTTCACTCGGCTTTCGTTGGAGAAATTAAATTTTTAAAGATGGAAAGATCCTTGGCTTGCATATTTAGTCGTATAGCGAGAGCAAAGGTGTTCCTTGATTTATCTGGGAAATGGAAAATTGTCAAAACATATTATAATTGAGAAAAAAATCACATCCCGAGAAAAAACAACTCAGCAATGTTTCTGAGATACGCTATTAACATTTTTCAATTTTTCTGCAACTTTGCAAAGAAAATAGTTTAGAGTGTTTGAATCTGTTAAGCCTTTTATTCAACATTATAACAAGCGAAAACAAAATATTTAGAGTTTATAACACTGATCGCTCACGAATAAAACCGTAACTGAGGAAAATTTACAAGAGGTTGAATTTCACCGGTTATACACATGTGTGACCATTTATCAATTATCACGCTGTCGTCACTGATCTGTTTTTATTGTCCGCGATTTAGTCTTTTGTATTGCTCTACAGGAATATATATGTAAAAGGAGTGTACTTGTACACCGAAGTATTAAGTGCCGTAAAGAGCAAAAAAGGAAGGCTTAATTAAAAAATCGGTATAACTTTTGTGAAAGATTTCGGATCAACCTATAAGAATCCCATCATTATTGAAACGATGACTGTTTATCATAAAATTGTGTGAAATGTTGCATTTCCTCAGTCTGCCCCCTCCTTTACTCATCAGTATAAGCAATTGTGTACACCTCTTTATAATGTTTTCAACATAACACGCCACAGCCAGCTTGGCATTGTATTTTCTTTGCCAAACAAAACGATAAGTTATTGTATGGGTTTATAGTTTATAGATTGATAAATGGCCTTGATTAGACCTGGAACGACGCCAACTGATAACACTGCAACAAGAGATGAGTTTAAATGCATGTAAATGCTGAAAACTCTGTTGAAAAAACTCAAAATTATGAATCTATATAAATATATTATTTCTTTATTAATATTTCGGGTATGTGAGCACATATACCTCCGTGTGCTGTTAGTGAACAAGTCGGCTCACGGTTTGACTTATATCTTTTGTCTTACAGATTAAATCTAGGTGTCTTTGAAGACATTCGTACAATAACAGACCTTTGACGACCAACGTCCAAAGAACTAAGAAAATATATCAAGTAAAAAATTAGGACGAAGTCATGTAACGAAGAACAGGTTACAGGTGAGTGGATTTAATCTCTATCGAAAATCGTTACCATGCTGATGCAGAAGTCACTGCTAAGCAATACTAGGCGTTTCTCTTGTACTCTTAAATTGTAAGTGTTCATACAGATATATTCAACGTTGATGTGTACCGTTTATTTAACATGATACATAGCACAATGTGTAGCCAACAGGTATATCTTCGAGTTAAGAAGAGTTAAACACAAAAGCAAAGGTGCTAAAATGTAGAAAACACTTTGTTCTAATATCCCTAAGAAAGGTAACTGCATATGTGACATATTTCTTCATGGAACAAAATCAGATGGGTTTAGAACTGAAATTCACTGAAAATTTTGATTTTCAAATGTGTACAATGACTCAGTGTATTCCACTCATTTTTTAAACTGCAAAGCCATATGAAATTTTTCGAATAAGAATTATACGAAGTTATACTTTTTTTAGAAATTTTATCTGTTTCGACTATGTCTAAGAGGAGCATGTTTAAAGAAACGTCCAGAACTGCCCGAGAAAGTCGCACGACTTATTTCTTGAATGTAGCGTTCCTCGTTATTGCCAAATAAAAGATAATTATGCTAAACAGCGTTACTAGAGGTAATAGTAATACTATAGTCTTTTTCTCTAGTTTTGAAACACAAACGGCAAACGTGACGTCCTGACTGTTTGCAGCGTCGTGACTATTAATTCATTATACCAGGTACCTTGAAAATAGGCTTACAGCTTTCATAGGGTGTTCTGAATAATAAAGATGTTCTGTTCTATTTGCAGGAATCTTAAGCCTCTATTTACCACTGTGAATCATACTTACGTGTGGTTATCTATTTGATCAGTTATGGTCAGGTTTAACACTGGAGATAAACTGGCGAGGTCTGTGAATGTCAGTGACTGTTTCCTGTGTTTGTTTTATATGTATAGGTACAAACACTGATGAATAAGCTTTTGGGCGTTTGGAATATTGGTGTTTCGAGGATTCGGTCTTCTCAGCGTTGAGTGCTTACAACTACCGTGGCACCCAGCGTGTCATACGTACAAATGAATGAGCATACTTTTTTCGTCGAAAATGTGTAGTCTGTACTATTTTATTCCTACCGGCTCAATGACGATTTGTGGGCAAACTGGTTACTTAGTACTCATGTTTTGCAAGAGAAGCTTGGCATCTTTGATCCGAGTCGGTAATGCACAACCCACAACTTTCGTTTTTACCACTGTGCCTATTAGCTTCGAGCAAGATAGAGGTATCGCTGCTCTTGCGCTGCTTTGGTGAATGTCCGGCGTGGTTTTCTACCCGTTTTGGTGGTAAAAACCGTAGAAAGCCCGTAAGATTTCATTTGACTTGCGAGACACAAATTGAGAAATAAAAAATGACTTGGACATGCTGGAAATTAAGAGAAGTCGACGATGGTTCCAAAATATAGAGTGTTCATTCAATTAGCTCTTCTCTTCCCTAAAGTCTGTACAATCAAAGAAAGAATCATGCAATTCAAAATTTAAGTTACTGTGCGCATGACATGACTTCACAGGAACTCCTTGTGCATGGGAAAACAAGATGACTATATACACGTAATCTGCTAGGCCATCGAAAGTGGATCATATTTTCGGATGTGAACCATGTGAATTTTCGGCTGATCCATGTCCCAGTCCTGTGGATCGACCAGCTACCGGTGGCCCATTCACCACCTTCAAACAAGACATGATCGAAAACTGTTTGCAAGGAAAGCGTGATGCAGCAGTGATGCTCATTGCCGATATTGAGTGTTTACGGCGTTGCCTGTCAATCAACAGCTCCCCCAAATCATTTAGGTCAATACAAAAACCAGCACCTGTTGTTACAGTCGGAAAGTCTGGAATTTGATAAATTGACTAGCGACATTAGATTTCCTTTGCGTCACATTTTCAACGAGTCAATTGAAAGTCGTAACTTGGAACTAGTCTGGCAATCTGTGTTCGGCATCCACTTTGTTGTTGAATAAATATTTTTGCAGATGTTTTATTTCGCTGAAACGGTTGGATTGGTCTGAAAATTTGCAACAGGTCGCAGTTCATTATCGCTTTGTCTGTGAGCAAATAATCGAAAATAAACATCCAGTCGAGCCGTGACCAAGTTATAGTTTTAACCTAGATAGAATGTAGGATATGACTGACACAGCATGTTCCCAGCGGCGACACTTATGACAGCCAAGTCAAATAAATACAATCAATGGAGAGTAGTAAATACAGAGTATGTTATCTGTATTAAAAATATTTATAGCTGGAAAAGGAGTGAACGAAACGTAACTCATGCGCATAATGAATATCCTCCTCATTCGTCGATGTAGCAGAAAGCGAGGTTAAGCTTTGACGTTAAATATGCTAAGTGTTCTACATCTATTAGTGAATAAGGATATACATATATATGTACTGTTGACGTGTGTTTAGAATTCTTGCACACAAGAAAATATATAAGGTCACAGATATTATCCTAATTTACATTCGTATCAGAAGACCTCTGCTACAGATCAAAGCTTTTCTACAAATTGCCTCTACAGTGAGTTTCAAAAATTTTGTCAAAACGATTAGGTCTACCCATTAATTACTTTAATTTCAGGTGCTTGGTAGAATATGCTTAGCCCTGGCGTATAAGTAAGGCTTACTATAGCATATAGTAGTAAATCCTTCGCAAACATGCGTGAAAAAATATTCCTAACATTCGTACTTTCAGGTTTACCCTATTTTGCACCAGCCATATATTGATGTGTGATAGTCAGTAAGGAATATTTTCCTTTGAATACACATCATATAGGTCATGACGTCATGACAAATTTAATGCACAGTTTTTCTCATTATACAGCATACTTCAAAACACTTGTCTTCCTGGTCAGCGTTTGTCCAGAGTCCTTTCCTTGTACTCAGTAACCCATGAAATGAGATATGGTCTGTTGACATACTGGACATGCCTTGGTTAATCCCAGGCGTCCGAAGCTGGCAGGTTGTCGAGAAACAAGTCCTGTGCTTCCAGACGCTCTGCTATGGTTTGTGGCGAGCCCGTGGTTCGACTTCCCTTCGATCACCCACCGGACTCCTACGGACAGATTCAACATCCACTTCGAAGAATCACCGAATGATTTCAAATTATTGTTGACATGTGCGCTATTGCAAGGATTATAACTCCATGATTTGTCGGGAAATTTTGTACTCAAGCCTGGACCTTGAACCTGAAGTTCTTTAAGAACTATAGCATGTAGAAAAGATGACCGGATCGTAATCATGTTTCAATGCCTAGGTTGTCTCCTTCTTGGGTGATTTCCGTAAAAATGTAAAGAAAACATGAAATAAAGAAGAAGCTTGATAGTTACAGACAGTCTTATCTCCATGCTAAAACGGCATCACTATATATTCAATAACACGCTCGATGTTAACAAATAGGTATAGATTCTGGAGTATAATATTGTCGTTGCTCGGGATTCAATGGACTACAAAAAAAAAATGACAGAGCGAAGTACATTTCCGGGTAAAAGGTGTAAAAAGTTATTTGTATTAGTCCAGGGCACGTGAACCGGAAATGCAAACAGCTGTATTTTAAAAACTACTTGGTTCAACTCTGTCCTGCCTTGATATTTGCTGGATTGACTATAATTCGAAAAGATAATTAAAGCTTCTTTACATATTTGTCGTTACAGACGAGACAGACGCTGAAGAAGTACTCATAGAAAAAGGAATATCTTTTCGATCAGGGAATCTTTGCACCTTTGCATCCAGATTCATAATTTCTGATCATTATGTAGAGTAATGAAAAGCTAAAGAGTAAAAAACACACAACCTGATACAAAATGCCTTCTTCTTACCGTAAATATACAGCCGCCGGGCAAATGACAGTTAATTAAGGTGCAGAAAAACTCGAAAATTGCCTAATTTTTTTTCACGGTGGAAGCGTTGCAAAGGTATAAACGCCAATCAAACAAACACCGATATCATGTAAAAGTTTCAGCTAAAATCCGTGTAAATATAATTGGATAAGTCAATACTGGAAACCTACAACAGAATCTTGTATTTTGCAGATCTATCTCTATTTGTCTTCATCAAGGAAATGCAGCATTTGTCAGCAAAATACAGCGAAATACAGCAAAATATTGTATATACATGTAATTACATATATAAATTTTAAACACCGCAGCCCCAAATAAAGATTGTTGTATATTCTCCTGTTCTCGAGGACAGGTCTACAATAAACGGCGACACGAAAGGCAGGATCCAAAATCGTCAATGGAGCCTTGAAATGGATAGCGGTCGGATGGATATTTGATGTTTAGGCAGATGTCTGATATTCGTAGCATTTCACCGTCTGTTTAAAAATATTCACGTGACGTAATCTCACAGTTTCAAATCTCACAGTTCACAGCGCATATAGGGGATGGTGTTATTATGCAATTGATCTATATTGGTGCATAGTGTTTCAGTTCCATGGCGGATCGGAGCCACACTTAAAGTCGATCTATCGAGAAACTGTAAGCCTATAAACAGGATTTTTTTTTCATGTTGCGATTAAATTTATGAATATAAAATATTGTTTTGAAGAGAATAAGGACAAGTCCTTGAAAAATCCCCACAAGCATGCGCCGTGATGTGCACACGAACCAAATGACCAGTAAAATGCAAACGGTATGGTGAAAACCTGAATTTTGAATTGGCTCGCTTGGAGTACGGCTTGGCTTTAAACAAAACCTGTGTGCGTTATGAAAATGTCATGGTATAGCCTAAAGGTCTCGCGAAAGGGGAGTATTTGTTCAGAATATCACACACATCTGCTAGGGCAGTTTGTCAGAGAGGACAACCTTGTTAGGAGACAACATTCGGAGATTCTCTTCGTCGCAAATACCACGAAAGACAAAAAGACTGACAGGATCGTCAAATGTAGTTAGTAGGTCCAGACTTATGGGCTTACACGTATAAATCTGCAACCATAGGTCTTCTTTGCATAAGAATCAAAGTAAAAGCGAATACTATGGCAAAAGCCTCGGTATTTGGCTAAATAAAGGGCAGCAGTGTCAGACAAAATGTCAGAGCTTTTTGCCACATCTCTTCGTAATACTGGGAAATTTTGACTTTTATTTTTTGATTTCTTTTGTGAACACGTGTGCGTTTTAAATCTTAACCAAATAATGCTTGTTATTTGGAAGTTGCAGCATTGAAATCTTGTTACTTTCCCAAGCCTAATGAGAGCTGGACTTGTATCGGCCAGGAAAGCAAAGATTAGCAGCTGACCAAGTATTCGAATGTCAACAGAGATGAACCCGGGCCGTTAATCGGGCGTTAATCCTGGTCAGTGTCGGTTAGTCCGTGTTTTTTGTTTAAATCAGTGCACTCCCTTTACCGTTCCTCACCCCACGCCCCCATCTGATGAACGTGTAGATGGTGATCATGAACCCACAGGTACAGGTTTTCAACTCCTGTTCTACTCTCATCCAATAAGTAAGGGTCAACGGTCTAAGAACGTTAGGGGTAAATTAGTTCAGGATGGAGAGTTAATCCCCGTGTCTCAGCAAACAGGATCCACCATCCATGCACATCTCCGGCTCTTGGAGGTAGAAAAACAGTGTCACTCTGCCAAAATGAAGAACATTTTCATATCAAGAGATAAATGAGCAGAAATATGCCGCCCGACAGGGGCATACCTGGTCAGTGTTTATCAAGTGCCAAGATCGACATTTTGTCCAAAACTGCTTTTTTTTTTGATCCCGGATTTTGAGAGTTAATTCGCGTAGATTTGCTATATATTAAAAGCCCTTGGACACGTTGTCCGGCCAGGGCTTCTCAGTCTAATGACATACACTTACTCGCTAAGTCCAGCTTGGTGAATCGCAGTCTTCTTGACATTGGATCGCCTGTCGTATATTTGACAGTGTATATGTGTCTAACCTCAGCGCGCCGGCTTGGCATTCTTACCGGCTGTTTTCCCTTATCTTATACCTAGGATTCCATCTGACTATACGGCATTCATTTGATGCCAGTACAAGTTTGTTTATTCCTAAACCTGTAGCCTCGACTCGTCTCGCTAACACATAACGCTATAAACTCGCGTCTTTAACCAGAGTCTTCTCACATACAAAACAAGACATCAGGGATGAGTACGACTGAAGCAACACTGCGCATGCAAGCAGCAAGACACAAGTCAATCGAGATTAACTCGCACTCGATCGAAGGTGATGCCTAGCGATTATTTGGAGAACACACTTTACTTAAGAATCGCGACGACCTTAAAGTCGTATTACAACATGCATGAAAACAGATACTCACATACCAAGGGACGCTGGACGTCTATTAACACCTAACCATACGACGACCTGTCTAAAAATAGGCAATATTTACCGAATTAATTCAGCAGATTTGAGGATGACCAGAGGCGACGGTTGCCAAAATCCGGCCAGTGGACAGTAGGAAAGCTTTTCCTTCGCTGCTTCGTCCTCAGCACACACGGCCGTTTCCATGCATAACACAACAGAAAGGAAGGGAAAAAATAAGACTTAACGGTATTGACGTCTTCGCAGGTAGCTGCGAATCCCCAGGCTTGTGAAGACTTTTCACCTGTGTACTGATGATATTGAGACGGAACAACAGTGAGGCCTGGCCGAAAGCACGACTCGGTCATCTCAGATGAGCACGTCTGCAAACGGCCAATTTCACACCATTAAGGCTATTAGGGATTTGCTGCAAGGTTACTCTTAAGGCCAGTTAATCCAAACAACTTTTATTTTTCCAGTCACCAACTTTTAATGGCTTCACTTTTTAGGTTACCACATATCGACACGTTACAAGCAGGGAAAAGTTTCACAATACTGGATGGATAAAATCTGGACAGTATAGAGACACAGAGAGAGGATAACTAGAATTCTAAACACTTTTGCATTCTTTTCATGTGAGAGGAAATCGAGTGTGAAATTTTTCATATACTATTACAATATAGTATTTACTGTCATAATTATCCAGGACTGCGTTTCAAAGATCCTATGTGGCTTGATGAGATCGGGACCTCAGAGGATGTACAATTACCCGGTTCGAAACCGGTGTTGTATAAACATTTCTGAAAATCCAGAATTTTGTGGCACGCAAATATTTACCAATCGCTAATATAAAATTATAGGTCTACTTGCTCTGTGTAATTGGAAAGATTGATACAGATGTATGGAAGCGAGCTTTCGTGGGGCTCTGGTTTTATTTTGTTTTAGGCTAATATGTCATATATATGTTATCCTTAGGAAGAATTTTCCTGGATTTGGTAAATAACGCGTAAGGAGCATGCTTAAGCTGTTCTCAGTTTGTGTTCAACGATTTTACAACTCACAAAGCGCGCTGCGTGGGGATATATTTGTAGAAAATATATTCATGGAAGTCTTTGAGAATGGCAATCAACAAATCGATCGATTTACACGCTTGTTAATAGATAAAAAGGCATTATTTTGGGTAAAAAAAAAAGACGACTGAATGTGATATATGCATAGCGCATCTTGTATTGAAATACTTTCTTTAGGTATGTAAAGTACGTAGGATATTCTAGCAGGAAAATTATTTTCAGCCTCAGCTCGAGATTTTTTATCTTTCGTTTTGAGTGTGAAAATAGCGGTGATAGATAAGATGCCTCGTTCAGGTTCAATAATCGCAAGACCAGTTTAATACAAACCAACAAGAAACTGAGGAAGTATATAAAGTTAACAAATAACACAATAGGACAGAGTACTGTAAAGAGAAGTAGTCAACAATTTTCAGTGCTGAGTGAAGGACGCAAAAAATGTTCAAGGCAGACGATCAGTCTCGCAGTTGCATGGAGCGCCATTTCATCGGACAAGTTACGTCCAGTCTAACAGGTTACTTGCATCCGAGATACTGACCCCGATGTTCCACAACCGGCCGAGATTCTCACCCCATACAAGTTGTGGTTTAGCGCAGACCTGTCGCCCGGGTCACCTGGCCACGCTTACAGGCATATGTGGTGTTACAGGAGCGATAAGCCATCAACGAGTCTCTGGCAATCCTTCTTTTAGCTGCCGAGGCTGTGTACAACAATACAGCGGTGAAGCGGTATTCAGGAAGTTCGTACATGTGAGCCTACACCATGCCGTGCGTGGGGCTTCAGTGTGGAGAGAACCAACAGCAGGTGTCATTAACCAACGTTTGGTGGACATTACGGTAGATTTCAAGTGCAAAAGCTTAAGGTCAGCGCCGTCATTCCAAAGAAAGATCCATCACACTTAAACATACCCTTCATGCAAAATTACCGAGAACGATGCTTTTGCTGCTGAATTTCAGTAGCAATGATCCAAAAATAAATTCTATAAACGTACTTCAAATTTTGATTTTAGTCAACGATGACATGGTTGAATCGCCCACTGGATAATACTCCGATGTCAAACGTATTCTCATCATTCACACATCTGCCTCGAGCACATGCTTTCAGCATTATATTGACAAGATGGAGTTTTCAAATTAGGAAACTCCGTAAGACCAACTGTTCCTGTGGATCTATACGCCATAAGGAAAATCTTTCAAATTTATAGCTACGTGTTGATTTGTATCATGCTGCGCCGAAGTCATAACTGAACCAGATTCAATGTTTCATACCGTTTTAACAAGGACACACATAGGTTCCACGACATCTACACAAATCTACATCTCTAGTAACGTCCTTTTCTGTGAGTGTAGTTTCGCTGCTCACGCGATTAGAAAATCTCCAGTGCTATGCTGAATAACACCATTGGACGTCTTTGGATGTCAAACATATTGGTCATTATAAGCCACATTCTGGACGCCAGGTATAAACAAATGCAACAAAGAGGAATCATGGTTAGATTCATGAATTTATTAGAGCTTAAGCCAATATAGCTATGATTTATTAACAGGAAGTTTACAAACTCACGCAAAAGCTTACAAGTGTGACGTGATAAGCCAAATTAATATGTTCTATGAAAATACAAGGGTAACATGAAGATTATGCCGACAAGTATTCATGCGTATATGGATATCAAGGAGAGTCACTTGATTGTGCCGTTCTCGTCGTTACAAATATAAAAACTGTGAGTGTTGGTTCAGCTCTCTTGTTTATAATGACAGAAATTCTCACCAGAGGTCAAGCTCTTGTGGTTACACCGACAAAAATTCAGACTGATAGTCGTGATCTCATGCTTACAACGGTTAAAGTTTGATTGTTGGATAAAATTCCCTAACCAGCGATAACAATTACAGAAAGATAGCCATACTGCCTGCATTTATAACAATTCGGATTACTGGTTAGGCTTTCGTGATTACAGTCATAATAATGACTGAATAATTGTAATAACAATTTTGATGGCTGTGACCCTTTTGTTGTTACAATGATAGCAGATCTGCTGAATGGTAATGTTTATGTTGTTACAATGATAACAATTCTCCAAAATGGTAATACCTTTGTTGTTACAGTGATAACATTTCTGCTTAATGGTAATGCCTTTGTTGATACAATGATGATAGATCTCAATGTTAGCTATGCTTTCGATGTCTTTTTCGATGTCTTATTCCACAATAATAACAATTCTCTTTTTGATTACATTCACTGCAACCTTGACTGACTGGTTTCTTTGAAAAGAGGGATAACTCTCGTCATTTTATAAATCAAAACATCTACGTCAACTTTAGACACTGCGTACTTCATTATTAGATATGAAAAAGAGAACACTGCAAATTAAATTAAGTATACAAGAGAACAAGAACAGTATAAAGACCTTGATCACACAATGCTCAGTGTAAGGAAGAAACCCTTGCAGAACTAGTTTCACAATACTGAGCATGAAGAGGAAACCATCCTAGCTGAACCAGTGACATTTTGCATAATTTGATGAAGAAGTCATTTTAACAGAACGAGTGACGCAATTTTCAATATTAGAAGGAAACTGGGAGAAGCACTGAGACATTGATCAAACTGAAAAGGAATCAAATTAACAGGGAGTTTCAATTATACATTTCACAACAATGGACCTATAATGTGCATCATAATCCAGTGTTACTGTTCGGTTCGGCTACAATGATCTAAGATATTATGATCCTAGGCTTTCACACTTTTTCACTTTTGTTGTTATAAAGCATTCACAGTTAAAATCTGAAGAGCCAGATCATAATCAATGTGAACCGAGCCCACTGAGACGGACAATAGTTTGTAACAAGTAACCTTACAAACCAGAGGCGACAAGCAACAACAGGAGACAAACAGAATTGGGACGCTTATCACAACATTGTGCATGTGGCGATACTGGCCAATATAACATAACACCGGAATAAGTGACGAAGTGAACAACTTAGAGCGAATAACAATTTTGGAAAAAGAAAAACAAAAGGTGACAAAACAGTGTGGAACGAGTGAATACATTGAACACGTAACAATTTGGAAACGATTCCATTTCTGCACAAAACCATACATGTATGATATTATTGGTAATTGTGTTATACAACTTTGTATTTTATGTTTAAAAAATACAGGTTACCCTCCCTCAACGACAAATAATATTTTGCCTTGCTCAATAAAGTTAATAGATATATGTTTTATATACAAACTATTCACACGATTATATACTTCAACGTATTCACACTATGTAACACATACTTGGATTATCAATCAATCAAGCGATTGTCTCACGCTAAGTCTACAGACAGTGACCTGCATGGATAATGGGTAACAGCATCATTGTAGAGAATTTGTGTACCATGGTTATCAGGATGAACCTATCGTGCATTGGACTCCTCACTTTAAAATAGTGAACTCAATACAGCGTATCGAGGACAATTTATTACTGAGTTTTCTATTCGTAACTGAACAGAAAAAAAAACATGATGTGTAAAACATCAAAGATCGACCAAGTCATCAGTTATGGTGAACAGTTCAAGTGAAGTAGCTTTCGAGATGTTTGATGAAAAGGTTTCTGTCGGTAATCGCTTAGACTCTAGTTTTTTTGGTTGCAAATCTGTAAAGCCACAGAGCAGTATTTCACACCGCCCACTAGTAAATCATGAACATACGACAGAGCAATGGTGAACTATTAGCATACTGTTAGAATTTGTAAACCACCAAGATACTACAAGATATTGATACTGGATGATGAACCACCAATATACTTCAAAACAATTGTGAAAAGTCAACATATTGCAAAGATCTGACAAACCCTGCTTTTGACTGATTCTCGATTTGGGTGTACTTCTTTTCCACTTCATGCTTATTTAAATTTTGTGCAACGTTTAAATACTGTTGGTGGCAGTGCATTTGTGTGTCTTACTGTCTAAACAGCAATGATTGCTATGATATATATTAACAACCTTTTCAAGGGGCTACTTCTCTTGAACTGATTCTTAGATAATACCGTTAGAGTTACAAATCTTCCATAAACATATTTTCAGCTTTTACACACACGATTGCTTTCTTCAAAACCGTACAGATTCACTGACGTCATAGAATTCTATCTGTGGTCAGTAGTTGTATGACGGAATGTCAGCTGGCCTTTCCCTTGCATCCAGGGTCCTCTAAACTGGTCCCAGTATCCATGGTCCAGGGCGGTTCGACATGTATCCAGATTCACGGGCCATAATCACAGACAGTTGTTCATCTCCTTTCTCACGAAAACTTCGGCATGTTTCAGTGATACTCACGCGCGGAACTGAAAAGCAGAGACAATAACAACTGATCAGAATTTATACATGCAATTATTTTATATATCAGTCTCAGTATCTGACCTCAACATCACTAAACTCTCTCCATCTTCTGTGCCCTCATCACCCACAGTTCTACAGCAGACACCCTTATCTCACCAAACCATATATAGCCACCAGTTTTCCACCCCATATATGCACATTAGAAGTACAGAGATGCATCGAAATCTGTACCCTCACCCTACTAACCAAAATACAGTATCTCCAACCGCCATGCCATCACCTCATGGGAATATACATATATACCTAACCTCCCTGCACCCCACTGAAAGTGATGCCCTCTCTCTTCCCTCTCCAGTGAGTATTCCATCACCTAACGGTGAACAAATCTTCTTCTGGCAATCCACTAGTGCCACAATCCACCCAACCTCACTGCACCTCATATATTCACACTGAAAGTGATATCTCTATCTTCCTTCCTTACTCGACGTCTCTCAAACAAGCAAGAGAAGGATGAAAGAATATGACGTCGAGGGATGAAAGAAATTAAAAGAACACTTAGCTACAAGAAATCCTGCAACATTGATTATCGCAAGAACAATTGGTTCAGATATTATATATATATATATATATATATATATATATATATTGTTTTATACAAATTTTGCCCTCTCCAAATCCCACCTGTTCACTATCGGGAAGATTGCGGTTCTGGTACTGATCAGAGGCATTCTCTTTAGACCTAGGTAAAGAGGTTCTCGCCTTTCAAACGCATTCGCGAGTGGATAGAATATATCAAGAACGTTAAAAATGTTGATCCTAAATGTAACTGTAGGCCTATTACATCTCGCAGGGGTGGCGGCATGTGAGCGGTGAAAGCAGGTTCCCGTCCCCAGCAGTTCTGAGGTGTGAGTCTGTGCAACGGAGCATCCCGCGGCCAGCGGCAATTGCAGGCCCAGTAATACACTGGCTCAATAATGCTGTGTGCAGACATCCGCTGACTCGTGTCGCCGAGGGCGGCACAACTAAAACATTACCGCCTTCACTTCACATAATCTATACCGGTAAAGAGAAGTCAGCTTAAAATCACAGTCAGACCGTTTTTTCATCACCAGGAATATTTACACCTGGTCTCCAATTAAACTAAAGAACTTGTAACCAATATCGTACTTATATATATACACGGCCAAGCGAGAAACCCGGTTGTACGGTTGCAATAGCAAACTTGCGTTCCATCAGGTCTTGTTAGCGCTTTCTGTTAGTAGAAGAGTGTTATGTATGTCGTTCAAACTTCGACTCGGCTTAGAACAGTGGTTTTATAGCAATACAGAGAACAATTAAACAACAAAGAAGTATACACTTAGCGTCTATAATACGTGTACCCGGTGTGAAGCAGAGCTAAATTCTTTTGATTTGGCATAAGGCCAATTCTATCCACTTAGTAGGAAAAAACATTGAAAGAGACATTTTTTTTTTTTTTTTTTATTTTGGTGAAGAAATGTGTCGTCAGTAAAGAACTAAGCCGAAACAGGTGCTGGGGTAGAGGAGCTTAGCTCTGATATATCATTAAATGAGAATAGTTTCATTTTGCTGTTAATTATTTATTATCGATGTGGAAAAGACAAGATGCGAGGCATGGCTGATTGTGAATGTGCAATCTCATTATATATCGACATGGAAGAAAACAGCTCCGATGAATCCTTGACTTTGAAAAAAGTACAACCTTACTTGTTGTCTGAATACCTATCTTCCATGGAACCACCAACCGTTTATGTTGAATTATTTAAAACATTATTTGGTTTAATCACTTTATGATCTGCTTTTCCTGACAATACGTGAACAACCAAATATTCATACCCTTATATGATAAAATTATTCTTAGGTAATAAATTGCACGGTCTACAAAGACACTAAGTATCCAAGCTGTTGCTTATTCGATCACTTACCAGCCATACCACTTATAACCACAGGGCGGGCAGATATTTTGAGGAAAGTCACATTTGCCTGTTTGCCTGTTGAAGAAGAAACCGCCTTCTTTGTAGGAACACCTTCTGTAGCCCAGAAACCTGTTCTGTTCACACTCAAAGAAAAAGCTGCAGCCTCGGAGCGGCGCTGCGTACCGACCGTCACGCTTGTTCCGACAGGTGGGTGCCAGGCCGCAGGGTGGAGGAGCGGCGGCCGCATTGCCACACCTGCCCAAGTCCTCGTTGAACACCTGACCAGGTGAGCAAGTCTCGTTTCGTATTAAGAAACCGTTATGGCACTCGAGGTAGCCGAAACAGCGATTGTCTAAGTCAGGGTACCTTCCAGAAGGCCTGTTCTTGCACGGGTTGTCCCTCAGTCCACAGGGTTGGACCATTATCTGGGGCGGAATAACGCAGTCTTTCGTTGTGGGGTCGTAGGACCCGTAATCGCAGCTGCGGTACCGCAGGAATGAACCATAACGGCATTCGTAATAGTAAGGGCAACGCCCGTAGGAATCAGCGTAGTAACCGTTCCGCTTGTTTTTACAGGTGGGCGTCATGCCTTTACCACAGGGCGGTGGAGCCTTCTCGGCAGAGTCACATCTAAGCGTGACCGGGTTGAACACTTTACCCGCCTCGCATTCGCGGTAACCTTGGAAGGCTTGGTTCTTGCAGGAGAAGAAGATGCCGCATCGGCCTTGTTCGTCCGGATAGTAACCGTCCTTTCTGAAAGAACATTCTGGCCGAAGACCATTGAACTCTTTGGGGACGTCGTACATGCTGACACAGTCTGAGATCTCGGGGGAGAAGACAGGCGTAGGCGCCTCACATTTGTCCTGAGCAATGTTCCTTTCCAGGTAGCATGTCACATAAACAGGGGTCCATTTCTTTGTCTCCATCGGGTAGATGCCGTTGGCCCTGCCGCGACAGCGTCCATAGCGCATATCGCATGGAACACAGTTTTGCTTTATGCACTGATTTTCCCGGTATTCGCCTGATGAATGATAAAACAAACAAAGAGGTTAAGACTGTCATCTGGAAAAAGCACAAATGCAGGCAAAACAATATGTGCGGGGAAGAATGCAAAAAAATTCTACACATGCATTAATGACCTTGAAATTGCGGAGGACTTCCCGTTGCTGTATCTACATGTTGGAACCAGCCCACCTTTTATTGCTGAACCTCCTTTTTTTCTAAATATCAACTGTGCAGAAACTATCTATCCCATGATGCTCTACTGGATTAACTGCGTTGTACAGGCCATGAAGCTCGCTCTCACATGTACATGTTGAAGTATGCTTTCAGGCACCGCCCTGCTCTTTGGCGCTACAAGCAGGAAATGCATAACCCTACCGTTTAAGCATGACGTTACGTAATTGTACACCTGTCGTAAACGAGAGGATGTTGGCAAGTGCTCTTAACATCCAGAATAATCCTCCAGAGAACAGTTCCCTATATGCCGGGAAGACCAAGGCTTACCAAGTCCGTTAACGTCTCATCTCAAAACACTCATGAAAACAACCAAGATTAGAAACTGTAAACAAAGGAATAATTGTCCACAGTTTAATGCTAAGTGTACCTCGCATGAATAACGTCGTAATATATTCATTTTTAGTGTTGTTTACCAAAATACATGCTGAAGTGCTGTCATGACGAAAATTAACGCTTGTTATCATAAAAACATGAGCATTCATTTATCTTTGTAAAGTTATAGTTAACTGTTGTAAGAGTATGCATCTGAACAACTTCGTCGGTGTAATGAAACTAAGTCTGTTTCGATGTTTCCCCACAATATCTATAGATAAATGTTTGATATGTTTTACATGACTAAGGCAACACCACAATTAAATGCGTCAAACGTATGTATTGGATAGTAATAGAGAAAGCGGTAAGATAGAAGGCCAGTATAATCTCTATCCTGTCGGGAAGACTGCTTTGGTTTTTTTTTCTTCAAATCTGTCTCCAATCTCCTAAGCAAATAACATTTCATCATTCTCTATTAAAAACCACCTTGACCTTGTGCACCTCCCGCATCCTTTGTCCGTTGAAATATTCGTGTACGCCACGACCCATTTTTGTCGATAGTTTTAAACCTTTGTTGGTACAGCTATCAAAAATATTTCATTCCATGAGGATGACAAACTTCATATTTTGTCACCGGTAATGATAAGTTTCATAGACTAAAGAAATAGTCTCGTCCTAAATGCAAAGAGGCAGATTCAGAATGAGATGAGACATCTACTGAACACGCTGAAAGCCCAGACGAAAAATGACTTTGTGACTCTGTCACTGATGATCAATTAGAACAGAGTAGAGTTATCTTCGGCGGACCTCAGAGGACTGTCATACGCGCTTCTCACTGATTCATTCAACATCGAACATAACACTGAACTCACATGAAAGCATAAAGAAATCAAAAACTGGTAAACAAAGAAGTGGGCTAATATTTGCGATGGCATGGCATGGATAACACAATAATATCTATCGTCTTTTTATACATAGAAGAATCAATAAGTTAGAGCCGCTGTGATAATCTGTGAGTATAGAGTTAAGATATACTCACAGGGGTCTTTCGGTTCGTAGAGATCTTCACACTTAACATTAAGGAAAGACGAGCACTTCAGCTTGACCGGGTCAAACAGCTGCGGGTAGCGACACTCAGAGGTAAAGCGTTCGAAGTAGTCCCACTCTGGCAGCAAGGGGTCCATGGTGCAGTTGTAGTACCAGTGACAGTTCTTGGGATGGGGTAACAGAGCGGAGGTGGCCCCGCGGCATGGACCGTACTCTGAAACAGAGGTGAACAAAATCAGTGATAATAATTGTATGCTAAAAAAAAAATACAATACTTCGGTGTCATTTTATGCAACATACTAAAACTATAGCTTAAAGACTCCTTTAAACCCAAAACAGTCACTACTGGGGAGACTTTCACAAAACTTCGTAAATCACTTTTTTCGTAACTTTTCTCGTAAAAGACGTCGTCTAGCTTACAGCGCCATAAGGCGATGTGATTCTCGAGAAATTGATTCACGAGAAGTTTTGTTGAAAGTGAGCCCTGAGTTATTGTTGTCATATGTGGTCACACGTAAGCGGTGATATCTTCTCTCTTGTCAATTCACCTCAGTTAAGGTTTCATTCTAACTGGTCATTTTAAGGTTTAAATATTAGCACTTTACACGACCCTAGCCCCATGACTTTAAACAGAGATAAGTAATAAATTAAGTGTCACGCGTTTTTAGAGGCTCGTAGCATCTCAAAGCTGTGGTTTGTAGTTATCGTGCAACGTTATGAGACATTTGTGTCGAATACGGTCTAGGCCTGTGATCTGTGGTATTGGTCTGGACGTAGCATTGCTTACAGCAGATAGTTAGCCTATACAGCGAAATCTTGAGATTCTCCTCCCCTGCCTTCTTCCATGCAGGCCTTGGAAGCAGTAAGGAGTTGACAGCGAGTTTTAGTAGTCGTACATGAAGTTTATTCCAAATGGTTTGATTTTCATCAATATGATGACAGTGGGTGAGAAAAATACATGAACAATATACTCCAGAAAAATACATATTCTGTGGCTAAATGAGCCTTTTTCAGATAACAACAGAGCCTTAATAATATTCTTAATCATTTCATCTTTTCTAAATTTTACCGAAAATTAATTTCTCTTGAAAGACTAATATATTATCTTCACTGCCAAAGCAATAAGGACACTTAGTCTTATAGTCTGTTTGACTAAATATAAGCTCTGTGTGTTAATGACAAGTGAATCGCAAGGTTACAGCCACATGCTAGATGTCGGATATCTGGCAACCCTGTAAGGTTCCTGCAGAGGTAGGCCATCAGCCTTGTCAATCGTCTTAACACTTGTGGCAAATGAAATCAGAGTGCCCTTGACTGACAGACATTTGATATTGATCTTTGCGTTCAACACCGAGGTCTTTGACAATTTGGCAATCTCTCACACGACACCTCGGCCAGAACGAGGCTGGGAAAGTGGACAGTTGACCACGTGTGTTTGGAGACGGTTTTGGACATGGACATGTCACACAAACTTATAGTCTTCTATACTTGGCCGTGAACAAGTATATTCTGAGAAGTGAGAAAACCGAAGGGTTTTCGTTTCATTTCCATTTAGTTCCATTTTGTGAAACCTTAATGAACCTGTTAAGGACAAAAACGTAAGTTTGTTACAATTAGGCGCAAATGCCTCTTTGGCGCCTCTTTGCAATACTTTTCACTGAGCTTTGAGCTTTTACATGTTGCTGAATATAGTTACTAGGTCTCTTTTACACCAGACTTGTAATTAAAAATGACTCATGTCTACGATCGATGTGGACGCCATCATGATTTACCGCAAATTCTAGTGTGGATTATATCTTAGTGATGGTAAGTGTATTTAACTTTAGCCGTCTGAAGCCATTTTCTCACCTTTAAGCGGAATATTTTCATTTTTATGTATGTTGTATTATTTTGGTTAGGATTTCCTGGCACAATGCATTTTACACAGATAATAGAATATCCTACTTTCGAAGATACTTTCAATTTAGTATTTTTAACAGATTGTATATTAACAAAACGATAAAACTGGTTAAAGTCACCATTATGAAATATTTTATATACAAAGGGAGAGGAAAACCGTTGTTTAGAACAGCCCTTCTTTTTGGGAAGCACAGGTTAGCTCCATGTTCATTGTACAGTTAAATAAGAAATGGTATTTTCTTCTGTCTAGTTCAGGTGTCTTTACTCTTTCTTGCTGACGCTGCATTAATATCACTTTGGGGAATGCAAACTGTCTATAAACTGGAAATACCTAACGTGCAAGGATATAACTATAATGAAAAGCGAAATCCTTTATGGAGAACTCGACCATAAGACGCCAGCATGCAGTATCCTGTCCTTTCGTATTTGCACTGGCTGTCTCGTATTTAAATGGAAATCTGCTGACAAAATTGAATTAAAACGCATTCCCCACATCAGCAATGTTTTGCCGAAATGGCCACAAACCGCATTGAACTGTTGTGGGATAAGTTATTTCTTTTTCATTTAGCTAACTACACGCTGAATCAGCGCTCAACATATTCCTAATCTATACTTCGATTTGTTTCTCAGATATTCAGTCACAGAACCCCAACGATCTGCATTATTTGCATTTCCTATAACTTCGATGTTTGTATGTCTGACACAGAAATGCCTGGAGGTTAATTTCAACTGATTTATCGTATTTGATAACTGATCACATTCTTTCACACAGTAATTGTCAGGGATATAGCTTTGGCTAGGAATTGTTTTTTTTGGCTTTTTGCTGTTCTGTTTGATCAGACATTGATAAATATATCGAAGTCATACAACTGCTTTTTTTCTGCTGACGAGCAAGTTACAAAATGCACCAAACTGATTCATACATGCCTTTTCAATACACAGCATCGACGAGGTTTTCAGTATCTTGCCAAGATTATCTAAAACATTTGTCTATATACAACATTAGTCGCGTGACTTGTATTTGTATTCGAATCGCTTAATTATGCTGACCAATTGAATGGTTAGGAATTGTCTCGTGAGGCTGTCGTAAATCGAATTACTTTGCATGTTTTTATTTGGGAGGTTCTTTTCCCGATGAAGCCTTAAATAAAAATCCTTCCCTATAAAAAATAAGAAGGAAACATCAAAGCTAAGTGAGTGTCTAGTTATACTTAGTTATAAGCATCCTGCAGAACACAGATAAAAGTGACTTTCCTTCTGAAGATTTTCAACACACTTTTCGACATTAAATATATCCATTGTCATAGGTTTGCAAACCACGATATGAATATTTTCAAACAAGTACTAAATAGTTCAAGTTTCAGTACCGATACCTATCAAACTACATGTATAATTAAGCTATCTGTATTAGATCTAAATATCGAAGCAGACATTCGTAAACCAGTCGTCAACCAAAATGGGCCTCCTAGGTCGGAAAGCTCAAGACCGGTTCCCAAGACAACTTTTAACACCAAACACCAAAGAACTAGTTGTGCGTAAAGTAAAAACTTAGAACGGATTCAAGCAAAGAGAAGCAGTCAGTAGTATTTTCGGTGATGACGGAAAGACTAAAGGAATGTTCTAGACGGATGAAAAATATCAGTATCCAAATCGTGTACCATGCAAGTTTAAATGTTGACGTTAATCGAATATGCATCTCACCATTCTAAAATATAAGGTAACTACCAACACTAACATTTTATGAAGTTTAGCCTGAAGTAACGGAACAATCTGACACGAATTTAAGCATGAGAAACGGCTTGTTTCCAGGATATGCTATAGAAGAAACCTCTCGTTTTTCCTCTCGTTGAATAAAAACGCCCAATCTGCCCGTTACATTGCTCTGCTCAGTCACATGGTTTATTCTCCAAGTTAGTTTATAAAAAATGACCATGTACTTTTGAAAAAACTCTCAGTCGACATTTTAGATGACATTGTTTTCTTTCATGTCTAATTTTATCTCTTTGATTCCACACACGTATTTGTTTCTTTCCACGAACATGCTGAATGACACAGGGGTAAATTACGTGATGTTTCAGACGTGCGAAGCGTATGTGTGTGTGTGTTTGGGGGGGGCGATTGCCCCTCTGATCAGGTGTCGCGCGTTTTTCTCACTCCACAGCGTCTTAATCCGCCTGCAGGTTTGTTGACAACAAATCTTATGTTTAACTGCACTAACATTGATCTTGTTCTACCTGGCAAATGAAAAGTCTTCTTTACTTCACCACACAGGAAGCTCCCCGGCTCAATTACCCGTTAACTGAGGTATGTTTGCCATTAACAATAAATTACCACGGATCCATAACCCCGTCGGTAAATCGCAACCTTAAGCAATCGAGGTAGGGGCCCTTTTTCTTGACCTGACACTTAACACTTGACCCAAACACGTGCGTACAAAAGTGGATTGAAAGAAATACCACAGTAATCGAATTAAATCCTTTTTTCTATATCTCAGAGAAACGAGAAATGTATTCTTCCCATAAACACTTGGCCCGACCTCAGATCACTGAGTCCAGGGGCAGACAGGATTATTTGGCCTATTGACACCGACGATGTGCCAGAGTGTTTGGCGCATGAGCAATAAATATATGCTACATGGGAAATTTCTGCGTCTGATGCGGATCTTTGACCTTTATTGGCAAGAATTGGGATCTTGTAATCCATATAACGAACTGTGTAATGACACAAGGATATACTTCTCACGTGCATGTAAACCAGAAACGAAGTTATATAATACTATGAAAACTACCATTTAAATTATAATTCAACAATGTCATTGACATCATTGACGGGAAACCGTACTGCAACTGAGTTTCACATGTATTTTCTTATTACTTTCTTTTATATGACGTTACTCTGGTTAGGCTAACTCTTAACTCACATACATGGCTACAAGCGGAAATCGTATTTTACACTCTAGATAAATTTTGAAAGCCATTGTGACGTACTCGGTAGTAGGAGGCAGACGTATGTTTTTGCTGATCCCGGAGACATTTGTGTTGCATAGTCAAAACGTTTGTATGAGACTGTCCAAACTGTGTCCATTCAGAACAATACTCCTGGCCAAAGAGGTCACGCGCAAGAATCCTGTCCTCGGCAACGATTTGATGTCTTGAAGATTGACACGAAAGTGGTAATGTATGGTGGTTTCCTCAGCTATTTGGTCGCTTTGGTTCCCCCATCCTGATATGGTTGGAATATTCTGGTTAACGCTGTTAACCAAAGAAAGTATTGAATATAACTTAGAAATACTAAAGCTTAAAAAATAGTGTTTAGGTGTGGTGAAATTTGGAAATTAAAAGGTTAAGAGAGACTGATATTACAAACTGTAACCTTAGCAGTCTTCAGTAAGTGATTGGGTTAATAATAACTTCAGGTCCAAAAAAATTTAGAACACTGGTGGAGCAAATTAAAGAAAAAATAAAAGCACCTTTTAGAATGCAAGAATTCAAGATTTGGCTTAATTTACCAGAACCACTTTGTCCATCAGTGGCCAGTTAACACTTGCCAACTCACCCAAGGCATTTCAAAGGCAAATACCGTAGAAAAAATCCCTCCATTCCTTTTAACTGTGTCTAAAGTGCTTGCTTAAGACGCACGTGCGCCTGGAGCAACAACATTTTAAAGGTCAGGGTAAAGACGATTCCGTGGGGTAAACAAACAAAACGATGTGTTTTTGTTTTTCGGACAATCGTCTGGGGAGTTCTTCTCACTGTTCCGCTACTGGTGGCCTACAAAAATGCTCGCTGAAAATGGCACCCGAACTGTTGGAGTCAACAACCCTGAGTCAAGTCGGTGATTCGACGCGTTCACCTGTCTTCCAGTCGTTTGCGGGACTGTTTGGAGGACGCCCCGTGGAATTGTCTCAAGATCATCAGCATCTAAAGAAGGAATGGTACTGGATTTACATGAATGCTGATAGTCATCGCGACAGCATCGGAATGCTATGTCCAACCGTAGTCAAACAAACGCGCTACTTTACTCGATAGATGCGTAATAAGCAAGGGACCCATAGAGACAGAAATGTGTGAATGGGTATCCGCTTTAGGCTGAGACATAGAATAATGTTTTCTTCTCAGAGGGGGCTATAGGAATATTTACTTCACACGATTCGGCGACGAAAAGAAAAACAATAGAAGAGAAAAGGCAAAACAAAGCAACACAGGTTGGAGTCAAAAGCCACTAGTGTTGTCATCGCTTGGAAACAATACAGGTACCGATCAACTTAAAAGCACACGTGATACGAGACAGCACGAGAACTGGGGTCAACCGGCGCGTGCATAATTTTCAATAGATTTTAATATTTACATATTTCCTTTCATACCCGAACACAACGTTATGCCTTGACATATATATTCTACATATGTCTACTTTTCTTCAATGCTTTTTCATAATACTAGGCGTGTTTATTCGGGTCACATTTAAATACTAACATACTTTCTCGTATTATCTTGTTGATCCACCAACTAGCTTAGTAAAGTACAAAAGCATAGAAACTCCGAAAAAAGAAATGTAACGCATGGTTGACGTTCTCAATATTTCGACTAAGTTTTACTTGTCATCTTCAGGAGAAGTAATTTGTACAATCAACAAACACACATATATATACATTTACAGAGATGCGGACAATAGAAGGCTGAATAAAATACACTGCTATGATTGATCAAATGATTCAACCAATGGAAATTAAACATTGATCACTTATGGTCATTCAGGCAAACAGCAATAAACAGATGTAGTTATGACAGCACCAGGCCTTTGATCCTAATACAAAGAAAATGCTATTGTTTAAGTGATAGGTGTGAAATAGGGATTAGGACGATATGTAGCGGTCATTCAGAGAAAACAGCAGAATACACACATAGTGATGACAGCATCAGACATTTGGCCCTACTAAAACAAAATGTTGTTGTTTTAGTGATTGGTGTGAGATATGGATTAGAGCGATATCTAACAGTTACACAGAGAGAACAGCACTATACACACATAGTTATTTACAACGCCAGGTGTTTGACACTGGTTCGAACAAACTGTTGTTGGACTTATGATAGGTGTGAAATAAGGATCAGAGTGATCAGAGATAGCACTGGAAGTGAAAGAGGATAATTTACAAGTGTCAGTACAGAAGCTTAGTGATAATACTGTTAATAAACGGGGAAAAAAAACTTTCGTAGAAACCACTCGGTGCTTAACAATGGTATAAAAGCCTCAAAAGAGCTTCATTTGTTTCGCTAATTAGTCCCATTCTACCCTGTTTTCCTATGTTGTGTGTGCATTATTATTATTATTTTTTTTTTCCCCGTTTATTAACAGTATTATCACTAAGCTTCTGTACTGACACTTGTAAATTATCCTCTTTCACTTCCAGTGCTATCTCTGATCACTCTGATCCTTATTTCACACCTATCATAAGTCCAACAACAGTTTGTTCGAACCAGTGTCAAACACCTGGCGTTGTAAATAACTATGTGTGTATATTGCTGTTCTCTCTGTGTAACTGTTAGATATCGCTCTAATCCATATCTCACACCAATCACTAAAACAACAACATTTTGTTTTAGTAGGGCCAAATGTCTGATGCTGTCATCACTATGTGTGTATTCTGCTGTTTTCTCTGAATGACCGCTACATATCGTCCTAATCCCTATTTCACACCTATCACTTAAACAATAGCATTTTCTTTGTATTAGGATCAAAGGCCTGGTGCTGTCATAACTACATCTGTTTATTGCTGTTTGCCTGAATGACCATAAGTGATCAATGTTTAATTTCCATTGGTTGAATCATTTGATCAATCATAGCAGTGTATTTTATTCAGCCTTCTATTGTCCGCATCTCTGTAAATGTATATATATGTGTGTTTGTTGATTGTACAAATTACTTCTCCTGAAGATGACAAGTAAAACTTAGTCGAAATATTGAGAACGTCAACCATGCGTTACATTTCTTTTTTCGGAGTTTCTATGCTTTTGTACTTTCTCGTATTATCTTTCTGTGGTTTGGATATAGGCAGGTTACAGTAGAATGTCCTACAAGGTGAACTACACTCGTATAATTTTCATTCTAATTAATTAACTAAATCGAGCGGATAACTATCTGTCTGAGTTGTGCTGCTGCAGCTTCATGTATATTCGCTGAATCTGGCGTGAAATCGGTTGCACTGCATACAAACCTTGTCTTCCTGCACAAACATTGCGTAGGCACAATGGAGAATAATGAGTGCACTTGTGTAAGTTCGGATCCAACACAATAAAGGCTGGCTAGTTGTGGTAGGGCTAATTCTACGAGCACTGTGTATTGTATCAAACAGAGCTCGTAATGGTTTACACAGATGACTTTGTCGCTTGTTATTTCTAGTATCTACACTACGAACTACGTGATGTTTAAATCAGGTCTTTGATTAGTACGTTAGTAGTACTGTTTAAATACTATCTTTCATAGTATTCGCTGGTTTGATGCAAATATAGATTACTTTGTATGGTGTAGCAGATCTCTCCAAATTACACATTTCTGCACGTTCTTTCTTCCTTTATCTACAAGAATATACTCTAGTGTAGACAGAGTAATTTTATCAAACATGATCACCGATGCCGTGTATGAGAATGTGAATTACTTTTGAAAGATGTGATTGAATGTCAGATATGAAACACAAACCTCAGCAGATGTAACACATGTGACAGCCGTGAATAAACAAATGATACTGTTGATTTACGTTTATAATTTGACCACAATTTACAAAAATTGTTTTTGGACGTTTTTTTTCTTCTCATTTGTTCTGAATTGAAGCTAAGTCATTATTCTGGCACGTTATTGTCTTATGTTATCTCAAGAACACTGATCTCATACAGAGCTGCCAATGGACCATATCTTTGCTTTCCACATTTTGTGTCTCTGATACATTTACAGCACAGTTGTGCCGTCTGACTGGCATCACATAGCACTATATTGTGCTCTGACAGAGGAGTTGCTTTGTAAAGTTCGTGTAACCGAGAAGCGAGGTTAAACGGGGACTGTTGGCGTGTGAGACAGGGTAAGCTTCAGACCATACAACTAATGTTAGGGGCGGAGGAGCGATCCGCTTCCAAAAGGTGTCACCTAGTTCAACAAGTCTCAAGTCACCTCAGACGGCATCATCAGGTAAAGCGTTAAGCCTTAACGGGTCAGACGTCGAATATTGAGGCATTGTGCCTGGCATTAACTCTACAGCCGTTCTGGAGAAGGCGACAGAGAAGGGTTGTATCAGGGGACAAGCGTTAGTGTTATTGCGGTTATGGGGTGAGCACAATGACGTTAAACCATATCTGGTCAGACAGGAAGAATTAGATCTAAGGTCAGCTGGTGGGAAAAAGACGCTGTGTTGCAATGTCTTGGAAAGATGCGCGTGGAATCTGATGGGGAGGGAAAAAAGCACGTGACATCTGCTGTCCAGTTGTCCTGTAATGAGGTCAAAAGGTGACCTTTGATTAGCCCACAACAAGACGAAGGAGCAACGGTAAATGAAGAAAATAAATAGAATTAAACCATACTCTCTGACCAGAGACTTTGTCTATCGCTGGGAAAGTTGTCCATACTGTCTGAATGTAAATCCACCTGTTTGTCGAAAGCCGTGGTGCCAAACGTGCGTGCCCAAATCGGCGCTATGTGTATACCGCAACCAGAGCCTATGACTTCATCGTGGAGCCGGTCAACGACAGTTACATATCTCCTAACCGAGTAAACAAGCGACCCTCGCTAATTGCTGAATAACCGACTGAGCAGGTGGGTGAATCAGGCGAACGAAAATCTCGTGCCCGCTGGAATTCTCGAAGTTAATCCGCGCTGCCTGCAAAGTTGAATACCTGAAGAGAACGCAACCCGCGAGAAATGTGTCTCCGAACCTGTAGTGTTTGACACCCTGGTGGCTAATCAAATATTCGCTGCACATGATCTCCCCTTCAGTCCTTCGTCATAACATTTCCTTGGTAGAATTTATAACAGCACAGGGGATGGGGTGTGGGATGGGGGGATGGGGGATGGGGGATTGGGAATGGGGGATGTTGGGGGAGTCAGCTGTTCCATCACCTGTTCACTCCAAATCGTACAGCCGTGAGCTTCTACAAGGACTGTCCCAGCATTTTCTTTTCTGATTCACCCCCAAAATACACCGACAGGTTTCTCCCCGATTCTCTACAACATATATGGTTGACCTGGAAATCCCCGACTTTGACATTGCTGAACTTACAGATTACTAGCCCAAGATACATGTCAGCTACAGCATGGGAATTTCCGTAGAAGCTACTTCTACGCACAAATTGCGCAGCGTCAAGAAAACCCACCAAGATTAACCCAGCCCTTCGGGATTGAGTAAGACAGCTCACGTGCGACCAGCAAGAGAGATTGGCAAATCTCAACTTCAAAAGATAGATCTGGACAAATGGAGCGATTCTGTGCCATCGCGGCGTCAAGTACACATGGCGAGTGATTGATATGGAAGAAATATCAACGTTATTTCACACTTGGAATCTAATGCTAGGAAGGAGGAAGTCGTTCGTCTCTAACGGAACCCGGGATAAGGCGAGGCCTTAGGGTCTCTTCTGTAGCTTTACTTGTCAGCGTAATCCCCGTGTGCGGGACTGGATGGCCTGGTCTTTAGCCCTGATCCGCGTAGATTGACTGCGGAACCAACGGCCCATGATCACAGACAAACCGGTTTGTTTAGAGACAATAAAGAATGAAGATCGACAGGGAAAATGAAAATCACGAGTATGAAAAGAGCAGGAGAAAAAAGCGAATAAAAATATAAAAAATAACGGTTTATTCAGCCTAACCAAAGATTTGAAAAAATATTGCTGATATATATGCCCAACGTATATTCTTTCAGAAAAAACACTCTTAGCCATGAGCCAACAGTCTATAGCAGAATCAAACAGCTCCCGAGAGCGAAATAATTTATTGTTATACTTGCACGCAAATCCGTAAAATGTTAACTTCCTAAAGCGTTAAACACATATACGTACAAACACTCAACCCCATGTGTTATTTCGGCTTATTTTTGTACATAATGAACTGAATAAGTAAAATTAGCGAACGCATGTTGTTTAGTGCTTTAAGGAACAAATCGAACATCTTGCACGACGTAGTTGTTTTGCTGAGACGTTGCAAGTTTTAGTGATGGTCTCGCGATGAGAAGACCCTTGGCTCTATCTCGTTATCCCGGGTGAGACGTGTCTCTCTGATTTGATGAGAATTAAGCGGGACTGGGCCATTCGTTCTAATCAGGTGATCAGCTAAACGTGGACAGGAGACGCTCGGGAAGAACAACATTGACTAAGTACAAACAGTGGGGGAGAAAAAAAAAAGAACTAATGCCGCCTTTGGAAGGCTTTGAGAAATGTATATAAAGGAAATACATACTCAGCTGTTTAGAGGCAGGCCAGTGACAATAGCATAAACCTTACAATATACACTCTATGGAAAGGTTTAGAGTCAGGAAAAAATCGAAGCTAACGGGAAAACGTTTGCAGAAAATCGGAAATGCCCGTTCAGAGCAACCTGAAGGTGCAATTAATTGGACAGAGGCTAACAAAGTGCTATGCTAAAAATGGTTCGGGGGAACTGGGCACCGAATTGCCCCGACTTTTGGCTGTTCTTTCGGTTTTTATTCGCTTCATTTGGATGAACAGATTAATCCCGTAAAGCTGAGGTGTTCGGTGCAAAACTCAGAACAAAATCAGGAATATAAATCTGTTTACATTTGCTGGAGAGATCAAATAGTGATCAAGCTCTGGGGATAGGGCAAATTGGCTGTTGCCAATTAGGACCATTCCGCACAACTTAGCATACAATTTACGACCAAATAAACTTCTGGTCTGTGGTTTTACTTTGGTGCTAAAAATAAGGTGCTTTTCGTCATTTTCAGTTGTCATGCTTGCTTGCCGTTTAACACAGATTTTCGAATCTGCTGGTCTTTTAAAATATCGCCCATTTTATCGCCCGTCAAGGTGGTGTCTGATATTCTGTTTTTCTTAAGCTCAAAGTTTCATTAAAGGCTAACCGAGAAATGTCACATCTTTCCTCCTTACACAATTGCCTATGTCCAAAACATGACATATGAGTGCTCGAAGGCCTTGTATTCAACACCATTCTCTATTCTCCACGTGGATACGACCAGTTATCCAATTATAGGTAACTTGAATCCAGCTCTCTTTAACAGTTCATGAACCATCAAGTAACGGTCTTTCCTGGTGACAATGTGAGTAAGGAACATTACGAATTTATGTCAGTCAGAGAACGAAATTTTCTTGCCGTTATATACTTACTTTTATGGCATTCAGAAATCATTTTTCTGAGATTTTACTTTTTTAGGTAGCATCTTCAATTGTGATTTGGGCTCAGTTGGTTAGCGCGTTAGCGCAGCGTAATGACCCAGAAGCCTCTCACCATTGCGGTCGCTGTGAGTTCAAGTCCAGCTCATGCTGGTTTCCTCTCCGGCCGTACAAGGAAATGTCTGCCATCAACCTGCTGATGGTCGTGGGTTTCCACCGGGCTCTGCCCTGTTTCCTCCCACCATAATGCTGGCCGCCGGCGTATAGGTGAAGTATTCTTGAGTATGAAACACCAATCAAATAAATAATTAAATGAATAAATAAATGAATTGTGATTTGGAGAATTGCTAAAATTATTTCCAGTGTATACTTGTCGCATGGTTGGTATAAGCTGCTCAACTCACCTATTCCTCACTGGCTTGTGGATAACTGTTTAAAATAGATAATCGAGTTAAGGCTCCATATATACTAAAGGGATTTTAACGAAGGAAGATCATGAAGGCAGGGTGGCGTTTTGCACCTAGTGTTTTCCCTTCTTTCCAGGAGAGACATTACGCCTTGGCTGACCTGTGAAATGGCGGGTTGATTTATAAGACTGATAGGTGAAGCTAGCCGAAGGTGTGAAGTATTTGGATTACATCTGTTACAGTAAACTTCATGTAGATAAAACGGGACACAGAGCACCAAAAACACATGTCCAAGTTCGAATTATAGAACATATAAATACGATTCCACAGCCATCGCCCTACGTTAAATAAACCGCCTGGGGCAGGCAAATGGCGCCTGGATCTAAGGAATATGTCACAAGTTTTTGCCATAAATATCAGAAATCAATTCGAGCGTGATGTTTCGGAAGTAAACTGCATAATCTTATACGTATCTGGATTTGTAAATCAACAATCACGACTCTCTGGATTTCAAATAAGTGATAGACATATGGCTGAATGTTGAAGGTTTCAAGGTCCGATTTTTCAGAGGACACATTCGTGGCTGTGCTGAGCATATTTACGATGCCTATCAAACAGCCCGAGCAATTAGGCTGGGGAATGAAAGACGGGGGAGGGCAGGGGAGAGGGTGGTTAACACACGACTTCCTCGCTCAAACAGCTTAGGGTGGAAAACAAAATGGCAAACACGGGGCAGAGAAGAGAAATGGGCGCCTCACTTATTGGGGCAAGTAAGGAGTAGCCTGATTGCAAGGAAGGGAGAGGTCTGCTTTATATATTGTGTTAAACCAATAGGTGTGATAATTTGGGTTTGGCCACTCGTGCAAGCCACTCGAGTCAACCAGAGGAACGGCGTTAAGTGATCGTGCAAAGTTTCTCGGACTGCTAGAATATGTGTCACTCGGCAAAACCAACAAGAATAGGAATGATTTTGATCAAAAGTCAACAGATAAATGGATTAATCTGTAAAACTGACATTGATTTCTGTCTGCTATTGCCGACACTTGTTTACCTCAGTTTATTTTCATGTTTTGATGGCTTTTTTTTTACATGGGTCATTATCGCGGTAAGGGTAAATTTTTGCATACGCTAGGGCAGACGTTGGCGACCTCTAACAGTTTTGTCAGTTGTGTAAACAATCTGCGGCTTTCATGCCGAAAATCCTGAGTTGAGGAAACAGCAAGATCTATATATCAATTAGCAGAATTAAAATTGTGTAGAAGTGCCGATTCAAAACGGCATGGAAGAGGAGGGGTATGTGGGTCAGAATCATTAACGCAACCATGGTTTTAATCCAAAAGTGAAATGTTTCTGCAGAGATTGAACAGATTAATTTCAATAAACACGAAAACGACAGTAATCAACGATTAGCTTAGTCTGACCTCGTTAGACCAGAAACCCCTTGACCAATGTTATTGTCTTTGAACTGACAGATAGCATTTATTACCAGTGATGACAACACAGCGTTTTGAGAAATTATACACTCGTGACGTTCAGTTAGTTAAAATTAACATCACTGTGATATTTTTACCTATTTCTTCTTGAACCGCGGTCCTAGGGGGTGTCTGAGTTACTTCTGTTTAAACAATTACATGGACAGTTACAATAAAGCCAAAACTGAGGTAAACTGACAAGAGTCCGGTTACGTGTTTGACCATTTGTCAACTATCACACTGTCGTCTCTGTATTGGTTTTATTCCCTATGATATAGTCTGTTATATAAAATTGATATTGCGTCTAATTTCCAGAGAGGGCCTTGGATGGTCAAACAAGCAAAGCGTCGGTCTCATCACCACCGATCGTCCTATGACCAATGAGTTTATCGCTGGTTCAGCTGCTGTCTTTAGTCAAGAAGTCTTTCAGACATCTTGCAAAGGGCACTTCAGCACTTCGGTCTCCTGCAACCATAAACCTGACGGCCGATTATATCAGTTGTGCTATTTGATTGTTATTCAGGGCCTTTTTCACGTATATGATTTCGAGCAGTTTTAAGAGTGGAGGAAATAGAAGAGCTTGAAGTAAACCAATGCCATTTGGCCAGTAACTAGCCAACTCACCCTCTTGTGATATGTCATAATTGAGGAAGGCAAGAAAAACCCCACAGCCAACTTCATGCCAGGCCACAAAAGAAAGAAACATGAACCACTAGTTTAACACCGAGGCCTCGACAACAACTGAGGCAGAGAAATCTATTTCCTGTCCTTGAACAGGACTGAACGTAAGTCTAGTGTTGTCTAGTGACTAAACTATATGTACATTAGCCACTCGGCCATGTGTATAAAATATAAATGGAATCTGTCAATAGCAATATTAATAATGTAACCACTATTATTATCATCATTATTATTACTATCATTTTTATTATTATTATTATCATTACTATTATTATGTGAATCAATTCCACTTTACACATTTAAACATGTTTGCTATAAACACTTGTGGCAAATTCTTTCAACATGGTCAGAATACAAAGATTACAAGGCATGGTGAGACACAAATCTGTATTTTGTACTAGACATTCGTGTACAAATCGACAACCATACTGGATGTTTTTGGCCAACAATCGCAAGGCCAGTTTCCAGAACAACGTTCAACAAACCACGTATGTATATAAGATATGATATTCGTACGAAATCATATAAAGAGAATCGGTGAATGTATTAGGCTTGTAAACTTGTAAACTTAAGCAGTATCACAGTTGTATACCGTTTCAGTTTAGAAATTGTAGTAAGCCAAACTTGTGTATGTCAGTTGCTCATAGCAAACGAACATACGTACCGTTGTCGCAAATGCTACCAGGCTCAAAGCTGGAAGTTCGTCCCAGCACCGTTCAATTTAGCCCTGACGTCCCCACAACAGCACTCCACGTGAAGCAGAAACACTAGGGAAGCCCGCTCCCAAATCAAATTTTCCCCTCATCGCTGCTGTGACTCGCCAGGAACGAAATATCTCCCACTCGCTCACCTGAACAGATCACCGGCCTACCTCGGAGCAGTTGCGGCTAAGTTGGGCTTTGGTTACAATTGCTAATATACCCAACTTGGTAAAATATCAGAAAATCGTGGTGCGACAAAATAGCGAAACTGCGGTAATAACTTATGACGATGGCACAATGGGATACAATATCAAGATTTTGATAAATCATAGCATCTTGGCGTTCTAAAACAATAGCATGAGACATGTCAACAGAGGAAATCGTAAACAGTAACTGTTTGGTCAGAGGTGCTGACACTGATGGTGTAGGGGTAAGACAGATACCTTGTAAAGACATATAACATCCTCTTAGTGGAATATAGCATGGGTAGCAGAAAAAGTAACAAACAAGCGGTGTAAAGTAGACGTTTAAAGAAACTTAGTCTCTGCTCTTGTTTTACTCTATAGATTAGTTTTTTATTCTGTATACCTGTGTCTTTCCCTCATTACTGGAAACTATTGACTGTATCTTTTTGCATGAATTTTTCCTAATTTCATACTTCATATACCTTCTGTTTCTTAAGTTGTTTATGCTGGACGTTGTTTTTAAAATTTGTCTTCATGACTGACCGCTTGTATACGAATATACGCCTCGACGGCTACATGTATAAACCAGGGTCATGCAGGAGGACCTGAGAATGCTCGGTCCGTATGTACTTTTTTTCATGCATGTGATATTTCAGTAAATGTGACGACTACAAAGCACGCTGAGTAATTCTAGATCAGTGACGTGTAAAAATTACAATTAATATCACTGCACGTATAATCTAATTCTACTTCAGCCATGATTCCAGAGGCGTATAAATCGCTACTTTGTTAAGCATTTGCATGAACAGTTATAATATATCCCCCGCCCCAAAAGGTTAATTGACAACAAGCCAGATTTCACCTAGTGCATGTATTATTTGCAAACTACTTCATTGTCCTCACTCCTCTGACTTTACTCTCCATGTTACACTCTTTTTTATTAGCGATGATATGTAATATCCAACGTTCAAAGCTGTAGCACTGGCATTGGTTAGGCACAGTGCAAATATTATATCCGCTGCAAAAATGGATAACATACATCGTAGACACGGCTGGATGCATTTCACCACTCAGTCATCCCTACAACGCTGGTCCCATAGTGAAAGCATTTTAGCATTCTTCAGCATTGGCTATAATAGGGATATCTCTGTTTGGCCAGTCGTGCAAAGAGTTGTTTGAGAAGTTAGGTCGCGACGATTGGAGGCAAAGATTTGCGACGTGCTGATTAAACAGTGATATCTCGACGACAATGAGGCCCAAAGGTTTTAAGGCAGACAAATAGTTTTTTGATGAGCGCAGCACAGCGATTTTGTGACATGCTTCTATACAAGCAATGTATCTAAGTGGCTTCAAGATACGTTTTTATCTGTTGACTATCTCTTTAAGTCTCAAGAAAATCATTAGCATTTTTTCTCAACTTTTACAAGGGATTAAACAGTTCTCCACGTGTCTGAGTGGATTATCAATGATGTTAATTTGACAGTGGACGCACAGCAAAACGTTTGGAGCTTTTTTCATTCTTTCAGTATTTAAATAACTGTTTTGTGGATGAAAAAGTTTGATGGTGACAAAGTTTTATGGAGAAGAAGGCAGCATTTCACTCACAAGTTTTAAGTCGTAAATCTTAAGTAACAAGTGCTCAGTCGTAAGTTTTATGTAGTCAGTACATACACTTAGGTGCAAGTTGATGAAAAGGTCGTATATCGTAACTTTTAATTAGACCCTATGTTCCGATTTACGTGATCTAGTGAATGAAACGACCATTCGAAGCTGTTACCGGAAATGCAGAAAATTGCCCTTTTGCTGTAACGACATCTGGAGGACTTTAATATCAGGGCGGATCCTTTGCATTAAAGGCTGACTAGATCTAATACAGATCTGCTAGACCTAAGTATTGGCTAGGCCTAACCAGGAAGCACAACACTTAAACGTATTTCGTGGAAAACTGATTTTATTTTTGAGGACAAAACTTAAGAAGGGATTATGAAAGGAAGACGTTATTCTATGGATGTGTTGGTGTCCAATGTTTCAGGCTGATAAGTTTGTTCGCGGTTTACACATACTATGGAGAATCAATACCGCGAGGAAAACGCCGGAGTCTATGTCAACTGGACGATCGGAGAGAATTTCGTCGGAGCGTGGGACGGCAGTGGCCAGCTTCGATCACTTCAAATCAGCGTCAGCATAAAAAAATACCGGCCTTTACAGTTTTTTTTTCATTTTGACCAGATCTAGTTCCCAATAAACTCAGAACCGAACCCTTCTTCTTCCCACTTTTCTGACATCCCTCACTACGCGGCGCACGCCAGCCATGAGCGGTATGTGTTATATGTGTTGCATGTATATCACCTCTGACCTTCTGCGACGCCTTAGGGTCGCTCCATAAAGGAAGATGTATCTTTTGAATACGAGGTGCGGGGTATACCTCGGCATGCGAACAAACGCGGGGGGAATATAGACTTGGCAACTGCTGATGAGCCAAATAGATCTTTCTAATCCTGAAAAGAAGGAACTCATTAGGAGTAGGTCCGGCAGCCTGCGTCAACTAAGGGTTTTCCGTCCCGGGTGAGAGGGACAACCTCGGATGAGGCAATCAAACAGCCGTGGGGATGGTCCGTATAGACACATCGTATCTGCAGCGCCTAGGTGGGTTTCCTGTATCAGCGGACTCGTGGTACACGCTCTCTCCCTAACATACAACAACAGCCATTAGCTAAGGACCAGCAAAAAGCAACAACAAATAACTATAACATGTTAACTCGTTAAACCCTCACCTGTTCTCCTCAGACATAGCTATCGACAATTGTGTTTGTCTTGATACCTGGTAGACTATTTAGACGGCCTGCCTATAGCACACATGGGACAGGGCAGAATAATGGATCAGCAAGTCTTTTAACGGATGGCTTCTAATTGTACGATAATAGTTACTATCAACACCCAGCCAGAAGAAAGGAAGAGACTAACTGCAGGAAAAACAAAGCCAAAATCGACATTATCATGCCATAAGGTTTACCCAGCACACATGTATTCTTCAGTGTTTGAAGATCTTTATTGCTGTCCTGTTGTTAATTTACAAATCAATTATTCTGTTAATATTGCCAGTCAAAAAACAATAATAATAACACTAATAAGAGTAGTATTTTTACTCTTCTAATATCTGCACCGAAAGCGATCTATTCGGTATTCTTGTTTGGGTATTCATCCCTGTCTAAACGTATACCTTCACGCAATGTGCTTGAAATTAGTCCTTCTATGATAAAAATTCGAAAGTTTAATAGCGAGGCTAAGGTTTATTACAAGCCGTTAACTGTAGTGCTGGTATCAGTTTTGCGCCTGTGTCCGTCTGTTTCACAGTCATAACAGCTATACCTAATTCCCATTAAATCTAGGGTACGGGGTGTATAAGTATCCATGTGTACTCCATCAACATGGTGCTTTGAAGAACAGTTGCAATTAAAGCGCAACTAAAATACCTATATTTACATTCGACATGATTCAAGGACTACAAATTTGAAATCTGATTGAATGACAGGCCTAGAATACCGACTGTCTTCCCTCACATAGTACAATTAACGAGTGCTTTTCTCAATACATGTTACCGGCTTTATTTGCTATTGACATACTTATTTCATGACATATCCATTTAGGAACTGGTGTTTTAGGTTGCTTTTCTAAAGCCATTTCTAATGGTTCCATAGTTTTGATAAATGAATAGGCTTTTGTTGACCAAGTGTAATTGTAACAAGAAACTGTAATAGTGGAATAGAATAGAGTAGAGTTGTGTTGGAAACGGTAAAATAGGAAAGTAGAATGTGTCAGTTACGATGAATTCCAGATGCTGGCTACAAAGTGAGAAAATATAAGTAATACGTATAAACGTGATTAAAATAGGCTGGAGTCTAATTTACAAGCATTTTATTACTGTTAGCTATATACCTGTGCCAAACACATGGTTACAACAAGGTTGATTGGTAGATATGAAACATTTATTCACTGTATTATCTAGTGTAAGTGTGCGCTAGGTCTACACCAATGCGTTTCTTTGGTTGAACCACACAACCAAGGGCATGGTGTGAGGCCACATCTCAACTCACTGGAAGGAGTCCTTACACGCTAGGCTTAGGGTAGTTCAGCATTCATTCTACCACGAGCAGATCTTTGCTTTCCTTGATATTTGTGTGCTAGCCCAAACTTTCCAAAGTTAGAAGCATAAACATCCCACAAAGTTTCGAAGTCTAAAAGAAAGCTGTTTCAAAAGTGCCATCTGTGGCTGAATGTGTTAAAAATTATGACATTAAAGCAGCCATAAAATGTAAGATCCTTGCTTTACTCCAGCCAGATAAATTTCGTGCATAAGTAGATGATGTTAATGTTACATGGTAATAAAGGAATAAGCCTTGAAATTCACTGTTTACAAGTCACAGCATTATAACCAATGGTAGGCGAGATGTTTGCTTTAACAATGCGTAGTGGAATTTGAGAAAAATAAATCGCTCGAACAAATGGCGGGAAATGGGCAGTGCAATACAAAGTGTTTGGCCATATTACAACCTGTGTTGACTGAACACGACGTCTTCTAATTAGAGCGTTAATATTTTGTTTCACGGTTAAAATAGCAAACTATTTCATTCTTCCTTTGTTCAAACATCAACGTCACCACTTTAGGGGATTAAACCAGGAATATTAATGGAACAATTAGAATTCCCACGCAGTATTCCTTTCGCGAATCATAACCTGTATGTTGATAGTTGATTGTTAGTGTTATGGTGCCCAGTTATGACCGATATTTCATCTGAAATTTGAGTTTCAAACTATGACGCATCAGCTTTGGGAAAACGCATGACTTGATTTGTCACATGCAGACGGTTCTCCTGGAGCTCAGTGAGAATTTTTTCTGAATTAAGTGAGACAACTATAATCTATATGGGAATGTTAATTTCGATTTTGGTCCAAAAGATCGTATAAGCATTATTGACTTCGCGATGAATGGCAGCTTCAAATGAAGGCTTACAAACGATCACCAATTTTTATTTATTTATCACTCCCCAACATATATTGCTGTTAATATTGTTCCACTTCACTGCTCGTGTGCACAAAACTTTTAATGATGCTTTTATTTTATATTCTCTGAATTAAGTTAAATGTCTGTGGTCATATCTTTAGATGTGGTGTACAGGCGTATTCGTTATTTCTGACATATTTGTGAATGGGTTCGCTATAACTCGCCAATCTGTAGCGCTCATGTGCGGTTTTTCAGTGACAAGATGATCGTGACCCGCGGCCATGTGCAAATCTTGGATGGCATCTTGCAGATGGCAGGCCGAGGAGTTGGGACATAGCAGGGGCTGGGTGGTATATCCTCATCTGCCTGTTAGCCACAGCAGGTAAGCGTGGCCATGTTTAGGGTAAGTAATCATAACGTGACAGATCTCAAAACTTTGGTTATTTTAGCACGTAACAATTAAAAATTTCGTATGTGTGATTTTAGTAAATGTATGATGATAACGTTTTGGATAATGGTCGACTTTGCACTCGTTTTGATCACCTTCAGTTCTGCAAAGTATCTTGGTACAATGTGTTACTGTTTGCCACGGAATGACACCTGACGAAAGTATACGACGCTTAAAGCTTCCAACAGCACTATCGAAACTAATGTCATATTGCAGGACACATTTAAAGATTATATAGCTTAGTATGTATTAATGATATCTCGCTAACCTGATGTAAAAAAATAAAACCAAAAAAAAGGAGAAAAAAGCAGAAAATACAGTTTGGTAACCAGGTGAAGGCTTTCCCCACTGTTCTGAAGTAATTTTATCGCAAAAGCCGTCTTTAATATAAAGTTTTAAGATTTATATATAGTTTTATATATGGATCAACAACATCTGCCATTCTAAAACACGGAGATAGCACAGGTTATATGTTCGTAGCAATCTACAAATTGTTACTTACCTAATTGTTCTCGGGTGGTTTTCATCTGTGTGGTCGTTCTCGTCGTTGTGGTCGTGGTGGTCGTCGGTGGTGTCGTCGAATGCGTCGTCGACCAGGTGGAAACAGTCGTCGGACTATATTCGGTCTTAAAGCGAGGTCTGGTCGTGTAAATTGAGCCGGATGTACTCTTAGATACTCGACTGACCACGGTTTTCTCCGTCCAAGGGTAGGTCACCCGGGAGGTGTGTCTGGGATGGGTGACCCAGGTCCTCTCCACGGGCATGTGGGTGGGGCGGGTGTGTGGCCAGGGGGCAGACGTGGGTGTCGAGCAGTCGTCCCAGCGATCAGAGCGTGGCACACAGTTCTTCGCCATGTTAGACCACACCAAATTGTTCGGACAGTCCGGCATTGAAATAGGTTGACCAAAGTAACATATAAAGTATTTGGAGCAGCTGTGAGGGTGCCGCACCCAATTCACGGCCGACAGGTCGGGACAGGGGAAGATGGGCTTGCCGTGGCCCCACTGACAATTCCCAGGTACCACTAGCATCGCACAACACAACATACTCACGCGAGCTACTAATAACAGACGCCTTAATTCCATCTTTGCAAAATTGTTTCCTTCCAGTGTTACACAAAGCTGGGACAGTGCGATATCCTTGAGGGCAGGTAAAAATCGTACAAGTGTCTCCGAAGTCTAAAAATGCTGAGGGCCGTCGATCCGTCAGCGGCTTGCGGGGCCACCGACTGTTGTTTGTCTGATCGTCTTAGAGTAACAGCCCCCTTTACACGGGGCTCAGGGCTTGGACAGGACGAACCGGTGTTCCGTGGAGCGGAGCACAGCACAGCCAATCGTTCTGCTCACATTCCCTGCCAAACAGATTGTGTCTCCGACGAGCAACACGGTAAGGGTTTTCTCTCTCTCGGCCCGGCTCATTGATCGCCTTGTCATTGCTGAGCAAACGTTGGCTGCCAAAGCACGTTGCACTCGAAATGTATTTGTCTGTGGATTGATCACCCGTAAAGAGGTCTTCGGAATGCCAGCTTGTTGTCCAGTGTCTTTCCTACATAAGCTCTATGCGAAGGAAATCTCTGAGCAAATTTAGACTGTTACAACTGCCATCTTAGTAATTTGATATGCGAAAGTTTCACCTCTTCGCATCGCGACAGTAAAACCCCGCTCTCGCTCCGACCATTCGCACCTTGCCGTCACAATGTGGTTTCGCCGACTTAGGGCTTGATGTAGCTTGCCCCTTCTGGATGACACTTGCAAGCTCTCAGCATTTGTGCTTTTTTTGAACTGATTGCTTTCACGAAATTCCTGTCCAGTGCTCAACACGCTTATGTCTTTAACTTCATTCTTACTCATTCTCTTCTAGGACTCTTGATGATGATCATCGGGTTTGTTGTGATTACCTACATATTTTTTCACATCCATTCGGATTTATGCAGTGGCCTTGTTTCTGTTTGGGCTATTATCTAATCTTGAAGGTAATTTTGTTTCAGCGATGTGAACAAACATATGCGGGATAGCGGGTCTGCAGTCAGGGAGAGATCTTAACGATGTTGCCTTCAGCTCAACGTGGCCTACACATGCCGTAAGAAGCCAAATCTTCCTGTCAATGTTGAAAAAATGTCAATTAAATATCATCATCTCTGGAATATATTCCTAACTGCTATTTTTTTTTTGGGGGGGGGGGGTTCTTCTGCTTTTTTCATCTCTTGCAGGAAGCAACGCATTTTATCTGTCACAGCAGAGAATATCTCCCTGCGTCCGTGGACAGCATTCGTGTTGGCCCAGATAACATTTTCTCCTCCCTGCCTAGGATTGGAAGGGACAGGAAGGAGGAGGAGTGATGGTGTTAGGGTGTGTAATGACTATGCTAGGTGAACAACCCTCAGACACTAGGCAAGGTATTGGGGTGACTTCAGAGGGAGTATTCATCATATAGGGGAAACTGTTTGGGTCCTTGATTGTTTGTTTGGCATGCAATAAGTGTATTCTCTTTATGGTTTAATGTTTCGTGTCAGCTGTTAAATTCCCGCAATGAGATCAGTCATGACATATAAAACGACATGTTTACGATAAAGGATACTGTTTTGAAGATAAAATCTGTGTTATTTGGACGAATAATTATTTGACAAACGCTGTAATAAAAATGTTTCTTGCTTAAGATGAAAGTAGACGCCACAAACCACCTCGTTATGGTTATGGACCTATTATAGTATGCTTTTATTTATTGTAGGAAAATTCGCGCAAAGACATTGTAAGAATAGGTAATTTTAGGCTGGATACGCTGACACAGGACATTGATTGTCTACTCTGTTTGTTCTGGTTATCAGTTCCGGTTGCACTGTGCTGTTTTCTCTTATAGTTAGAGAGTCGTTGTTTTTTTTCTCCTAAACTCTCACTGTGTGGTAACCACACCTGTGGTAAATGAACCTTAAATAACCATGGGCGTGAAAAGCCATCTTTTGGAAATATTACGTAAGGGTTACACCTGGCTGAATATATATCAACATGACCGATATTAAAGCAAAGCATGGAACGCTCACCGTCTCTCCAAGATCAACACCTGTGTTAAAGTTTACAATCCTGACCCCAATTAGCTAATAGATAGGCACAAAGAGTCTGATAACACTTAATTGCTGGAGTTAAGAGGGAGAAGAAAAGAAATGAAAGTGAAATTGTGAGACAAAAGCATGTAATTTTTTCCGCTTTGTTTCATCTGTTTATCCTTTGATGTTGAAAACGTTCCCCTTGAAACTTCATAACATTTCAGCCAATAATCACGTGTCTATCCGGAGTATTGGAAATATGACCATATTTGATGTAATAATCCTTGACGTCATTCGTTACGCGCATGGAGACCTGCTTGGCATGTCGCTTGGCAATCAGTATAATAATCTCCACACATTGCACATGGATAAGAAACATTGTCTGCCGTTGTCACATGACCAACGGCCATGGTGACTGCCAAGGTCACGTGTGGAAGTGATTAGATTATCCAAACAGTGGGTTAGGCTTATCGGGGGAGGGGACCCTACCCTCGGTTATTGTACCATTTGTTCATTGGTAATCAGCCAAATTTGTTGGATTAACACGTTTTTTTACTAATTTATCGACACTACACTTATGGAAGGCAGCTTTGGATCGTACAAATTCAAGTCTTATAAATCCGGCTTCTATTTGGCCGGATATCATTTTCCATGTGACCTCGATTACTACCTAGTCACGTGAAACATCTCAATTTGCAGTTAAACAATTGATGCTTTATTTTCTCGTAAGATGGCGAATCGGGATGTTTTTTTCTAACCTGTGTCGAGAAAGTCGATATGAATCCCCCTTCCCCCCCCCCCATCTCCTTTAGCCGTGGGGCTCTCTACCTGAGCATTTGTCAGCGGTTGACACCGGCCCCCAAATGAGCTTTATATCATCGAGGTCTATTGCATCAGTTCCGTATCGCAGATGGAATGCAGAAAATTTTTTCGATGGGTGCATGCGACACGGAAGCTATAATGGTGAACGAAACTTTTGTTTTTGTCTTAGCTTGAACTGAAAAATTCTTGAATTAATCGAATTAATTTTTTTCATCATCCCATTGTTCGTGAGACTTTTCGACACTGTTTACAGTGCACTTTGTCAAGATTGCCCGAGCTTGTCTACATACGAGACGGCAGGGTTTGACCGAGTTACGGAGTGGAATGCCCCCAAAATCTGGGAAAGTCCAGGCCACGAGAAACAGACAACATATATACCAGGAACACAATCTACAAAACAATTGGGGCCCTGACTTCATGACACAAATGCTTTGTCAATTTGGAGAATAGGGCATCTGCATGAGAGAAAAATTTTTCGTAAGGAAATTTAATGTGTCGACTGAATGCATTTTCACACTTCTTCATGCTGATATGATAGTATGATTTTTCTCATGAAGGAGCGCCTGACCTAGACTGTATTAAATGTAGAGTCTTTATTGCTACTATTATCGATATTACTCATTGCTATCAATATAGGCTTCCCAGATCTATTCTACACCTTTCATTGTCGACAATACTTTCATTTACTTATTCATTTCTTTGATTGGTGTTTTACACCTGGTTATGATGGACTTGAGCTCAACGCGAGCGCATTCGTGAGGGGCGCCTGGAGTCGTTGATGACGCCCTTTCTTCTACGTAACCAGTATGGTTTGCATATGTCAAAGTCGTGACGTCACGACGCGAAAACATACAATAACTTATATTTAGGGTTAGAGTTAGGGGCAGAGGCGTGTCTGTTTTAAACTTTACTTCCTAGAGGCCCAGTATAAATATCTCATGAGTGTTTCATTTACAAAAGACGTTATTATATTAAAATAGAGGATAAATTACAGGAAGTACTTTTCACCTCTTTTGAATGCAAAAATGCGAAAGAGTAAGTGTAATTTTGTCACCACGAACATTTCCTCAATCATTATGGGATTTGGCAGTTGGCCTTTAAGTGTGAAAAGGCCAAATGGGTAGTATTTGTCACTATGAGCACTTCTAAGTCGTGACTGCGATTTTATTAATGACAACACAAGAAATATACCGTCACTTACGTGGAGCTGTCTTAGTCGTCTGCCCGGAACCGTGTGTGTATTCAGTGCAGTATAGCAACAGTTCACTTGTCAGACAATGTCGTATGGGTTGGTTCCGTGTACCTCTACCGTTGTTTTAATGGCAAATAAAGTTGCGCCAAGCCGGTGTACAATAGTGGACCTAGATAACAGATGAGCAACGTTAAACTTGACTTCACCATTCCTAGGGATATTTCAATATTGACACCAAGCCTCATCAAATCAAATTGTTGCTGGCAGCCAGCAGTTAGTTTGTGATTTTGTGGGTCTTTTTTATGACTTTAAAGCGTGTGTTGAACGTGAAAGATTTGAGTTTATAAAGGAAAGAATTGTATACAATATGTACTTCATTGAAGTTTGTTGTAAGATCAAAGACTTACAGGGCATCTAGTAAAAACACATGCCGACAGAAGTAGTCAATTCAAAGAAGTAGACGTTTGTATGATCAGGAAGGTAGATGCTGTTTTCAGAGTGAAATAATTGCATCATATGCAAATATGCATAATACATGTCTATGAGAGTATATGTGAGTCACACAAATGTTGATAAGATTTTTTTAGGTCAAAGTGCAAAAAGAATCATCTGCCTCTGTGGAGAACACATGTTCAGAAATGATTCTCTGGAAGCCATGTTTCCCCCGTCGTTGTGACGACGCTGTGTGGCTCTGTCGCATGCACTGCATTTGGAGTCAAACATTCCGTGACGTTACCTCACGCTAAAACTGCTGGGAAAAGAAAGCTTTGAATCTAGACGTCGTTACAGGCATTCGTGTACTAATCATCAACTATAACAGACGTTCCCAGATTAGTGTCTTAAACAACATTCAATGCAAACGGCAGATGAACAAAGAAAATATATATGGTGATGGAGGACGTAGGACGGCAGAGAACAGTTTTATTTATTTATTTATTTATTTATTTGATTTGGTGTTTTAGGCCATACTGAAGAATATTTCACTTATACGACCGCGGCCAGCATTATGATGGGAGGAAACCAGGCAGAGCCCAATGGGAACCCACGATCATTCGAAGGTTTCTGGCAGATCTCCTCACTCATGTCGTTATGTTTGTAATTAGAATAGAGCTGCTCCTGGTCGCCAAATCAATTCGACTTGAAACATGTGAGCTAAAGAACACGCTGCAGCGTAAAAGAAAGAACAATTGCAATGCTGTGTACAACTAGGATGTAAAGACTTCACAAAAGCTCAGGGTGAGAACGCTGTGCCAGATGGAACAGGTCTGTCCGTGTTGGCTGGAGACAATGGAGGCGATGAAACAGAGGCTGCGCAGATGCGCAGATGCAAATTAAAATCCTTGCCACCAGTGGCGGATTACGGTTTCGTCTCCTGAGACAAGGAGAATCGGAAATATTCACACATGTGGTGTTTGTGTCAACGTGCGAGCGAGTGGAGTAACTTTTTCTTATCTCATAATCATCGGCCCTTTGCTAGTTGCGTTATCGGATCGACACACGCGATTTGTGGGGATTTCGGTTAGATGCCAACACCTTCTCACCTCCGATCGGAGTCTAAAACTGGCTCGACGCCCTAAGTATTCGCCTCAGACACCTGTTGAATTTGTTGGCTGGGTAGATCATGTGAGTCACTTAACTATATGGATTGCGAAGATACATCGTGAAGCCATAGCATCTCCACTTAAGCTACTTCTGTACGCGGGTTTCCGTATCTACTACAAGCTACAGGGGTCCGGTCAAGCTTCGGTCTGGCTTTGGGCCGGTTTTAGGTCTGTTTTATTAGGAGGTAACCGCGACCTCTGGACATGTCGTTCACTCCGTTATCACATGGCCGGATATACTGATATAAAAAAGAGCAAAATGAAACTGTATTAGGGATATTCGTTTGAAGTATCCACTAAACGAAAAACATGGCAATCTTGTGGCCGTTTATAGACCAAAACGGCCAAAGAATTGAACAAAATTAATGACGATAAAATCGTCATCTAGGAACAGGCAATAGGTTATTGGGGTCGTAATGTAGATTCGCAGTGATCACGTAAGTTAAACTTCTTTACATATGATGTCTATTGCTGTTATAAGGCGCTTAACAAGTCGAACGATGGGTAATTAACTCAAACCGCTAGATGTTCCCGGGGCAACAGGTGGGTTTCTTTATTTCTCATATTTCTCTGCTAGGAAAGACCAGGCAGAGCACCAGCTTCAAGCTGAGATGGATAAGAAATGTGAGAGAGAGAGAGAGAGAGATTGATGACCCTATATGAGGTGCCGTGACGATCTGGTTGTACTTTATGCGGAAGGGCTCACAGCGTACTTCCTGAACAGAGTGGACGCATCCTTCAGGCGCCTCAGACGGCTTCCTGGTCCCGCCATACCCAGTCAATAAATCTACCCCTCAGTGTTGACTCTATCGTAACTGGTGCACTGTCACCCCCAGCCTTGCCAGACTAGGCCATTATGTTTTCACGGATTAACACCACTGGAATATCTTTAATAACGTTAAACAACATATGGGAAATATTGACGCAAAAATGTATCAGCCGACATGACTGGGAAGCCGGCGCTATTGCGGTATAGGTAAGCAGCCTTTAATACAGACCTACGGAACACATCCTGCACCGTTATGGCCTTTGGAGTTTTTGAAGAATTTTGTGACTGTGAAGTGTATAATAACTCCGAGGGAGGTTATTTTCCTCGATAACCAGCAAAATGACAGCTTTTTTGATATATTTGAATCTGAAGAAAAGAAATAAAAAATATAACGTCGTTTTGAAGTAAATGTGCTTGAAGAAGTGCACCTGTGTTACATGTAATAACGGTATTCCACGGAGAGACGATCGCGAGCAGAAACAGCGAATCAGACTTCCCGGATAAGGCTGAGCAGGTACAAGCAAAAATACAGGAAGAGGCTTGAAGAAGCGGGATCAATTCTAACCACAAGACCGGGGTTTTATTTAGATGCATGAGCAACTCCAGTCTGGATTGTTTTCTAAACAACCCCGATGATTTTTTTGAATTGACTAAAACACCAACTCTAGCGGTTTATGGCTCTGCATACATGAAAAGTACGCAGTTTGTTGAACATTTATGACAAAAACAAAAAAAAGTCAAAAACAAAATTCAATCCACAAGTTTTTGTACGAGAATTTGTTTTCATTCAGATTCAAATTTTTGTTTTCTGAATTAATTTCTAGATTCTTCTGCAAAATCTTCTCTTCTGACTTGATGGAGGTATCTTTAATATTTATTCTGATTGAGCCATCTGAAGGTTTCCCCCAGTGAGTATGCCACAGGTTTTTGCCCAGCTTTTCTCTGGACTATGTCCTATTGCCTTTACTCATAAACCCTTTTGAGTGCGCAAATATTCTCAAGTGACATGTTCGTCAATACCCTTTCGGATAAATAAGAAGGTAAATAATAAAGTAATATATCGGTAAATACATAAACAAATAAATGTACTTTGATTTAATGACACTGAAATACTTTGCATCCGCGATCGTTATGTGGATTTCCATATCTGGTTACACTAAATTAACATTGCATGGGACATATGCAAATCAGATTTGATGCATGGATGGTCACACAGTTCTCAGGGGGTTGTGAATGTTTCCACACAACAGGCGCTGTAGAGGTTCAACTTACAAGGCATGAATGGTATATCTTGTAGGTAGGATCTAGTCTGAAACAGCCCTATGAATTGGAAGCACCGAAACTTCTGCTTTTTTACCGACAGAATGATTTTTTAAAAAGCCTTTTTTGATCTCCACACCAAAATAATTGTATTCTGACGCAGGGCATTGCTATGGACAATCGTCTGGCAAGCCTGCTATAGGCAAGTTGAACTTGGACGGTTTTTGACACACATACTTTTTGTACGACTCACGCTGCAAAACATATACATGAAGAAAATCCGCCGCTTGCAAAGGAATTGATTTGTAATAAAATAGTTTGGACAGACCTTTCAAGCTTTACTTGTATATATATTTGCCCCAAATATTTATCAACAGGATCTGAGGGCCGATGTGCCATTTACATACATACTTGTACAAGCACCCGAAAGATACAGCATATACTAGAATATCTGGCGGGTTTATAATAGTTTTATAAAAAACAGCACATCAGGCACCAGACCATTGGGAATTTTAGAAGAATGTGAAAAAATTATTAGCCTCAGTACCATTTGAAAAAACAACATTTCCAACTGAAATTGCCTGATTTTGTAAAATACAACTTGTCAGCCATTTCCCACGTAATATGGTGACAAAGAAGTGAACGAATCCACTCCGAGACTAGTTGGCTGCTGAAATGAATTTTGTCACCTAATCTTAAGCGTCAAGTTCGACACTTGTAATCCACTTTTAAACCATGAAGACGCGTTCCAAATCGATCATCGCGATTGTGCAACAGAATCAGCTTAAGTAATAGTCATCATCGGTGATTCACCATTTGTAAAGGATTTGTGTAAAAGATTAGCTAAATAGAGGATATTGCGCAGTAACGGTTGAAAACATAAATATTGTTCGAGTGAGAGGTGGAAAAGATTATCATTTCCACCCTTCACCAGAATAATGTTTATGGTATTCAACCATCAGTATGCAATATTCCATTTATTATTTATACTTTAACAATGTCATGATTTTGTGTATTGAAAGAAGTTTTGAGCAATGTTTTAGCCCCAGGCTTTCAAAGACTTGTCAGTAGCGTGACGTTGTAGCAGTAAACATGACGGCCAGTATGACGTCGTGTCTTCTTGCGTGACGTCCGAATATAGCAATCGACTAGACTTGTATTATGACGTCATCCCAGTGAGCTCAGATTGGAACGTCATAAAAATGAAGTGTTTCATTTTTGACGTCACGGCTTCTGGACCATGGGTCAAGGTCGCCAGCAGTGTAATATCAAAATAACAAAAGTGATATCTAACTGGTGAAAATATCACTTTTATCACTGAGGAACATACTGGGATTTTACTTATGTATAAATAATAAATAGACTGTCCCTGGGTGTAATACACCGTGCCTATATTAATGATGGACAGACCTTTCTTAAATTATCAAATATAGAGAGATCTATGTCGGTTTCGATATTTATCGAAATCACCCATCGTCATCCAACGTAAGACACAGACCAAAACCAACGATAACAGCTCATTAACGCGTAAGCTAAGAAGATTGAGTGTGGATGAAACGCAGAGATAAGAAGTTTTCAGCGCTTTCAAGAGGCATTGGCATCGGTCAAGTATGCCAATACCTTGTGCTGAAGATAGTATAAATGCAGACACTTTATTCTGAAAGTATTACAGAGGGAGCCATATATTACGCGAAGGAAATATAATATGGTGGTCAGGTAATGGTGTAGCATGGCGTGACAGAAACTGCTCACCGTGGAAAAGGCCTTAGATATGCGACGCGCACCATTGGATTGGGGGAAAATTTATGAGATATAGAGTAAACATAGTGGATATGACATTAAATGAAAAAGGATCACGTAAAGAAAACCACTTTCCATGCGCGATGCGGTAGACGCTTGACTTGAATGCAACCGGCACTGGGTCACCGTTTATGTGCCTATAAAGGGCAACATCGGGTGCACTTTGATATGTTCGTTCGAACTATGCCCGTGGGTTCACCCAAGGCGAACGCTCGAATGATCCCGCTCCTCAACGACTAGATAATAACAACTCCTCCACCATGGTGGACAAACAGGATTATGTAATTCATTTATTCTTGGATCTATATCAATACTTCATCGCAGGAGCCTTGGTGCGTTTTGTCATGTCGACAAACAATGCCAAGTTTTGCCTTTATTTACGGGTACCTAGTGATAAAAGAAAGGAAATGTACGTGTGGAAAACCGCCAAAAGCAGGAACGTGGGCTGGCCTGTCGATCTATTCTTATCATACACTGTAAATTTCAATAGTTAATTTATAAGCACCCATTAAACGGTTGGGTGTTGGTCATTTTACAGTGTATTGCATGGACTGACGAATCCAGACTTGGACGGCGCCAGGAATGTACCAGCAAGGAAAGATTTCGATGGCGCACTTGCAGAACCTTGAAGGTGATCAAAGCAGATGAAACTGTGGTTGGTTAGCGTGTCCAATAAGTTTTCTCCTTCTTGATCTCCAATTTCTAACTCCTATATGCGTTTGTCCCCGTTCATCACCGATTACGAACAAATGATTTCATTTGTAGCCATATATTTAGCGTCTGATCTACTGTTCTTCCCTAAAGACCTTGCGTCTTGCTAAATCAAGTCTAAAGTATGCTTTGTCTCACTGAATAATTAAAGGCTATAGAAAGCTGCATCGTCGGCTTCAGATGTCTGTCTAATGTTTCCTGCTGTCTGTCATCAGTTCGTGCAACCGGAGTAAACAAAGCTTTGAGGCCAAAGTCCTCTGACAAACGGGTGTGGTGGGATGCTCAGTTGAGGACGAACAGGTTGCAATTTCCTAATGCGTTCTCTCTTGTGTTCCCTCGCCTAATTCATGAGCGCTGAAATACTGGCCTACATGCCCTCTACCTTTGCCTTGATTCTCTGGGACATAGGGTTGATTAAGGAAGCTAATCTACTTGAGTTAGCCTCAAATAACCGGCGTTAACCTCTAGCCACTGCAGGGGAGTTTCCAGCCCACGACCTATATTCTCCCTATTTACTTACGTATGAGAGTTTCATCCCCCGCGGATGGGACATGAGTGAGTAGGTCAGCTGTGGGACCAGTCTTGGCTAAAGGCATCATCGCTCAACACGCTCACCACTTGTCCGCCGGCTTAGTTTTTAAAGATTAAGGTATTTTCTAGAATGGCAGGGAAACGACAGTGAGAGAATAAGGCATAACCTTGTCCGCATATTTTCGCGTTTATTTGGCCCCAAAGAAAATAGGGCAGGTCCAGCGAGTTGAAGACCGGAAGGGTTGTGCATGAGCTAACCTCGACACCTCTCCACTCCTACATGAAAACCATTAACGTCATCCTAAAACGGATCTCAGCCAACATTTATTTTTTAAAGCATTATGTCATTCAGCGTTTGCAGTATTGGAGGCATTACCAAACTGCCTAGGCACATGTCAACCAGCGAATTTGTGGTTAGGGAATGCCAAGAACTTATTCGGCCACGTAATCTCGTCATAATATCTGGTGATAATAACAATACATAAACGTACGGACAAAGGAAACACCCAACACGTCCCTTGTTTGGGTTTTCATTTTTTAAAAGTTGTCTCTTGCTCCAAGATGCACACAGAAACCGCACTTTATTTCATTGCGTCTGTGTAATCCCATGTATTTTAAATAGTAACATATGTATAACTCATATATTACACAGGCTTAGCCATTTTGTGGTCTTTACAATACTTCTTGTACGTGGTTACCTATGTGCAAATATCCTCGCCGTAATCTGTTTTAAACTGCTGAGGTGAGAGAACCATAACACGAAAAGAAATAGTTTTGGAGATTTTGCATGGTGAAAATAAAACATCAAATATATAAAACTTCGACGACCCCCTCGAAAACGACATTCTATACTTTCAAACATACTCAAGCAGATTTTACTTGTCTGCTGACAGTAAACTACAAGCATATAAAGTACCTAGTACGATGAGAGTAAAAATAATTATATATATATATATATATATATGTTATATTCATATGTAAAAAATAAATATGTATTTTATGATCGTACAATATTATTATTTCTCTAGTGTTCATCTGCCGCAGGTGAAGGCTACAATATTCGATTTATTGCTATGCAAACATTAAGCGTAGAGAGGTGGCCCGTGATGTTTTACCTCCGCAAGTGTTGAATGGCTTGGATACTTTGGAATAAATTCACGCCGAGGTTTCCATAAGCACGGAGTGACATGCCAGGCCAGCTACAGGGCCACCGTGGCGAAAAGAATGATATCGGCGACGACACAGTGCGAACCGTACGTATATTAGCGCCTCCAGTCATTCCAGAACTCCAGAATCAGGTTGATTTGGCCTTGACTCTTACAAATGTAGCATTCTGACTTTTATTAAAAAACCAAGAAATGGACGCAAAGTTTTCAATATTCACTTTATGGTTACATTTATTTACAAATTGCTAGAAATCCTTCCTTGAAATACATCTCGCTTGGTTAAGATTCTCTGCATTATTAGCCGCAGGGAGCTGTGCGGAAACACTGGACTGGAAATGTAACACTATTGTAAGGTTTTACATGCACCTAGTAGTTTTCGGGAACAAAGCATAACTTTTCAAGAATAAAACACCTGCAGAAATTTACTTGAGGTGTATTAACACTTGTCTTATTTTTTATTCAAGGACGTGGGATCAAAGAGTTTAAAGGCAGTCAAGTTCTGGTTCATAACTCGACGTTCTATCCACACTTAAGTATGGTATGCTTTTACTGTCGTCATTTTAGGGCGCTAATTTTGGCTTAAGGATTAAAGCTTTTAATATTGAGTTTCATTAGAAAATTAACATCAGCGACATTGCACAGTGTTAATATTTGATTTAAACCATGTCGTTTGAAAGCTTTCAGAGAGACACAAACTGATTACAAGACAAATCTTCACTTAAAAAAGAAAAGTGTGTCTTGGTATTAAAATCATTAAACTCAATGAAATATTACGGTAACATATTAGGAATAAACCATGTTACTCAAGAAAGTCGTTTGAACGAACGATTAGGTAATTGCTGTTCAACGTCATTTTGGCAATATATCAACAATACCTTGGCGAGAACGAAACATCATTACCGAGTAACACTTATGAAAGTGTTCATAGGGAGCGAGTCGTGTACATTATAAAAAAAAACAGTTGACACCATGAAAACCGTTATAAGGCCACAACATTAGCGGACAATACAGGAGTTTATGTTCGAACTGTTCTGGTGCTAAAGACAAGTCATAACGTATCTGGTGACTTGTAAGAAACTTTTGTTGACATTAATTTACCGATCAGCAGTCTCGCGGTGTTCCAGGGGTGCAAATGACACTCTGTTCCTTCAGGAGATTCTAAAGCTTACAAAAGTTCAGCTGCTCGATTTTCTCCAGCGTTCGTCTGCTCTGCATGAAAACATTCTGGTGAAACTTTTTTTTATATGCCCATTTTACAGTAAATATACGGTAATCAAATATAGTTGTCTGACATTTTGCCATATGGCACCGCAGGACTTTTATTACCTTCACGTATAAAAGATTTCAATCTCGAAACTCCCCTATTGATCGGCTCTGAGCGCCTGTATCACCGTTGCGTTCACCGATGTGTCGTTCTCTTTTGGACCACAATTGATTCGGACGTTATGTCACTTGTCCGTACTGATACTCCCAGACAATTTAACATGCAGCGGATCAATTATCTGGGACATGTCTTACGTAATCAGGTGAGAATATTAATGATCTGTTCTTGACACCTTTCCGTCCACATGTCCCACAACTAGGGTTTGTTTTGAGATGCTGACAAAACACAACAAACAGAATCTTTTATCCCCCAACAACGCACGCGAAAGCTGTTAGCGGCACTTGTTGGTGAGACGTGACGGCAGGGCACGAATTTCGAGGGTAGCGCGTGCTAACGGATTTTACAAACAATATTTGAGGTGAGATAAGAAGCAGAAGTCTCTTTTCCGAAGCTGTTGATAGTCGCTGTATATTCAGTTAGACACTTTCGCTTAGGAAGGATCATCTCGCATTAACCTGGTCTTACGTTCGTGACACAAAAGCTACTGTAAGGGAATGTTTAAAGGTGCTTTCTTGTTCTCGGTTATAGGCTATGTTACGAACCACATCGATTTGAGAGCGACACCTGAGCTCAATTCCATCACGGTAACACAAAGATTGGTCCTGCAGTTAAGGCTGTGGCAATTTGTTTTGATTCCAGCTTAAACGTATTTCTCCAACGTGACTCGGGTTGAATGAGATCCAATCGACAGCTGGCATGTCAGACTGAAGGATCCTTGATGACGGAGACACGTCGTGGCAGGAGAGCCAGATTTTAGCAGTCGTGTTAATTCTTCTGGTCTTTAGTTCCCTCTGCCTTAATCCCACAGATTTTTATTTCAGCAGAAAAATTATCTTTCCAGTAACAGCTACTCTTATGCATAAAATCCCCCCAAAGGCAGCACGTGTTTCGGCAGTCACACGGTGATCCGTAACGGAGGGAATACATGAGAGCTTCCCGGTCATTCTTAATGTAGCGTAAAGCCGCCATTAATCCGTGACCTAAATATTCAGATACCGAATGTTTGCACTGTCGCCGTCGGCAAAAATATATCGGGTCCTATTTTGGAATTTCATAACAAAATAAACAATGCACATTTCACCCAACTGATCTGCAGCCAAAATCCACATGGACATGCATCAAGAATATAAGAGTAAATATACTCAGACTCCTTTCTTGGTTTATGCAGTCAGAAGTGGTACATTTATAACTTGATATGTATGGTTACATCAGCCGTAATTGGCACTGCGCACTAGTACATCGTACACAACAGAAGCTTCTTGCTGAAACCAGGTCGATATAGACCATGCATACGTGGCGTTACTGATATGAGCTTTCAAGAGTTACAGTCCCATCTTAAGATATGTGGTATTGCATGAGGCCAGTATGAGATGAGGGACACTGTTCACGTTTGACATTTTAGATAACATTGCGTCGGAGAGCCTGGGCAGCATCCTTACATTCATGAGTAATTCACATGAATATCACCATGTGTCACTCTTCTGGTGTAGTGATGTAATAGCATTTCTTCACACTAAACTGCATTATTGTCAAATATAGACCTATTCCTACAACATTTTATTTAACTAAAGCTGTGAAACACATAATTTGTAACTACAAACAGATTATGACGAAAAAACAAAACAAAACAAAAAAGATGAATTTCTCATGATGTAATGAGTAATTCCTACCAAAATGCCACGTTTAATTCTTTTCTTTCCAAACTAAATACATGAAAACTTTGAACTTCTCTTCTTCCTGAGTCTGATAATGTCTTCCCGCTTCACAAACGCGGACGTACTTTCCTACCACAGGTTCTGATCTACAACTGTGGTTACTTGTTGTCGTCATTTATACCAGTTTGGCTTGCAATTTCATCGACTTTCATTTCTACTTTATTTATTTTCACAGTGTGTATAAATGTGTCCTGTTTGTGGCTTGAGACTAACTTTGATACCCTTAAAATTCTCAGGTAAGGCCTTTTATTCCATTCCATTCCACTCATGCATAATGGAATTCATGAAATTTTCACAAGGCGTTTTACCTTGGTGTATGTGTGATGAATGTGTTCCTCTATTAGAATAATGTTGAGTAGACCACGAAATCAAACATGCAAACTGAAGCCTCATTTCTTTCATTCGTATTAAGGATAATTTACAACCAGGAGTACGATGTCCGTCATTGTCCCAGGCACTGCTGAAGCATTGTTTCCTGAAATCATGGAAATCCATGATACACGTGTATTTATGGACATTACTTTCTCTGAAACGAGAATCTGTGGAAAATTGATCCTTCATTTTATAGATATAGGCCTTATCTACTAGACTTTTATAAAGGTCGTACTTTTCAAGACTGTCTGTATAATCCAGAGAGAAGAGTAAGGCGAAAATTTAAGGCTAATTGAATAGCGCTTAGGGTTAAAACAAGATGATAATTACTGTCTACGTAATCGTTAAGAGTGACGATAAACACTTCTGCATATACAGCCCAAACGCTTCGTATACACTCCACTGATGACGTCAGATATGACCAGTGATCAAGGACGCGTTAGGTTTAATAAATGACCTACGGGTGACCTTGACACAGGACACCAACTGTAGTATTCTGTAAGCTAAATATTGCATTACAAGTTGTGACCACAGGCTGAAACAACCCAACAGAGGTGGACCTGTCCGATTTTACGGATAGATCATCTTTTTGTCAATATAACCGTTTCTTGTCCAATTTCGTTATTATGACGGAATAGTTTTGTTGGGAAGATGCAGGTTATTTGTCGTTTGGCTATAAGGGAAAGACTCTCTGCATCATGAAGAATTTTGCATATGAGTGTCTCCTGGACAGTGGCCATTTCTCAACAACTGACCGATCTTCATTACAAAGGCCGGGTTATTTCGAGGTAAATATCCATGGAAAAGTGGCCGATGATTATCCATCGTGGACCGCCATTATCGACAAATCCCGCTGTCCTCGACGTGCTGCGGCGAATCCTCCAAAACACGTGGTTAATCAGGAAAGTATTTTGTAGCAATTTGTGAAGCATCATCGAATGCTAACAAAGTTTTGTTTTTATCATTCTTGACAGGGGCAAAAAAAAAAAAATGGCGGAGACAAATTCATCTTCGCGCCAAGGCTGTCACCATTGCTATTTATATCTCTGGTTGATGTATGAGTCTAGGTCGTGCCTTATGTGTGATGTGAGCTATACAGCTCGCCAATGTTCCTGACGAAACGATGGCCTTGTTCATTTGCACAGGCTCAACGTAATAAGAGGTATACGTCCCTCGAAGCTCATCCATCAGCTCCCTAACATAATATGAGATTGTTTCCCAAGACATTTACCAATCTGCCTGTGACTTTGTGTGTGTGTTCGCCGAGGGAATCTGTATTTACAGGGTTGCATCACAGCAGATCTGGGACTGTTTCTTGGCAGTTGCTATGCAGACAGGAAGACCATAAGGTTTGTGGGGAAAACAGGCCGAACTCACGAGGAGGTCAGGAGAATGAAGAAACCCACCTGCATCTCCTGTTCTCGGGTCAATCAGATCTGACAAATGTTTTCCCTTCTATTCACAACCCCGAGCACACTTTAACGTGTATGTCGAAGAACATATACATGTAATGTGGATGAGGTGTTAATATAAGTTGTGTGATACTGGATGACCTGGACAGGAAAATCAACGAGCATATTTGAAACACTGGCAAATAAATGATATAAATTTAATTATATATTTCTTTCTTTGGTGTTCAGTCAGGAATTTTTCATTTTTATTAAGGCCATCAGCTTTACTGGTACAGGAAGCCGACATGTTTGGAGTAAAGCACCGCCTTGTCCACGATATATTTCACCATGACACACCCTCTGGTTTCAAGTCGCCCATGAAATAGTGAGATCTCAATGATGAGACCAACGCTTAAGCGAAATTGCCAGCGATGGTTCCCAAAAAAACATATGTCTCAAAAAAGTTGAGGATGTAGTAAGCATCAACATGTAAAAAGATACAATACTTGTTTTGGCACTCTGTCAGTACTCTGGGTATGCAGTTAAACCCAAACTATCAAAACGCTTGACCTTGAAGTATTCCAAAATATCCCATTCCATTGTAACAGCAGTTACATTTTCACAAGAAGTTAAACAATACATGAAAGGAAACGCTAAAACGAAAATTGTTGTCTTAAGGGAAACAAAGAAACTTTTCATTTTGGGGCATATTTTGTATATTTTGTTAATAACCCTTCTGTTTGATATTTTAAGGGCATACATTTTCGGAAATGAGGTCATCTATTGGCAACGTGCGACCAGTTTATCGCCTCCTATTCGAACTCTTTTCTCTCAAACAGATTTGTTTTAGAAAGACATGACCTATAACGTCACCACTACGGCTACTTCATTTCCACACTGACCGCTGAGAATTTATTAAAAGGATAGCTTAAAGCCATTTTTACTCCGTCAGAAGAAAGCTGGGAAGCTTTTCTTGTACTTTTGTAAGATAGGACACACCCTAAACTGAATATTAAAAAATAAAAACCAAACACTTTCTACATCATTTAAAGGTAGGAATGCTGCCATTTATCGATGTCATAAACACTGTTATCCAGATGTCACCAGAACAGGTTAATTTGGTTTCAGTGGGTGTATAGGAGATAATTGCAATGTAAACGAAGACAGTCCCTGAGAGTTTTGAAAGATAATATGGGTCAACTAGCCATACGGGTGGTGTCGAAGAGAGAACATGTTATCAGGGACTTGATTTCCATTAGATCATTGATAGTTTACGGCAACCAAGGTTTGTTAGCATCTGTTGACGAAAGCATCGATTCGACTCATCAGTTAACCCAGAGTATACTGCTGACTTGCGCTTAAAGATCTGTTTCTGATCTCCAGAGATTTCCTGCCAGTCCAACCCGCTCTGCCTTTTCCGCATTGGACTACTTTCCTATGTTTCTTCTCCTGGTCATCGCAGTAAAGCTGCCTAATAGCGTCTTACCGAAGTCACCTTGCTTAGGATGTTTGGTGGATATTATCTTCTCAAAGAGATCAGCTATTATTTCAACGTATCAACCTTATGTCAATAAAATGACGAAGCCGTTCTGAGTTTAATTGTAACGCAGTTTGTTATACTATGTTGTATTTAGCTTTCATCCGATATATGGCCATCTTCGGCTGTAATGTGATTTGATTAATATGAAGACAGGATTATCACAATTCCATTGGTACCACAACGAAACTCCTTAATAAATGCCACGATTTCACTCACATAAAAAAAATTCACATATATGGTGAATCCCGCGCTGGAATCCCATGCCTTCCATGCCACGTTCTGTGTTTATTATTACAAAAATATCTTTTTTTATATTCTAGATTAAAAATATTTCCTACAAACTGCATTGAATCAATAGAAGACAATAGAATACTACCTGCGTTACTTATTGTCATGTTCCTAGGCAGGTAAATAGGCAGTAGATGCGTTAATGCTGAGTTACCGTTAACGGTATAATTATAGATTGCTAGATAAATTGTTTACTGTGAAGAGAATTAACGTCGCGTGTGTTTAGACGACATCGAAAGAGTCGGCGTGGCGCAATTTCCCATGCATCTTCTGAGGGCAAACAACATGACGTAAAAAAACCAACGCAAAACCCGTCAAGCAAATGATCTGTCTTATTTAGACTCCTGGTCATTACTCAATGTTCGTGACATCTGATAACAGTGTTAAACCTCGCAATTCTCATGTCTTCAGCCCTAAGCCTCATGTCTTATCACGCAGCGATCGGCCACATTGGGCCGTTTTCACTGAAGTCTTATTCACATTATCACAACGTGATCTCGGTTTTTTTTGTTCATTTGCTTTCTGGACAGCTGAATATTCGACAAAAGCGTGTGTCAATTACGGGCTGCGCGAGGATTACACCATGCGCAAGTGGAAAGTTCTTTGCACAAGCTTTATCCTTTAAGCATTCTACAAGGAAAAACTATATCCAATAACGATTTTTGACATATCGTTAATTATTTACGCACGTTGTGCCAAAATTCAAATATTGCTACATATATGAATACAGTATCTTTCATATGTGACTGTGAAATAACAAATAGCTTTATCATCTTTGTTCAATAAAAAGCTATTGATGTGAGTGAAAGAGACAGTGCAGTGAGCAATAACAATGCACAGCCGCCGCTATAAAGTATTAGCACGTAATTTCAAGTCATTTCGCAAGAAATTGTTTGTTGCCCAGAAATGCATTTGCCTTAATATGCAAACCTACAATGTGCAATTCTGTGAACAGCAATATTCCCATGACATTAAAGTGCTTCTTGTATATCACAACATTTAGACGTGATGCCTGTATTCTGTTCACGAAGCGAAAGATCTCATCAAGGGCTTATCGCTTGACTTGTTATAAAATTGAATCAAAAGAACCGTTAGTTTAATTGCTATTTTAATAAATAAAAAATCAACGAAAACGATTCTTTGGCTACATAAAGTTAAGCCCAGATTGTTTTATTGGTTGCTCTAGCCTGGTGGTCTCATCCTTGGCCGATTTTCGGACACAGAATGGACACTACAACTGGGGGGAAATGTGTGTCAGTCCTGAACTGTGTTGACACGACTTCTGTTGTTGTTGGATTACCCTTGGTCATTTCGCCAAGGGAAAATTAAGGACATCGTGGTGTTGTATGGCTAGGAATTAAGTGGACTAACAAAAGCAATGCCCTATCTGGTCTTCACGGCATTCTGAAGCATCTTGTCATCACACTCCTACCAATTTTTGAAATCAAGAGCACCCGGGTCACAGAAGGTGGCCCGGGTTGTCACAGTGTACTTGGCACGTAGCTTCATTGCTCTCGTGGAAAATAACTGTGAGCTTGGCCTTTTGCAAGTTGGTAAATTGTAGGTATATCTGGGCGCTTTCCAGATTCAAATTTGGCCTTCCACAAATGGGAAAGAGTTTCAGGCAATTTGAAAAGATCAAACTCTGAGTCTTGTCTTCCACTAGTCTAAATACGCTGGCCGACACGGATTTCTCAAAACATTAACCCTGGAACGGTAGAAAATATTTCAAAACAACCCATTGCCAACTTTTGCAATGTACGTTTGTTAGCACTGTTAATCTGCTTCGGACAGCAGCTTTTCCAAATCTTGTAATAACAGTGTATTTTGTTAGTTCCATTTTATTGCATTATTCTTTGTCATGTTATTGGCAGATTTTTAAGTGAGACTTAATAACATTTCTACGGGGATTTCAAGCCAGGGTTGGGTTTGCAAGATAGTACAAAATGCGTAAATTACACGTCAGTGTGAATACTATACACCATTTATTTGCACATCAATGTGGAGATATCTGCAATATTCAAACATAAACAAATTATTTTAAATACAAGTAGTAATTTAATGAATTGCTGGAAGGGTTAAAATAATTTGATCTAATAATTAGCATGTTATGTTGCATTTCAGCTCTCTCTCGTCGTAAGTTTTATTTTTGTCCAGATTCACACCCATGACGTGTCGCTGATATCAAGGATATGACCTTAGTTACATCACGGTACAACATTCCCACCGTTAAGATTGACCGGACTGGTCAGCGACCTCCATTGTTTGCGGAGATGATGTCAACCGCGTGTTCAAGACAACTGGCAAAGGTGTAAACGAGCGCCTGTAATCCATAGCTGTGGGGTCAGGCCCCGGGGGTGAGGGGGGAGGCGGGTAAGTCAAGTTGCCAAAGGATGAGCTCCGTCTTGGTCAGGCATTCCAGGGAAACTTAATACAAACCGCGGAAACTCCGTCTACACGACGCCATGGTGTCAGACTCGGTCAAATCATTAAAGCAAATTTACCCAATAGTTAGCAGCAGTGCGGCGCCAACTACAGTATGAGCCAATCAGATGATTCGCTCATATCGTACTTCTATCTAATTGGTGGACAAGACATGAGGTATATTTTTATACTCAGTGACCGGTATATCGGACGCGCAGCCTCTGGAATTACTGGGAGCTTATTTCATGGCAGGTCTTGAACTTGTACCTTGATGAGGTTTTAAAACATTAGTGACTGGTCATTTCGAATCCAGATGCGACTGAGAAGAAGGATCGCGAAAGAGCCATCTAGGTATATCCTGTAGTGTGGGATTACTGGTGATTAGGAAAATGTACGAGTCATTGGCCAATCTCTTGTTTCATTAAAGGATCAATTATGGCAACCAGAAATTTATCTGATCGCACAATCATACAGAAAACATAAACAGCATCCCGAAAGAAAATTAATTTCCTTGTTCTAGACAAACAGTTCCTTCTGTGAAGACAAAGAGAACGGGATAAATACATCCGACATCTGTTCACCATTTTCTGATATAGACGTGGCCTCGGTTCGAAACTTGACGCGGTATATAGAGCTGATAGAGGAAATAAGGCTGCACGAGGTTTTGTTTTAGTATACAACAGAACCAACAACACTTTGATGTTGACATCCTCATAAACACAAAAGTGTCGCTTCCTCAATCGACGCACAAAGTGCAAGTTTCCTGGTTGTTCGTAACCAAGTCGATAAGGCCATGATCGAGCCTTTTGCTCTTGTTGCTGCAAAGATAAACTCCGCTCAGTCCGGGAACAATGGTTGCCTTCTTCCTGTAGACCTATGGTAAGACAACAGACAAAAAGGTGATTTAAGAACAAATACTATGTTCATAGGCCGTCAACCGCACTGTAATGGTATTCCACGTCTTTGGATTGTTCTGTGTTTCTCCAAGAACAAGTGTTGGCACGTAGATAGAGACGCTTCCGAAAGTGAACAGAAATCTGCGCACTTTCACTGTTTTTTAACCGTTCATTTTCATCTGTTACTAATTATCTGTAGCAATCCATTCTCAGATGACGGATATCACCAGGGCGTTGACCCATTCTGCTCAATAGTCATGGCAAGATTAGGCGAGCTAAACGTCATTCATGTTTGAAAAGTTCGGGGCGTTCTGGTTCCGTAGAGACTATCAGGGAATATACTCAACCACTTTTCCTGTCTATTTTGACAGTATGGTAGTCACAATCGTTATACTTTTTAATTGCATTGTCTATTATTAATTTTACTAATGTTCACGGTGCTGAAATTGCCTTGCTTAAATTAGCTCATTGATAATTATTGATCACTGTTGCTCTCCATTCCCCTTTAAGTAGGCCCCTAAGGGTTTATGCAGCTGGAAGTCATCTTTAATAAAATCTGTATGAGAACCTGAGAGCTCCTTGACATGACATATCTCGGCCTACAATAGTTCCGAAATTGGTTGGAGCACTTGGTTCAGTACAGTTCGTCGCATTTGTTGACCTGCTCTGTACTATTATTACACGGCATACTGCGTAATTACGCAAGATTTTACAGTTTACTGCTAAGATCATGCCTGTTTTACTGCCTGTGTACTCGTGCTGGGGGGTTAGGGATCGTTAGCGAACGGATGGCCCGTGGCTGATGACACATTAAATATTCAAACAGACACAGCTTTCTCAAGACAAACTTCAAGTATACCTACATCAATAAGTATCGAGGTGTAAAGAAGCGTTTGTCGCCGGCCTGACAGCTGTATGGGACAGATAGAAAATCAATGTTGAGCTGTTTTACATCATATGACTGAAAGGAATTTTTACACGGCGTTTCACGCTGAGAGGTCATGTATAATGGATCATTCTCGATGGGACGAAAGGTATATAATCTGAAATAGGGTATCCCTAATGTGGTCATTGGATTACCTACTTTCAAAGCGGAAAAGACGGTATTAAACACGTGGACACTGAGGTCCATGCCTAGTTTCACTGTAGAACTTTAATAGTTATGAACGAATCCGATGAATTCTTTATCTTTGCTTCTGTCAGACGATCGTCCTCAACTCTTCGTTTGCCCCAGTTCAGTGTTTCTTGGCAAGATATGCAAGAGAATAAACAGCGCTCTGTCGCCAGATAAAAATTACACCACGTCCTTTTTCAGTGTGAATTAACACCGAAGTCAGATTTACTTAAATACTGCCAAATGTCTCTTGAGTACAATTTAATCAAAAGTAAAAAATCTAGCAGACAGGAGAAAGCACAAACAGAAATTGGGCAAAAACTTGGACAAAACGGCAAACCGTTAAGTATAGATTCGCTTAAATCTGAGGAATAAACATAGCTTTGTGCGTACATCCCGAGAAGAAGGTTTTAAACCCCAAGGGGCTGATGAAATTGGCAGTACTCATTACCTACTTCTCCTCCTTCCCCGAGATGCACTCTGAACATCTTCGTTCTTCCTGACCCCTTGATAGCAGCGGGGATGTGTATCTGTTGATGACGCGTCGTTTGGTGGTCCAAGATAGGCTAGGGGTTTGAGCGGCCGGTGTCCAGGGCGTCGTGGACACATGGATTAACAACCGCTTCTCACCAGACAGTTATTCTCTAATCATCAGGACACTACACAGCAAAAACAATCCGCGTACATGGGAGAGCGGTGAGCGAAACACACCGAGGGCACACGGTTCATTCATTCATTCATTCATGTCCTGCCATCATACCATTGTTGTTACTTTCTGAACATCTAAGAGTTCTGAATACCTCGTGACCTGATTATGCCCTGATGAGGACACTGTACTTATAAGTCCTAAGCGATTGACATCCTTTTGGCAGGAAATGTGTGTCAAGAAAGATCAGCGATAGCAACATCATGGTGTGTATTAAGGCCAAGAAGAACCCATTGTGTTTGACAGTGCAAAGGCTTTTTGATCTAAACATCACAATTTAACACTAACATTCAGTAAAGCTTTGTTCATGTTTTCACACAATCGCAACACACCACTAGATTCTCTTCAACGAATTTACCGCCATTGAGTCAGCCAAATGGGAATGATGCACTGATTACTTTTAATTCTCTAATCTGAAATCGTTCAGTTATAAATTTCGAGTTGTTCTTGCCGATTGGACATAATATAAATAAGTAGGATATATGTCCGAGCTCACATAAGTAGTTGCCAATGTGCCGGGAGCAGACACAGCAATTCTACGGTTAAGTTGTTTAAGTTCATTAGTCTATCATTATATAGCCATTTCAAATTGTAGAAGGCCATTTACAGTGAGGCTCTCTCCTGTGTGTTCTAATTTTCTTTTCCTAACAACTATATATGGGTAGACTTATGCTGATAACTTTGCAAAGACAAGACCTTGGTCTTCATGAATTCTCTGTGAGACATAGGGACAACTTTACCGAATTTCCAGCGTCTGACTGGCGAGGGATAATACAGCAAGTGTGTGTGGTTTGTTTTATTGTTTTTTTTCTGTCAAAAATCTCGCCCGGAAGTGGGAACAGCATCGTGCTTGGCGTGATGGCTTGGTGAAACCCAATGTAGTTTTCTTTAAAACAAGCGTCCTCGAGGCCGTGGATTTGGTGATTTATCCATTCTCACCGTGTGTGTATATTTCCGTCATACGTTACACAATCTTCCATAACGTAAGCTGATTTGCCAGTGTTTGCTCAAGTCCGTACAAGCAATCCTTTTATTTAGGCCTGATCGCCCTCATATCTCTTCATGCACAAGTCAGATATATTGTTAGGGATCACTGGAATTTGTACAGATTAGCTGTTTGAGAATTGAAAGCGTTGTCACTGCAGATCAATCCGCAAAACGACATCTGCTAATAGCTCTCTATGAAATCCGTCCAAAAGAACTCTGCACAAAAGGGACACACGCTGTTATATAAAAGGGTATCCTATACAGATCAACCTTCACATTATCAATAGATTTTCAAACAATGCCTGTGTGAACAAAGCGTTGGATTTTTCATTTCCGCTGCCAATAAGTCGTTGACGTTAGATGGCAGATGTTTTGTCATCAGCCAGATTTGATATCTACAAAGCCTTGTTGCGACTGCACATTGAATGCTCTCCCCCATGTCCTCGACCAAAATCACTGCTGGTCAACAACTTGTCACACAATTCATGACGTTTCAGCATAAAATTAATATTTCTTGCTCACTGGTTTGAGAAACATTTCCGTGAATTTGAACTCGGTTCTCCAAAGCTGAGAACAATCAGTCTGATAGAAATGAACGAAAACACAACAAACTACTGTTAGTATGTAAACCGAAACAGCACACATTTCAGTCCTGTTCACTTACAACATCGTCTCTTTGCAGACATTCTCACGTTTCGCGACCCACAGTCCAACGTCCTTAGATCCTATTTAGTTACAGAACTTTGTTGATGACTTTTCCGTTCATCCCATTCAAAACCGCGATCTGTTCTCCACGTATGCACGAGACACGGGTTCAAATCCTATTTGGAGCAGGTTTTTTTTACTGTCATGAAATTAAATTCAGCATATGTGGTATTAGTTCATTGTGACATGGCCCCGTGTCATATTTGGTTTCTCTGCCATGGTCGTCCAGTTTGGTAGTATTATAAATGTGTCGGCGTTCTGAAGGAGAGGCTGATGTATTTAATTATCGATATGATTGAAATAATGTTGAAAGCGAAGATTTCACGCCCTCAAAGCAATAACAAATAAACAAATGACCACTGAAAGGGGTGGCGTCTATGCTACAATTAAAACATTCATGTATTCATGTGACGCTGTCAAATGATGGTTTCTGGCTCACTCCAGTTTGACATATATATTTATATACATTTGATAGGATATTTTAGAATTGCTTGAGATAAAGCCGCTTTGTTGTATTGCATTGTACAGCACAGCACACGTTTTTTAATAAATCTGTGAACAACAGCTTCAGGGTAACGTTTTTCCCTTTCATCGCGTGGATTTTCTTGAGAAAAGATGAGTTTTAGACCAGTCTTTTTTATTCGTGTCATTGGGGATGAGGGTGGAGGAGGTCGTGGTGGGGGTTGCAGTGTTAAGAAAAGCTGTTGCCAAGGTGGGTCATTTTGTCCTCAACAACGACAAACAAAACTTGTCGGAATTCTCTCACAACGTGATAACACAAATGCATGTAGAATCGAAGTATTGGAATCTACCACTGAAAATAATCCCAGAAATGTCATACTGGCAGGAGCCAGAGACGTAATGTGGGCTGATGAAAAAAGTAAATATTGGACTAAAGTTTATGTAATACGTCAGTGGGGAAGCATAGCACCGTTTGTGGATATGCGATAGGGGAGATTTTGGGGAGAAAATCACGAACAGAGCTACATCCGCACCAAGGAGATGAGCACCGAACAGAAAGAGACCGTAGATTTTGGACGTGAACAAGGGAAATTGTTCTCATATTATGGCGGGATTTTGGATGAATTCTTCGGATTTGTTGTTGTTCAATACGGGTTCGATGGGTGCACTGGGCACACAGAGACACGTGGTGGAAACAGTTCAGAAGTCATTATATGTTACGTAACACTTGCACACGTTCTGTTCATCAAAATAAATTGTACCAACAATATCTCGAATGAGATAGGAAACCTTATCATTTAAGGACAGGGGTTAATATTTGTCTCACTACGACTACTTTCAAAAGCTTACGATAATGGAACGAAATTGACGGATGTTTGTGTCGGATTCTACAAAGATCTCCATTTGGAAACATTGTCCCATTTTGACATCAAACATTTGAATACAAGTTTCTCTCCAAATCTAAAATGGTGAAAAGTCGCTATATTTCATTTAACCTTTTCACTGATCACCCAAAGCGCCTAGCACCTCACAGATGACCCCCAACGCACCAAGATGAGGACAGGAAAGAGCCTAAATCAGGGCCTGAGAACTAAAATGTCAAAAGCATTCCTCGATCACGAGAGGGCGTTTGTGGACTAATCACCGCGCGTCCAAATGACGCAAAACCACATAAAGATGGCCATAGAATTGTGCAAACCCTCTGTCTTTTTGTAATTGGTTACATCACCTCTTGCTCGTTTTGTTCGTAGGGGACTGTAAGAAAACAAACTGTGTTTGTAGGTTTAATGAAAGATTATCTGGGCTTACTTGAAATCTGTTTTCTGCCTTCCTTTAGCCAATCACTTCACATAAAAACCGTCTACGAGTGCGCTGTAAAAAGAAACTGAAATGTGGAAGGAATTTCCTCTTGTAAACAACACCGTTGTTGTTGCTTTTAAAACTGTGTTCAACGCTTGCAATTAACCTGTTATTGCAATTAAGCACATTCAAGCCCACATAACTCATGTTAGAAGAACTCAAACAAAAATATTTATTATTTATTGATTTGAGTGTGTTCTGCACCTTAGGCTACTATAAAGAAATTTCCACTAACATGTGTACAAACGACGCTCCCGGTTTAAATGCGGAAGGAAAAAGAATGCCTGAAATACAGATCGGTTATGTAAGAGGTTTCCGGCAAACCTCCTGACTTAAAACCACAGCCGAAACAGCAAAAGAAATTTATATATATGTAACAGGCCCAGATTGCTCCGTCATCTTTTGGTCTTGAAAGACCAAAGGAATTTCCAACGACAGTAGTTGTTGGGGGAGAGGGCGAGTGTTGTGCTCTCGGCATATTACTTGGTTAGGACATATGGCGAAGTATCCAGGTCTAGAACGGATATTGTCTGAATATAACTGTGAATATAAATCTCTGTGCAACTTTTATTAAAGGAAGCTTGAACACTTGTGAACAGCGTGTTCATAGAAGGCATTTAGAGTAAACGAGGAATAGAAATTATTCCAGTAACATCTTAACAATATATCTGAAAGAAACAGAAGTTCATCAGCATTTTGATTTCCTCCCAGAAAATAACGTTCCATTTAAACATGGACATATGAATTCACGTGCTATAGTATATGGGTTAAGCAAACGTAGGACCTCTATATGAAGACACTTTGCCTTTGGTGTAAAACATTCCGTGACCTTGGAATGCCTGTGGCAAGTTCTGCCTGTCCTGCCATTTTTTGCCAGTAGACTTTATTATTGTATTATTGCAGTGTTTACTTAACGGGCGACATAATGGGCCCATGAGAGCGCATATGATTACCCACAAAGATGTAACATCAGCTGCCCAGGAGCAGGATTGATATCTTCCTCGTTTGCAAAACAGAGCTAAATTTCCTTTCGTAAAAAACCCACGTAATCTCACGGAACTAGAAAACACACAAAATGTGTTTCAAGGTCGGCTTTTTCTTACAGTTTTTAATAAACATTTTCTGTACAGTTATTCGGAAGTTTGGAACGAAATGAGATTTAAACACCACCTGTCGCGTGTCCTTTTACCCTTGGAATGTAACATGATGGCACATTAAATTTCATAAAAGATTTAAAGATTGCCAATTAATTCTAAATTCCCAATGGAAGTTTATTATTCCAGTCAATGATTACAGAAATGAGTGGCAATTTTTTTCTGGAATAAAGTGGTCCTCCGTTGCGTAATTATGGTTTAAATAAAATAAGTAATTATTTTTTCTATTGACACAGATGTTACGGGACTACACTGCATCTACCACGCTGCGGTGTAATGGAACCAGCGTTGAATGTAGCATGGATCACCAACCAAATGACAAAAAAAAGGTCGACAATGCCGCAGTAGATATTCCATACTATTACAAGATTTTGAATGTAATTACTGCAATTAATCATGAAACTGCTTTTGTATCAGACTTGCTGCAGACTGCCTTGATACATTGCCTTGTGATTATTGAGTCCACGTTGGAAACAGTGTGTCAAGGATGCTTCCAAATATCGTTTGTCGCTACACACACACGCATAGCGCAGGCCGTTAAGCAGAGGGCTTGTTAGCATGAGAGCCACTCGTAATCCGTTTTGCATAATTGTATGTAATCGACCGTAAGCTCCTGTCAATCAAAATATTACATCAGCCAATAAGAATTTCGCATGTTTATAAGCGGCCCTTTTAAGTGTCCAGTCGGTTTTTAGACGGTTTTAGACCAGTCAGTGGTATTCATTTATATGAAGGAACGGTGGATTACTTGCCTTCCAACTGACAAAAGATTAATTCGACTGGAGTGGGTAGGTGGATAAGCATCACTTTTTATATTAACAAAACTGTGGCAACGGGAACAGTGGCGATTAAGGATGGACACATTTATTCCTGTATGTGACGCATGTTATACTGCACAACTCGGAAATTTGATGAGCACTTATGGAGCCGAGAACATATCCACGTATCCAGCAGACAATGCTCCTAATGCAGATCTTATCACCTGGAAGATAGGATTAAGCCAGGGGACACAGGTTCATGGCATGAAGGATTAAGTATTGGGGTTTGCCAGGGGGTGTCGTGAAGGAGGCAAAGCCGATGCCGTGTTTTGTCAGCCATCATGTCAACTTGGGCCATCTCCCAAACATCCCACACTTCTGAGCTGCATCGAACCGGGGCAAATTAAAAGTTTGAATAACGTAACGAGCGGACGCGCGGACTTAAGCCGCTACAGGTCATTAGGGAGGACCGGGAAGCCAGGTGAACAAAAAAAACAACAACAACAAAACAATTAAGCCCCATTTCCTTTGGTGAGTCACAGAGGAGCAAAGCATTAAGGGACTCGGATGGTCCAGTGCACGGAGGTGACTACCGCTCGGTTTAGTTCAAGTTAGAGACAGTGTGTATCACAATTTCAAGTGAAGCAAGCACCTTGTCAGCGGTGGATCTTGTCACATTTTTGATATCAACTAAGGTCTGACGAGAGCCAGAGGGTGAGGATAATAAACGTACGCAAAGGAAATTGTCCACTAAGAAACTAAATCGTAGATCTGCCATAAAATTAGCATGTTATTTCCACACTGAAACAGTTATTTAAGCATTTTCTTGAGTCCGTTAAGAAAAGAAATTAATGTTTCTATGGATGTTGGCTAACATATCACTTGCCAACAGTTGCAGTCTGTAGAGCAGTTTCCATCACTACTTAGTCGGTCTAAGAGACATAATAATTGCATTTGTGCAGCGAATGGTGTCTTCAGCAAAGATGGACACTGTGCGATAGGCTGTTGTAAAATCGACATTGACAAAAATCAAAGTGTCAAAGCAAAGCTTTTTTTGAGAAGCGTACTGCATAACAAGTACCAGCTCTCTCAATCCCGAATTTACAAGGATTTTTCTCTATCTGTGACATGACCACAAGTTAATCAGTCTATGTCTTCTTTTTTACTTAATTCTTCTTCAGCCGTGGTACTTGGGGGGTGAGGGTGGCGTATGGTGAGGGTGGGGTGGGGGTGAGGGTGAATGGTAAGTAGACACTATTTCAACACATAACATGAACTGTTGAAATGAAACCCTTCCGTACTTCACGGGTTAAATGTGACCAACTATCACATAGTCGTCGTTTCTTTAGTTTTACTTTCCATGCTATAGACTTTTACATTTGCTTCTGGGTTTTCCTTTACGCTAAATGTGGCTATATTCCTAGGCCTCGAAACCGATATTCGTATACCAGCCGTCAACTAAAATGCGCGTTCCGGGTCAATAATCGCAAGGCCTATTTCTTAAAACGACAAATAAGACAAATCACCAAAAAACTAAGGAGATATATAAAATATAAAAATTAGGACGGATTTATACAATGAGAACCAGTCGACAGTTTCACCCTTTTAGCTACCTCAGCGTGATACATACAGTCACATATGGTCGTGATGAACTCAGGATGAAATTCAGTGGAACTGCATCTGTCTACATGTGTCTTCCGTCCCACCTCCCTGACAATCGAATACAAACTCAACTTAACCGGGTATAAAATACTTCAGAAAACTATATAGAAAAAAACTGTAGCACAGAGAGTGAAACAGGAGCATCGACGACAATATGACAAATGATGGCACTTAACCAGTCGATCAAGTCGGGTCTGTTGTGAATTTAGCTCAGTTACGGTTTTATTCTAAGTGATCATGTAAATGTGTGTATAATAGCAACTTATACCTCCCTTGAACTACGGCTTAACCTGTGCTGTGCTAGGTATTCCCTCTTGGTTTGGATCATCGACCGTGAATCCTATACTGCGACAACTACACTGCAGATAGTTTCATCAGTGCATTTGCATGCAATTATCAGAGCAAGTTTTTTTGTACGGTCCCGACATTTTATTTGGGTTAGCTTACCCAGGAAAACAGATGTCGACATTCAGGTATTGTGTAATCCCGTAGTAAGGTTACAGATATATTTAATTTAAGAGATTTTCTATAATTTGCGTGGTACAGAGTACTAAGTGAATCTGATGTTGTTTTCAGTGACATCATGTTAAAAATGAACCATCAAAACATGAATGCAGAGTCTGTATTTGACATCAGATCTCATCCACGTACTAAGATAATGAAGACAACAGGTTTCTGTATGATGGCGGAAGCAAATTGGCCCCCAGGGTCACAGTTGTCTCTTTCTGGATGGCTCCATATCTGAAATTCTTCAGAAGGACATAATCTAAAAATGTCATGCTTTTACGATAAAATGCACAATACCTTTCAAATTTACCGCACATCACCTGAACTAGAGGTAAAGAAATGAAGTGACGGTAACTGCAATAAAGTATACCTCACTGGCCTAGAATTACTAAAAATAATAACGAAACTCTAACACACTGAAGTGGAAATTTTTCTTGGTAAACTTGCTTGGAATACTCTCATACGGAACCTGAAAACCTGTAGGGGAATAACAAAGTTTGATATCCATTACTGTTTCCCCAAATAAATTTTTATTCATGGGCCAATCGTTTAAGGGGAGGAAACTCATGGTCATCACTAACATTATTTCTTGCTCCATTACTATTTGTCCGTTTCACTCGAAAATAAGGCACAAACTGGCCCTTGGCCATGCGTCAATCAATTAGGTTTTGGCGGAAACCCTGATCTGGATTCGACTTCAAGAAATTTTTAGCCAATCTTCTCTGTTGTCAGTTGTCGTAAGGGAGTTATCCAAGATTGAGATGAGACTTGGTGCACGCTGGGCTAGAATTGTAAATTTAGCCTAATATTATAGGCTATTTCGGATAATTTAACAATGTCAATTTCACAACACCTCTCGGTGCGATATGCTGGTGGTTATATAAGTCTATGTGTGGAGTCTTATTGCGGGTCGGTGAATGTGCCCAAACATTTAGACAGCTCACGGACAATCCATGCCGAAGACACCATGTATGACATAAAACACTACAGCACAGAGAGCAAAAGCAGAGCAGCGACGACAGTGTGATAGTTCGCAAATGGTCACACATTATCGGTGAAATCCCGACCTTTGTCAATTTACCTAAGTTAGGGTTTTACTTTAAGTGTTCATGTAAGTGTTTAAATAGTAACAACTTACACGCTACTTAGCACCGTGGAAAGTAACAACTTACACGCTACTCAGCACCGTGGAAAGTAACAACTTACACGCTCCTTAGCACCGTGGAAAGTAACAACTTACACGCTACTTAGAACCGTGGAAAGTAACAACTTACACGCTACTCAGCACCGTGGAAAGTAACAACTTACACGCTACTCAGCACCGTGGAAAGTAACAACTTACACGCTACTTAGCACCGTGGCCTTCGCAAAATTAGGTAAAAAATAAACACCCAATGATGCTAAATGCTATTTATTAGACGTCACTGGTCTAGAATGATGGCCCAAACAGTTATCCATGAGATTAGATCGAGTAACATGTTATTATCTGTGTATCAAGAGCAAATATCTCAGGAGCATGCACATGAATGTCGCCTCTTTTAAGCATTTACACGAGCAGTTAAAATAAAATCCGAACTGAAGTGTATTGGCAAGCCTCTCACCGGTTACGCGTGACCATTTGCCACCTATCACACTGTCGTCGCTGATCTGGTTTGTCCCCATGCTATAAGCTGTTGTATTGTTCCAAATGTCATCTTGATGACGAGATGAACCACTAGAATCTCTGAATTGAGCAAGTGTGTTTATCAAAGATGAAGCTGATAAAGGGAAGTAACCTAAACCCAAAGCGGCGATGTCATGGATTTGCTCAGTTCTCTCCCCTATTTCCACATGAGGCCAACATTTCTCCTTATTATTGATTGATCTCTATCGCCAGCCTCGAGAATGACTGACTTTAATACTTTCTTAGTTCTTTAGATATAGTGTATAGCAGAAGGTACAGTACAGATTCTGATGCAGTACCTATGGCATTATTTGAGAACTGCATCAGGACTATAATACTAAGCAAATTTGCATGCATTAAACAGGTATCGGTGATTGAATTCAGCCCACACCGCTAGGGCGATAAGCAACTTTATGGACGGCCGCCATTTGACTTGTAGAGATCATACCTGGGCCCTCTCACCAATTCGGTCGCTGTGAGTTCAAGTCGAGCTCATAATGACTCTCCTCTTTAGGCGTGGACATCCCCCGGGCTCTGTCGGATGCCCTAACACCATAGTCGTATAAGTGAAATATTCTTGAATACAGCGTAAAACACCAATCAAATAAGTATATATTAAATAAATACCTAAATATGGCTGGTTGTATCCTTCAAGACAGGCTTTCAAGACTGCCTTGTCTGATTGTTTCCACGTGCTCAAGCTGATACGATCGACAGACCAGAGACATTGCCAGAGACACTCACCGCCTGTGACAGCTGTGATCGCAATCAATGGAAAAGACTGCATGGTGGCTCTAATTTAGCTAATTTATCTAATAATGTAATAATTCGCAACGTTCAAATGACTGACTGATGGCAGTTTACTGTACACTTTTATGGTCAACAAGGCAACATGCTTTGGTACAAACAAACGTGTTTTGGCTCTTATATGCTACACCACGATGTAGCCGAGTTCAAACACGACGCTATAACGACTATACGGCTTATTGACGTCTAATAAATGGACAAGAGATCGGACTTCACCGGTTAGGTGTGATCATTTGCCAACTATCACCTTGTAGTCGCTGATCGAATTATACTCTCTCGTTGCTGTTGTTTTCGATGTTTTAAGTTCCTAAGCAGCAAAATTTCAGTAAATGCACCACACTTGAGAGTTGCGTTACCGGCCTGTCAAGGCTATGTGTATCAGGCTTTCGGAGACTCAAGATAGGTCATACACTGTAGAAAATATATAGCGACCAAGTAGTTTGAAATAAAATGGAAAAGTCGTAAAAACCCTTCTCGCCCTTAACAAAGGGATCCGAGCTATGTCGCTTTGTTCCTTTTTCCTTTCCTCTAGTGCGTCACGCTTTTAGGTGCAGGTGTGTTCATAAACCACTTAAATAGTGCACAAGCACCGCAGTATTCCTGCGGGAAACGATGTGTTTTACTGTAATTTGACCCATTTTGTGAAGTTCGTCATGGAGAGTCTCCCATAGCATAGCGAGTGCAGTACAACTTATGACACAATGTCATTGATCAAAGCAGCAACTGTGTGACAGTAAAGAGTCTGTACCAAACAGAGTGGCCAAAAAATCCGTACTGGCTAACAAATCATGTTTGTTATCTATTTACTAGGAATGGCTCAATTTATTCCCTTTCTGAAAACATCACAGTGGTATATGAACTGTTTTGAACGTTAACACTACACATTGCCGTCACGGTTTTACGCAATATACTCTAGTCTTTTACATTTATATTATTCGAAGGTTTGAAAAAAGGTATAAAATGAGCTCATCTAAGCAAAAGACTGGATTTTCGCTCGCTGAGAATTTGCCCAAAATCTCAGGTGTAGCCTCTTTAGCTTGTTGAATAATCCATTAATGTTTATAACACCTTTGTCCTATTTGAGTGATGATACTTTATGTTAACTTTATCGTTTTTGGCGCGTTATAATTTGACACATTTTCGCATGCCATCTTTGGTGTTATTACATGCCAAAAATGTTGCCTGTTTACAGTTTGTGAAAAACATGATTTTCCATACTGTTTAATATATGGTTACTGTAAAATCGTCAGAAGCTTTCTTAACAAGAAATTTAAAATGTCTAATTAAGTTACGTTATGTTCATGAATATGATCCGTTGATTCTGGCTACCATGGCACTTATTACGGTGAAACCTTTCATGATTTAGTAGGAACTCCAGGTAAGAATGAATGAATGAACGTCGATATTGAGTCAATAACGTGTTTAAACCAGGCGAGAAAAAGTTTTATTCAATATGATAATGAGAATATTAAAATGAAAAAGAAAAAACAAAAACGAAAAACAATCACCTATTCATGACAACCATCGATTAAAAAAAATCCATATTTTTACCAGTATATATATATTTATATAACCCACAAAATTTTATGTAAAACTATGTAAACAAGTGCCACCAACTACTTAAAATGCATAGTCAACAGTTCGCCAACTTCTCTATAAATGGGCAAAGTCTACAGAATTCGAACCCGAATATTTTTTATGCCTGTATGAGTCATTACGTGGATTAACCCACTCGTCGAGAATAAATTAGAGTGTTAAACGAAAAAGCTCGGAGTTATGCCCAGAGTAGGAGGTAGAAATAGCTGTCAGATGTGAATTTACAGAAAGAACCTACCTGTGACATACACTGCCGTTCCTGCTCCGGTTTTATGCGTTATGTTGAAGTCTGTTGTACACAGATATTTCTGTGTCTCAATGATTTTACATACAATGAAATTTCGGTAAAAAAAAACAAAAAACAAAAAACAAACAAACAAAAACAAAACAAAAAAAAACAACAATATTTGTCTACATATTTAAGTTGCTTGTGACAAAAATATCTGCCAATCCGATGTCTGAGATGATTAGTGGTGCGCACGTTTAACGCATGTTCTTTAAGCATCTTACAACTAGTACATATTATGCAAACAGTCAGATAAACAAAATAACCAACACCACTTCCTACTTTCTCTATAAAGGCATTAAATGCAAAGCCTGTAACTTTTTGGAAGCTGGAGTTAAAACTAAATATAGTAGGCTTTCATGTCAGAGATTCAATGTGTTTTACGGATCACTTTTTGAATTACTTGTATATACCTTATCTACTATAACATCTTAACATATTAGTAAGTTGGTCTTCAATCAGTTATAAATACCATCACTGTCTTTTGTTACCTAATTCTTCTTAAGGCATGCTGGAAAGGGACGAAGAAGTTTCTACTTTTTCAAGCGTTCACATGAACAGTTAGAATAAATCCTCAACAAAGGCAAACTGGCAAGAAACCTAATGTCAGGGGTAAAGTGTAACCACTGGTCGAAAATCTCAGTGTCGTCGGTGCTTGGGTTCTCCCCTCCATATTGTTGTTTGTCGCATGTGACATGTTACAGTTCCGTTATTCTATATTCTCATACAGTGAGCTGTCTCTAGGCGTGTCTCTAGCCTCTTCCTGTCCGTGAGTATAGACCTTGTCTCGTCGAATATCTGTCTCACCAGAAGGAAACGATTTGTTGACATTCCGCTTTGATTTGCGCACGAAACAGGCCACCAACCCGATGATGATTAGTAGACAAGCACCAAGCGCTATTCCAAGAACCATGGGCACTAACTGGAAGCCAGTTTGCACGCTAGAAGTGCCATTTACGTCCATGCAGACGGGCTCAGTTCGGGAGTCTGGATACACTTGGGCTTGTATGCAGATGTTATACCGATGACCATAGAACAGTCCAGACAAGACAGCAGAGCGCACCTCCGGATGGTAAAGCTTCTCTGTACCTTCGCCTGATCCAGCGCCCTCCATCACCCGGAAACCAGTAAGGGTACCTGGACCAACAACTGACCACTTGATGGCCACATCGTCATGGACGGTGTCAGCAGTGACATTCCGAAGAGCAAGGGTGGAGTCATTTTTACACAAATTCACCGTCTTTTGGGACGTAGAGGTTGAAGTCTCGTTCATTTCACAACCACTGATATCGTAGCACTGCAAAAGGAAGAGTTCTTTGTTTGGAGGTGAGTGGCAGCGAGCTTGGTCAATCTTGAGGCGAACTGGTTCGTTTCTCAACCAGACAGCACTGCAATCACAGTGCAGTGGATTGTCGGATAGGTAGAGAGTTCTGAAGTTCGAATCAGACAAAAGTTTCTGTAAATAGGAGACTACAGCGACCTGGTTGGAACGAAGGTCAATGGATCGGAGCGTCTTCGCTGCCCCAAACGTGTCTGGTGATATAACGTGTAGCCGATTACCCGCTAGATAAAGGTAACTCAGCCTGTAAGACGAGCTCCTGTTCACCGGCATCAAAGCATCGAGAGTCTGTAGCTGGTTGTAGCTCAGGTCCAGGTAATTGACGCCACCAAGGCAAGCGTCAGCGGAGATATGACGAATAGCATTTCGTGAGAGATTCAAGGTACTGACGAACCTTAACGGACATGGGTCGTGCGTCTCGGTGATATCGACAGGGAAACTTTGCACATTGGTGAAATTGTTATGAGAGAGGTCCAGCAGATAAACATTTCTCATATTTGTAATCCTTATCGGTGCGCTGATCCGGTTTTTTCTGATCCGCAAATTTGCCCCACTGTATGACCCATCACTTCCCACTAGAGACAGATTTCGTATATTATTGTTCTCCGCGTAGATTTCTATCCAGGAGGCAAAAGAGAAATTCACGTGAAGTTGGGTAAGTTCATTGTTTGAAACATTGAAGCTGGGATATTGACCGGTGCTATATATCTGAGTGCTTTCACCGAGTCCTTTCAAGTTATTCTCGGAAAAATCCGTTGTTGTGGGTAATCTGGATCCATTAGCATCTAAGACACCATTTAGAGAGCAGTTCCTTAGGCGGAGAGTTGCCAGCCGTCCGAAAGCGGTCAAAATGTCTGTTGATAAGGGAGGTAATTTTGTGTGAGAGAGATGAAGAATGCGTAGTTTAGTCAACCGTGGTAATCTTTCAAATAAGTGTAGGACTGAGGAAGTGGACACCTGGTTGTTGTCTAAGTACAGTCCATATAAAACAGAAGACGCTTCAAGTAAATCTCGAGGAATGTTTCGTATGCGGTTATTTTCCAGATGGAGATATCGTAATCGAGATGAGTTCGTTAGAACTCTCGGTGGTATTTCTGTCAAGTTGTTGTCGCTCAGTTCCAAAGTCGTAAGAGTAGTTAAATTCCTGAATGCTCCTGACTGAAGAGTTGATAAGCTGTTATTTTGCAGATTAATATAATCGATCTTGGTCAGATGCCTAAATGCATCGGTCATCACAAAATCCATAAGGCTGTCAGAGATGCTGGAAATTCTGTTGTTTCGCAGGTTTAAAGTCCTAAGTTTTGCGAGGGGTCGTAGTAATGTGGGTTTAAGATAGGTAAGCAAGTTTGATGATAGATCAAGAGTTATAAGATTGGGACAACCTTCAAACAACTTCAAGGGCAAATCGGACAGACGATTCTGATAGGCTGAAAAAGTGTGTAGTTTATCCAATCCGGTGAATATTTTCTCCGGTAGAGATGACAACTTATTACCTCCCAAATAAATGGTTTCTACATCAGTGTTGCTTAAGAAGATGGTATCCTGTAAATCCACGATGGCATTGTTGTGCACATAGAGTGTTTGTAGATTGGATAACTGGTCGAAGGTTCTTACATGGAGGCGTGAAATCTCATTTCTTTGTATATATAGTGATCTCAAAGAAGTAAGATCCCGGAAAGGAAGATCATCAAACTCGGCAATTCTGTTGTCCGAAAGACTCAAATAGGTGAGTTGGTGAAGTGCAGTGAATGCCCCCCGGTCGATCTCCTTAATGTCGTTATATCCCAGGTCAAGTCTTTCCAGCAGTGTAAAGTTGAAGAAATCTTCATTACGAATTCTACTTATTTTGGTTCCACTCAATGTCAAAGACGTCAGTTCCTTTAAATTTGCGATCGTACATGCGGGCATGTCAGTCATCCCGGTATTATATTGAAGAGACAAGTGAGTTAATGAGTTTTCTAGTCCAACAAAATCCCGACACTCAAACTGAGATATGCCTGTCCTTGAAAACGTCAGGCTCTTGACAGGTAATTCTTCGAATGCACCGTTTGCTATGGAACTGATTTCACCTCCGGATATTGTTAAAGAATGAAAATACACATCCGTGGACAAGAACTTTGCTACTTTCGTAAAATCGTTGTAACAGTTTATATGGGAATTGTTTCTCGGTCGACAGGAGCAGTGTGGATCAACGGGGCACTGACCATTTCCATCTTCAGGTAGGATAATTATCGAGACGAAGGCCACCGCCAGTCCGTAGATAAGCCGGTTCATCCTGTGTACGTCCTGTTCTCTACTGCGCCTTGCAACACGGATACGCCTGCTGTCTGAACAGGTACTGCGGAGAGCCTGTAGATAGTGTTTTACCGCTGTCGGTGTTATGAAGAGTCCTCCTGATATTCACACTGTGTATGAACATGTCTGGATGTGCACAGCACTAGACGGCTTTTTCTTATATGTTATGAGACTAACCTACATATTAGTTGAAATTTCCTCACAGATTATTCGATGAAAGGGTGGGTGTTCTATTTTACCACACTATAAGCTTGACTGGATTTCATCGTCAAAAGCTTCATTGTGCCGCATCTTTAGGTATTTTGAAAGATTGTATGTTTGAAAGTGGGAAAACATACAGGCTTTTTGGGTTTCTCGAAGTTTGTGACTTCCTGGTGTGACTGGAAATAACATACATTCGTAGAGCAATTCTCAGGCGTGCTGGGCGTTTCCAGGCCATTAATTGTAGGATCTCTATCCAGAACGATATTCAACACATTCCTCACCAGTGATAAGTTTATCGAGTAAAAAATTCCTAACTGGCTGTTAATCAAAACATATATATCGATTGCTCTTTTAACTGTTCGTTGTCATGCAGTATTCTGCATAAACCTCTAGATGAAGCTCCGTGAAAACTGACGTACACGCTGGACTTACAATTAACCTTGAGCCACCATAAAGAACTTAATTAGTCATGACTAACACTTCACTTTGATGGACCCAAACTGGCCGGGTGTTGCAAATAAAACTGATACATTTATTTATTTATTTATTTGATTGGTGTTTTACGCCATATTCAGGAGTATTTCACTTATACGACGGCGGCAGGCATTATGGTGGGAGGAAACCAGGCAGAACCAGGTCGAAACTCACAACCATCCACAGCTTACTGGCAGACCGATGCACTCTTAGGGTTACACCCTAAGTAACAAGGACTTACGAGTTACGCTGATACATACTAAAGAGCTGTGATAGATCTGGAGAAACCAGGGTTTAGCCATAATACCATGAAACAACCTGAGTAGCAAGGGCTGAGAGCCAATCATGATACACTATTAGTAAGGAGAACTTACAGCTAAGCGTGACATAACCTTATTAAAGTACAGCTAAACTTAATACACCCGAAGGAACCAGGACTGACAACTAACCCTGATACGCCCTGAGGAGCTAGGACTTGCAACTAATGCTGATACACTCTAAGGAGCCAGGATTTACAGCTAACAACTAACCCACAGCTCATGGCTAAGTTAACAGGGCTTACAGCTAACCCTGATAGACCATAAGTAGTCAGGAAAATAGCCAGGGCTTTCTGTTAACACTGATACACATTAAGGGACCATGTCAGCAGCGATTACACTGGCTTTATAAAGCCAGTGGACTTTCTACTCGTTCTACTTGATACCATATCAGTCTGGAGATCCTTTTATTATTAATTGTGCAATGTAGTCATTTATGTTTTCGGGGAGTACTTTTATAGCAATTTAGGCCCGTTGAAGTGTAAAGGTGAAGTTTATCCAGTGTAGTATCACCCCAAGGTTGTTAAGACGTTAGACTAACACATAAGTCGAAAACTGTAATAAAACTACTCCTTGGAAACCTTGGTGACTAAATGCCGCTTTGCTTAGTCTATTTAAATCATTCCGGTTTCCGTTGCCCACTTCAACCAAATCCAAAATGACTCTCCCCCTCGGAGCGGTTAAAACATTCCAAATCTTAAACGCGTAACTGCAATGGACAGATTACTCGCCGCTATCACTCGGGGTGGGGATATCCGGCTCAAGCTGTAAACCGTGTTCGGTTTACTTTAGATTGACTAAATAATGTGGTATGTAGTAATATACGTTTTCGGAGAGTAGTATAGGCCCATGTTAGGCCGGTTTCTGGGGCGTAGAGGGCCGGTCTGAAAGTCAGACGGCATCGCGTCAGACGGTAGAGCGTAGGGCAGGTCTTAGGCGTGGAAATTGAGCGTTCGCACCATTTATAATGCAAAACGTCTGAGCAATCCCGGACTATATAAACCCCACCAAATTCGGTGGGAGATATTGAAGGACTGTTCCTTGGGGATTCACCGTAAATGTGACTGATTATAGACCGACATCTGAGAGCGGGTCTGATTGTTGACAAACTTCTCCAGGTATCACCTAGACTCCTGACGGTGTTTATTTATTTATTTGTTTCTTTCATTGTTGTTTTTTTTTCAGTAGATAACATATATTTCATTCAGCCTAGATATCTTTTGAAAATATACATACTTACATACATGTGTATACACAATACACAGAAAACACTGTAACACACCGAATGCATACAGTATAGCAGGGATGTAAATGTGTATGTATCTGAAAGGTGATCAGTATGACAATTTATGGAAAATTTCATTTGAAGTTATTCCCACTTTCGTGATAATGACAGTTACAGCCTATCACACTTTTGTGATAATGACAGAAATATTTCAGTACCCATAATAATGATAGTAATTACCTCCTTTACAGTCCTTCCTATTTCCGTGATAACGACACAGTCAGTTCATTGATTTAAATTACTAGTTTCCCGAACAATTAGGGCATCCTCTTTCCAACCTTCAATGACCATTTCCTGTGTAGTCATTCCTACCTTTGTGAGAAAGATTGACAGAAATAGGACCATTTATAGCCTTTCCTAGCACCACAGTTGTGGAAACACTGGGTTAACTGTTCGCGAAAAAAATCATGGCATATTCTCTGTTATGGTCGTACAAGAGCGAATAGTGCCTTTTACCCTCATACGGTGGCCCATGTAAAATGTTAGGCTCGCGGACTCAGAGAAGTTAGTAGCGTCGATTTTGGGGATCTAATAGCAAAGCGGAGTCTTATGAGGGCAATTCTGAGGTGGTGAAAATTGTCACCGTCTCTTTCTATGCTGTATTTTCTTCACAAACCAACTGAACAGCGTAAGCGGTTAATCGGGCGAAGGGTCGAAACTATGACAGTATTCTTTGTTATTTAAATGTAGTCTCCGAACTGACTGTGTAATCTAATCATATTATCTATTATCACCACCACCACCACCAGAAAAGAGGAAGTGCCATGTTGTGATGGTTTTAATGAAATGGTAGGCCTCTACGTAATAAAAACGAAAGAAAAGACAAAAACAAGCCCGCCCTTGGATGTACAAGTCTGTATGCTAGGCAAGATTTGGAGGCAAATCTTACTCACCACTACTGCGCAGGCGCAGATTTATTTTACCATGGTGACTTACTGGTCAAGATCGAGTTTTGGGCCGCTTCGTCAATTGTCGATAATATTGTGGTGGTTTTTATCCAGTTTTGAATTTGGAGAGGTTTCCTGCCTTCCTTTCAAAGACTGTTTGCAGTATTGACCCAGCTATAGCTCTGATCGCTCAGATCATCTGGAAACATGCATTGCTTTTACAGTGCTTCGAGGATGCTTATATATACATACAATCTGTAAAACATGATTTAAAAAAAACCACACCTGAGGCCATTTTATGGCGTATGATCTTGAAATTACGCTAAACAAAAACCAGATTCCTTTTAAACCTTCAGGCTCTATTTATTTCCGAGATTTGTGTACGTAAAGAATACGTAACTTTACACAAAAAACTTAATTAAGCACCCTCCTCCTCCGGTTTTCACTGCGTTGATCTTGTACACATGCGGTTAATGTTCTTCCGTATCAAAAGAGTGTAAACTTTGATTGGTTGTGAAGTGTGTTTCAATGTCAGTAATCACATTTTACACTCTTTTGATACAGAAGAACATTAATCTCACGTGTACAAACTCGCCACAGTGAATGCCAGGGGTTGTTTTATTAAGTTCCTATATGTATGTATATGTATGTATGCTTGGCTTTTTACGACGTACTCAACCATTTTTCTGTCATATGACGACGAGGAGTCCTTAGAATTTATATATTTTCTGTGTCATCCTGTTGCGGGGGTAGTTCATGCCGCCAAATTGCTGCCTCCACCAAATTGCTGAAACATCACGCCGAAGACACCAGACAGGACACCCCACCCACATTATACTGACACCGGTCCGACCAGTCCCGTTCCTTTGCTCTAACATCTCAGTGCTGAACGCCAAGAGAGGCAACAAGAGTTATCATTTTTAAGGACTTTGACATGACCTGACCTGAGATTGCTCCCGAATCTGTCGACCTGACGAACACGTAACTGTCCTGGCGACATAGTGCCTACAGTGGTGGTTGACAGGTTAGTTACTAACACAAAGAGAGCTTAATCCAAGTGGTCGCAAAAATAGTCATTGCGTTATGGTGTAAGACGGTTGTTAATCTGTTAACTAACTCTCACCTCTCAGAGACTTTAATTATGGACACAATTACAGATGTTAGACCCATGCAGTCGTTTGTGTTTAATTAGGGTATGTGACATACACACATGCGAATGTCCTGTGTACTAAAAGAACCTATCTACTAAGTCAACATGGAGTGGTATACATCTCAGTGCAGCGTCTACCAGAAAATCGAGTGATGTTGAGCAGAAAATATTTACTTTCAAGGGATATAACTCGGTTTGGCAAACTCCTTCAGTGACATGAACGCGTGGTTTCAGGTTGAATTGAATGAGTGAATAAGTTGTATGTAACGACATTCCTTATAGATGCCCGACCAGGAAGTTTTTTGTAAAAATGTGGCAACATGCACTAAAAAAGATACATACAAAAAAATCTACGCCCCAAGACAATTTTTAACATGGATATTGGGCCAAAACAATGTAACGCAATAAAATGGCTTTTTAAAGCGCTACTGCCCCTATACTTTCGCGAATTATGTTTGATTTTGTCACAAAAAACCAGGAGTGCACGCTGAGGATAGATAAAACTAGAGACTTTTCTCGACTTCGTATTTCATCCTTCCACGAATAATACCTAATGGCACTAGACAAATGTTTCTTAGTTCAGCTTAGAAAAAATAAATCCTTTCTTGAAGAAAACAAAATTCATTGTAACGGTTTTGGTTATAATTTGATGGCAGGGTGGTTTTGTGACTCATTAATGCACATCTGTTTCCCCAATTGAGTGGAAATATTTGATCGAGAATTAAATTAAGAAACAGAGTAATTTCTCAGGAGCACTATAATGTGAAATGATTGTCCACCCCCCCTCAAAAAAAAATACAACAAAAAAAACAGGCACATCACAAAAGTATATTTTTGTGACCATTTGATCCCAACTTTGTCATGTTTATAGTGGTACCCACCATGAAATAACATCAAAACCAACAACAAACAGATACTGTACAACCATTCACATCATATGGTTATTGTCATTTTATAATCCACTTTAAGACACCTTTTAGATCAGATCTAACTTTGAAAAATTCCTTATAAATCGTGCTGGCTATCCGGTCGATCGAATTTTCTTCCGGTCAACCCGCTGGACATTATGGCTGACATTGAAGCTTTGTTACAAGACCCTATACCGGAAGTGAGTCGGGTTTCTTGCCTTACGGAAAATAGTACGAAACCATTCGTAACAACTGTTGTATTGTAACCAGGCGTCGTGGAACTTAATTTGTTGTGAATAGTCTTTTATGTTTTGTTTATTCCTCTTTTTGAATAACATCAAAACCAACAACAAACAGATACTGTACAACCATTCACATCATATGGTTATTGTCATTTTATAATCCACTTTAAGACACCTTTTAGGTTAAATATGGACAGAGAGTTCAGAATCTCTGAGACTCATAAAGCGTCATAATTTATTTATTTATTTGATTGGTGTTTTACGCCGTACTCAAGAATATTTCACTTATCCGACGGCGGCCAGCATAATGTTGTGAGGAAACCGGGCAGAACCCGAGGGAAACCCACTCCCATCCGCAAGTTGCTGGCAGACCTTCCCACGTACGGCCGGAGAGGAAACCAGCATGAGCTGGACTTGAAATCACAGCAACCGTATAGTAGGCTTCTCGGTCATTGTGCTGCAATAGAGCTTTAACCGACTGAGCCACGGAGGCCCATGAAGCTTCATAATTGTGTCTAGTTCCGCGTAACCCGAGAATAGGGGCCGTATGCTCATCATGTTGAGTATGATCGCTTAACTCTGTTTCCATGTATCTCAGTTAACTGAGATACATATTTGATTATGGATACCATATATACTAAAATGGTGCACGATTTAGAAACTCATTTTATTCATCTCTCTAGAACATTTATTGTGTCTCTTCTTCATCACTGAAAATTTCTGACTGCTTCTCATGACTCCACTCTACTTTATTTCATTTTATATACTTTCTTAGTTCTCTGGTGATATGCGTTATTTCTCGTTTTCGAAATCTGGTCTTGCCATTACTGATCAGGAACGCCCATTTTTACTGATTGCTGGTATAGATGTAAAGATTCTGTCCCAAAGCATATTTCCTGTCATGTCGAGTTTCATGGGAGTATATTCAAGGGTTGACATCAATGGAATTAGCTGTGAAATATTGAAAATAAATAATTTTTTAGCCCAGTGGCACATTTGAGAGTAAATCAGTTTTTAGCTACCAACCTGATGTAATCTGCTAATGCTGCCGTGAAGCATGTTTCAGTACTCTGCTCTCCTTTTGGGGCTTAAAATTTCGCGTGAAAGGTCCTCTTTTATTCCCAGGATTCTAAATTTAGCTAATAATGTCCTGGATCTTCCGGTATACAATCTTAAGTTCTCACCAAACAAAACACTCCGGTATCCTATTAGCATTCTGTTTACACGTGTTCTATTTGTATTGTCTCCCATGTACTGTCACTTACTTGAGACCCATGTAACACGGTTTCTCCCGCAAGACAAATATGTAATCTCGTCTTATGATTCTGACCCGGTGGCCACAAGATCTTACCTATTATTTAATTCCGCCCACGGAACCATTTTGATGTTTGAGCCTAACTCTGTTTCCATAAATGCGATCTTGAATGGATTGATTGTGTTTTTGAATGATGTTGAATTCACTGAAGTTTGACTGCAGATATCTCCAGTGGTTACCTTGTTGGCATATACCACCTCCAAACATGGCACTGAAGAAGTGCGTGGGAAAGTAAAAATGCTTTCCATCCTGTCTTAAGCACTCCCAACCCCTTCCCCACCCTTAAGCCTCTTTCTCTCTCATGCAGCTTCATTAATGCAATTCTTTTCATACGATTATTTATCGCAACTGTAGAAAAGTGCGCAAAGGCAGCTGTTTTGAAATCATTAGTCCTGTCCTAAGAACATATCACACAGTTTTAACACATGTTTCGAGCATCAGCGGCATTTGAATTATTCGTGTGGGGATAGTATCTTTCAAAAATGAATCATGAAGTTTGAAAGCGGGTCTAAAACTACCTGTAGTGCATCAGATCCAGAAGAAATGACAACTTTCCATTATCGCTCATATCGTTCAATGTATGGCCTTAACTTCAAGTTATTTATTTATTTATTTGATAGGTGTTTACGCCGTACTCAATTATATCTCATGACAACGGCCAACATTATGGTGGGAGGAAACCGGACAGAGCCCGGGGAAACCCACAACCATCCGTAGGTTGCTGGCAGAACTTCCCAAGTAGGGTTGGACAGGAGTCTAAAACTCAAAAGAAATCTGCCTGCTTCCATGGTATTAAATGTTCCTACGAGCAAAAGTACCATCCGGAAAATCTCTCCAATATGGCCATCAAAACAACTCTAGTGGAGCGATAATCTCAGTCTGAGTGGGGAGCTAGGCACCGTTGTTGTAAACAGTATTAATGATCACTATCAGGGAACTGTTATAGTTATGGCCTTTTGTGGCACTTATACGGCTAATCTTATATAGAAAGATATATTGGCTGATGCTCTGCCCTATGCGTGTTGCCACGTACACGCAAACACGTATCTGATGATATTGCTCCCCTGCAGGGATAAATGATACTGTCCAAATATGACTGAGTTTGTTCACATTGTAAAGGCAGTTCACAATTTACATTCTATATGTCACTCACTAACCTGTCGGGTTACCCATGTTGTAAGGTTGACAAGCTTTACCGAAAAATGTATACCCCCTTGAATATACATGTGTCAACCCCTTTGTACGGATTTTTTTTTAACCAGCATCAATCATTGAGTGAGTGGTAAAATCTAAGTACAACCATTGGTTCGGCATATTCTTGTCGTTTTTATTGTATTGATCCACTGTAGAATGAACACAGTCCATGAATATTTTCATTCTGCTTCAGCTACTATCATGGCCGTAACAGTGAGAAACTTTACTGTTGAGTTGTCACAACCAATGAGTAGATTTGATGTATTGTGAGAACAAGGAAGGAACACTTTTGTGTAGGATGAGCGAAATCAACGATCATTTTTACTGCAGAATGAGAACAATCAATGATCATTTTTACTGCAGAATGAGAACAATCACTGAAGACCTTGCTGCAGAATGAGCACTGTTTTACTGCAGTATGAGCACAGTCAATTTGCATTTTTACTGCAGAATGAGATCAATGATCATTTTTACTGCAGAATGAGAAAAATCAATGGTCGTTTTTATTGTAGTATGAGAGCAGTCAGTGGGCATTTTTTTTACTGCAGTATGACTCGGTATATATTAGTCCCAGAGTATGAGCTCAATCAGTGAGCATTTCACTACAGTGTGAATACGGTGAGTGAACAGTTTTACCACAGCGTGAGCACAGTGAATACTTTTGCTGTTGTATGAGCTCAATCAGTGAGCATTTCACTACAGTATGAACACGGTGAGTGAACAGTTTTACCACAGTGTGAGCACAGTGAATACTTTTGCTGTTGTATGAGCAGTCAGTGAGCATTTTAGCAAGGCTATGCAAAATGGTATGACAACAATCAATGTGCACTTCTATGCACCCTGAGCACAATCATTAATCAGTTTCACTGCAGGAAAACAACTGTGATTTGCGGCTCAACTGTATTTTGAAGATAATCAATTAACGATCACATCAAAAGCTTTTGTTTCAATGCAACAGAAGCGCACAATAAATGATTTCTTTTCATATCAAAATAAATGGCTCAACAGCGTAAAAGTTGTCGTGCAGTGGTGAAGAGGAAGGCTGTCCTCCCTCAGAAGTTGCCAGTGTTGAGCAGGACAAGCCCGCATGTCGGAAGTGCGTCCCAGGCGTCTCTCCATAACACCGGCGTTAAGTCTCTCCTTCCTAAGTGGGATTAGCACCACGAGAAACCACAGACCGTGTCACGTGGGGTTACCCTGACCCCCATTACATAATCTGCTTTATACCCCGTTTTAGTCCCCTGAGAAAATCTTGCTGATTTGCAAGACGTTGCGACGCCCTACCCGACTTTAGCATCAATAATGTTTCTTCACACGACTCTTTTTTTTATTTCAGTTATTATCACTGAAACTATAGCAAACTGAGTGGGACGCTTCAGGTAAGGGTATTACTTCTTAAAGTCAGTTATCAAGTTTTGCAATTCCCTTCATTTTTCATTTTCTTGCAGAAAAACAGAAATATTATGTTTCAAATTTCGGTCAGCACACCTCTCAGTTATTAGTTACTTAAAAATATTCCAAATAAGCGATGCAGACCTGTGTAAAGTATGCCATGTAATCTGAGGAGACCATCCATCATGTTTTACTCGTGTGTCCCTGATACAGTTTGCAAAGACGAATATTGTTGTCTGACCTTGTAGACGAGCTGGTATCGTTAACCCAACTCTGAGAACCGTGCATTCCCCACCAAAAAATGCAAGCTGTGGAGACTTATTTATGTAGGTTTCCACAGAATTTAAGCCACAGCATTGTGGCAATGTTCTGAATGGACACACCATTGTTGATTAGAACAGCTTGAATCCCTGAAACACAAACTAATTTGTGTATGTATGCACACGATTGTTTTTTTTCATTGTTGGTTTTTTTTTTTTTAATTTAGAGCAACAACATGATTTTGAAAAATTGAACTTTTTCATCCAGCACGTCAGTCAGAAACAACTCAAGAAGCCATTTTTTTGCAAGACAAGACAATATGAAGGCCTCCGAATCCAGAAGGATCGAAAAGTTTGATTACTCTGTATTAGGTTTGATGGTGTATTTAACAATGGTTCCATCTATTTAACAATGGTTCCATCTATTTAACAATGGTTCCATCTGTTTAAGAATGGTTCCATTCCATACTTATACGAAGTTTTCATGTTTATACAGTGGGTGTCAAGTTTGTGGTTGAAGGAAGATCGAAAAATCTGGTGTAAATCTCCCCACGGATATCGTGGTTCACACAGATCGAAGTTTTTACGTCGTCATATTCACAGTGACATTTAGCCTATCAGTACTTGACTTTTCCGTCATATGAGCTCAGCGGAAAGAAACGAAATGCCATGTGTTAGTCACACTAAAGATTAAACCCTTGTCGTTTCTATACTGCCATGTTGAACGATCTGATTACTTGAATTTTCCTCTTATCCTTACCGACAAGAGATGAAGTGCCGGGATTAGCCTGTGCATATAAAACTGAAATTCGTCTCCTCTTTTTCCACGGTGAGCGCTCTGATTGATTTCTCAATGCACCGTAATGTTTCAGTGATGTAGAAAAAAAAATAACACATCACATTTTATCCACTAAATCTTTTCCGGTATAGAAAAAATGAGATTAAGAAAATATTTGTGCTAAAGAAACCAGAGGTCTCTCTCTGCAATGTCTAGAAGGCCTGAAGTTCTTGATGTACAAAAATCTGTACGGAAGTTATCAATATACAAGCTTTTTGAGAAAGCAGTTGGAGAGATGAACAGACATCCTGCTTCGGTTTATGTAGGTGAGAAGTGGTTATGGTATGTAGGTGGCATGACCCACGATATGAAGGATAAATCCACATAAACTGAAATTCAAACAAGACAGGCTTTCAACCGACAAATGAAGGCAGACACAAGTAATTTTCCCCCAAGGACTGGTGCTAACGTGGCGACAAAAAGCTGCTCTGTGTCGGACTATGACGCGATGGGACACGTGAGAATGTTTTCTAGCACTCTTTTATGTCGGCTGATCGACGACTGACAAGCTTGTTTGCTCTCTAGACATTAAAAATGTTTGAAATATTTGTGGCAGAAAAAACATCTAAAATAGGCTCAAAGTAGTCGTGATACAAAAAAACCCTCAATCTCTTAGACAAGTGCTTGATGTATGTTACAGTACTCTGGCGAAAAACGCCTCTTCCATGGGATAACGTGTGACATCGCGAGATAACAAGCCTTCAGCCAATATGTGGATGAGACAACACTGCGACGGGAGAAGGAGCAGGGAGAGGGGGGGGGGTACACGTGAAGAATGTCTCAACACAGAGATGCCAATTATATAATAAGTACTTGTTAACACACATATGGATTTTGCCAGAAATTGTTTTTCCAAAAAGTGCAATGGTTTCGCAAATGGTGTTTTTTCAGGCAAATCTATTTAGTCCTCTTATAATGAAAAGTCTCTAAAAACAACTTAAACATATTAGACCTGTATTGAGGAGGATTGAGTAAACTGGAAACAGGTTTAACGCTTAACGACTACGTATTTGAATTGGGTGTATTTGGTCAAATTTGTTTGTGTCAGGCCTTAAGCCTATACCAGTATTAAGCTGTTCTACCAGATCACAGGGTGAGACGCGGTGTAATGCTTACAGGCAAGACATTTTATTGACAATCAATTCTTGTTGATGTTGAATAAGTACAGTCGGTCTTTTTGATTGACGTTCACACGACTGATATACTAATATATCTTCGATAAAGGAACAGTGGTGCTTATATAACGAGAAGACAAATTCAACAACTGAAAAAGCATACTAAGGAACGCTTATTACTACTATTTTTTTTAATTATAGTTAGATTCGTCACCGCCTTAATATATTCAACGGTTAGAATGAATGAATGATTGTGGCGCAACTTCACATTGGCAGTAGCTTAGTCACATCGTGGCGACAGAGGTTAAAGTGAGTGAGTGAGTGATTGGGGTTTAACGTCGTACTTAACAATTTTTCAGTCACATGACGACGAGGGGTCCATCTGGTGTGTGCATATGGAGTGTTTTCTTGTGGCAGGGTGAGTCCGTGTGGCCAAAGTACTTCCGCCACTGGAACATCATGGCGAAGACAGGAGACATGACCCCACCCGATCACACTTTACTGACACAGGGCCGACCAGTTCTGTTTCCTTACTCTTACCTCTCAATGCTGAGTGCCAAGCGAGGCATCAACAAGTACCATTTTAAGTCTTTGGTATGACCCGACCCAGGACAGAAGTTAGAGGTAGGGAGAATCAACAAGTTCAGTTGTCGACGCCACGATGTGCCATGTCAAACCTATCATTAGCTGTAATATATAAAGACAAATGTCCACAATTAGGCCCCTGGGTGTTTACAGGATGACATGTTGCGTTTGGTTCTACCACGGCCCGTTTAATTGTGCTAATTTTATTTATCTGATTATTATTTAAGAACATACCTTTTCAACAATTCACTGGAGAACATTTTTAAGGGTGGAGGAAGTCGGAATGCCTGAGATAAACCACCGAAATCTGGCTAAAGCACTGCAGGACGAATATTCCCTTTAGGGTCTACAACGCGCACGCTGTATTGGTGGAAAAGTCGTCTTCAACGAAAAATTCTGCCTCCACGAGCGCCGTTCATGGCTTGTTGTTGCCGCGGAAGGAACAGATGTTCACATCGAGTGATAAGGCTTTACAAATTAACATAGATTAACGGCGACATATCAATGAAGCCAACTTTCTTCCAATGGATTTATTTTCGGGGCTGTTCCGTAAGAATCGGTGTACAAAGTTCAGGTAGGTCACAGCTTTGTACACTATTATGAAAGAAAATATAAAACATCATAGCCCGGTTTCACGAAGCATACTTAGTGCTAAGTGGCACTTCCTATCTCTGAATCTCATGACAATTAAGGGAATACTTAGCTACATGAAACTAAGGCCAGGACTCTTAGTCTAATACAGATGCAATGTTCACGGTTACCGTAAAAGTTACATTATAGTCGATTGTAAGAAATACCCATTGTTCCAAAAATGCTAAAGTTAACCGACACTGACTTTGCTACAATAATTACCTTTTCGTGTAAAGTACAAGTTACATTGCACTTTATTCACCTTTTGAGACAAACCCTCCGGAGAGTTTAATCTCAGGTATATTCTCTTGCAGGATCCCACAAAAGTTTCCGGGAGGATTGTACGCGATCTGGGTGTTGGAACAGAAGAACGGCTTGCACTCGCCAGATCAAATTGACACTCGTTTGATGACAGCCGAAACGCTATCTTACGTGAACAGTTGGCCTTAAACTATTCTGCTTGGGATTTGTAGCTGGCTTTTCACCTTCTGAGCGTCTGCTTGTATAAACAAGTTTCACGATGCGCATCTACTGTTGCCGCCATGTTGACGACGGATGTCAAGTTTGATGGCCCTGAAGGTTGCAAAGGAAACTCTTGCAAGCAACTTAATTCCTAAGTACACGTCTCGACAATGATGTAATTAGAAGTGTTTAGTTTGAAGTAGAAGTCCAAAGAAATACCTTATTGAGTGCAAGTGTTCACGATTTATTGAAATTGGCGTCGCACCTTAAATAAACACATAGGACAATCGCAGACAAAATTAGATTACTGCTGGACACAGAGTCAACAACTGACAACGACAAAAAGTTGACAGCATCAGGTCTGATATGACACTGCGGTAAATGGCCTAACTTAAAAAGTGCGTTTCTGAGGAAAGTAAATGTCATTGAATATTACTTTCCCTGCTAAAACTTACATTCGTCCCATAGGATACCCAAGGAAACCTCAAACCATCTTTCTGCGATCGACATGAACACGGCGCTACTAAATACATGTGACTACATAATAAAATCCCAATGTGGCATCTATAAACACAAATTCCAAATGGCCCTAACTGGCCAAGTCATTTTATAGGATATACCGAATGCCTATTACCCATTGACCAATAAGGTCTGGAGTTCTGATCTAATTCCCAAAGGTTCGATTTGTCAGATATCTAGTTAGGCGTGCTGCCTTTCCCCCCACGACTAACCGTTTATCCTGTGTACATAAAATTGAACGAGAGACGTAACTTAAGATAATAAGTTTCCACAGAAAAGAAAAAACAACACATGCATAAAACAAGGCCGATAAAATGCGGACAACAGCTTTCTGCGAAAATGGACATTCGACACCGTTGCAACAGACAATGTATCACTAAAACACCTACTTATTTCTTACTGTGCCAAATGCTGTGTATGGTATCGTATTTTACGAAGAAGAATGTTTTCGGGTGTGTTATGTGTGTATGTTACACTATGACCAATTCTTTACTAACTACCACGTGCTCAATTGCATGGTGACGGTATAAATCATTGACCCTTGTATGACACAATTCATTGAAGTATTACTCTCGGTACTGGTGCTTTTTGTATCGCTAAATAATGAAGCAATTTCTTTGAGTGATGTGATAACATGAACAGAACTATCGTTAGCGGATATGTCGATGATTGATCAGCTACTGATTGTTACCGCCTTGATTCAGCTATATACATAGCAACAGTTGTGCACAATGTAGACAATGTTAAGTATGTATGCATGCTTGGGTTTACGTCGTAATCAAAACATTTTCAATCCTATGACGACGAGGAGTCCATAGGATGTAGATATGATGTGTCTTCTTGTGGCAGGGCGAGTGCTGCCGCCAGGCAATGCGCCGAAGACACCAGACACCCAGTCATATTATACTGACACCGTGCTGACCAGTTCTGTTTCCTCGCTCTAACATCTCAGTGCCGAGCAAACAAGCGAGACAGCAACAGCCATATTTTAAAGTACCATTGTTCGTACCACTTCCATTTGGTATGACCCGACACGAGATTGATTCCGGATAGCCCGATCTCGAGGAGGACGCTCTAACTATGCGGCCACCGAGGAGGTCGACAATGTTGAGTGAGTCGTGTGATAATAATAAGTAAACTACTATTGATAACGCGTAGTCTATAACAACAACAACAACAATAACAATAACAATAACAGTAATAATAATATTAACGACTTCAAGTCAACATTTGCTACAGAATTGTGTCGTTGGTTTCGTTTATTCTTCTAAATGTAGCACTAGAGAAATTATATATATCCTATAGTAAATCAGCGAGTTGTGACTTTGAATGTCACTAATTATTAAAAAGGAAGTTCTTGAACTCGGTTACCTTAATTCACTCAATAACCGTGGACACGACGCGTTATTTGAGATGTAACCCAGCATTCCGCGTGCAGAAACTGCGGCCGGTCACACAGATGACACTTTTAACAAGATAAAGTTTGACAAGAGCAAAACCGGCTGCTGTCTCATTGGAGAGCCTCTTTGTCCCACTTATACACTCTGGGTGTAACCAGTCAAAAATATGGAATTATATTTACCAGCTTGTGTTGCTCATATACGTAAGTCCTGTTTAAAAGCTGTGTAAAAGCTGTTTGAACCTGCCGATGGGCTCTGAAAACGTGTCATCTTTTGTCTCTTTACACAACATGTTTGTCAGGGACGTGACAAAGAACTTACCAAAGTGCTGTTGTTAATCGCTGTGTGTTCTTGATAGAATGAAATCCGCACAGCTCAGGCTCTGTCAACATTTTTGCGCATGATCTAACAGGGCCTTTTTGGAGACAGATGTTTACTTTCAAAACGTAATAACGGATAATCTTCACGTATACTAGTTATGGGGGGAAACTGTTAGGTGAAAATATTGTTTTTGACCTAAGGACCTTGAATAGCTACGGGGATATAAGTTCAGCCCAGAAAAGGCCTCACAAACTATGAGGTGGTAATACTCGTGGTTACAAGAATTCTCTCAGTTATGATAGAGATGTGTTGTTGCTAAATCCCCCCTTCGAGGCGTTTCATGCATGTGATGCATATGGGTCCCGGGACGGCTGTTTGCAGCAGTCGTTTGAACAAGTAGCCCATCTGAAGCTAAAAACAACTGGGGACGCGACAGCGGATGAACAAATAGCCGCGATCTCATACCGCCAACTGAGGCAAACACTGTCAACAACTGCCAGTGTATTGGGTATGCCAATACGGACAGCCGTAGATTCTAGAGTAAATTCACTTTTAATGACTCAGGATTTTATAAGATGTGACGAAGCGAATAGCAGGCGGAGAGAGTTCAGGAACAATGGCAGTGGCCGGATCGCTGCGGGCTTGATCAGGAGAGGACACTGGGCCTTTCAAATCCAGGAGTCTTCCCGTGTCCTCACTCAGCCTTCTTCTATCTGTGATATATACCTCCTCCGTGATTGCTCGTCTCCTGTCGTCCGTGCTCCGACTGCTTTCCTCATCTCGGAGGAAGGTCCCCTGCTAACTTACCTGGATTTGAGCTCGCACTTTAACAACTCTCCATGCATCTAGGCTGTGCTACTTTAGGATCATGAGGAAGCCTAGAATTTTACCTTTGACTTTATGGACAATACTATTTCTTCTAGTGACTTTCTTATCCTTGACCAATGCTTATCGGTCGCACGCGTCCCCTAAGCCTCCTTGTAAATCATTAGAATTACACTGGGTTAGGCATGCTTCAAATTGCTCTGTATATTACTGCTGTGGGTTTGGAATACCTTATAAAATGCAACCTTGCCCCGAGGGGCAGGTTTGGTCAAACATGGCTACGAATTGTGTCCCACTGGGGTCTAGATGGAATGACTGTCCGCGAGTCGCGGGCATTGCCAGACCATCTACAGCAGCTCCACCTACAACCAGGCGCTTCTGGACATCGCGACCTAGGAGACCATCTACCATTAGACGTCCTAAAACGACGAGAAAACCATGGATCACCACACGAAGAGCACCTCGAAGAACGACCAAACGGAGGACTAATACAACATCAAAACCATCACCAACCACCACAACTACTACAACTACCAGGAGACCCACAACTACCAGGACGACGTCCACATTTATCCCTACCCAAGTGGTCACATCAGATTCTGCCGCCGGGGAGTGGACCAGATTTCATAATAGAACAACTGGAACTCCCCCTACGTCATCCTTCACGAATGGTGTGGCGTCAACGATACCGGAGGAGGACGATAAAGCCACATCTTCTTTCATTGGAGGTAAGAATGTTACATCAGCATTGGTTATGATAAATCATTGACATTACACGAAAGGCTTTTATAGGTTTACACATGGCAAGCTTAAAATGTTTGCATGGTAGACATTATTGCCTAAGTTAATTTTTATTCAGCATAGGTTTGACTTCTCCAACTCTTATTCTCCTTCTGGGCATCAGGGAGTGGAATTCTTGGCCAAACATGGAATAGGCAATATGAGGCCTTTAAACCGATGATTTTGCCCCATAAGCCTGTGTACGCAGTGACGTGTCTGGGAATGAAGTAATACAGCCCAGACCGTGTACCCTAATGCTAAGTAAAGGCAATGGATCGCCTTTAATAGTCCGTTTAGGCCATCCATAGATCGAAGTCAAGGCCAAGATAGGCTGCATCGTCCTTCGGCTTGGAATGCCCCATTTCACGACTTTCGAGGACAATAATTAGAGGACAAGGGAGAAGGAAATAACTTTATCTGACTTTGCGAAACCCTCTGTGGACAACCGTATTTGCCGTCACAAATTTGGGAGAGTCGGAGGAATGTCCTGTCACTAACTCTGTTTGTGTTAAACCATTCGAACAAACCACTGATGGCGCTAAATTGACCCGAATGAGGAACTCGTAGCAAATGTCATCTCCGATGTGGGCCTAGCCCATATAAAGTATGCAGAGAGTGTAACGAAGAGGAAATATGTTGCTCCATCTTGATACACGCCAGGAGAGAGGAATCTCCAAACATACCTTATTGAATTTTCTCTACATCTCTACATAAATGCCAGTGTGATGTGCTCCTGATATAACCCGGGTATTTCCCTAATATCACAAACGATAATATTTGGGAAATGCATACAGGGAATAACCCAGTATCAGGCTAAGATGTCCTGCCAAACATCCTACTCAAGATTGCTCGGAATAAATTTTAAATATATCTGGAAATAAAATTACGAAAAAAAAATGTTAATTTATTTACATTCACTTTATTTCTTTTCACTTTTTTTCGTGTAAAATAAATTTGGCTCACTGATTTCACCATTTCGTTCGATAAAGTAGCTCTCTGCAAAGCGGTCGACTTAACCAGGATGAACTGTTTTACTTGTTCTGCCCGAAATGTTGCTAATTCTGGTTAGATCCTGCCCACGGACTATCTTGAATTTGCAAACTTATAATTTTCAATTAACAACACTTGGCTTTCACAGTAAAGCACGTTTACAAAAACAATCTTGACACTCAAGAACAACCACTCGATACATCTCCGCTTAAGGAATGGCCTGTAAATTTGCAATTGCGATTCTTCCTTTCATCCAAAGTATCTGACATTTACATGTTATGTGAGTCACCCTTTACTTTACAAAGAGCTTTGCGAATCGACTCCAAGCGGAACTTGGTCCTGTTTTCTCAGCAACGAGGATCTCTAATTTTGCCTACATTGTCATCTGTGTTGTCTGGCCTGCGACGCAGACAATTGGGGAAGTAGGTGGCAGATTTACAAGTACACATGAGAACATTCTAACAGATGCTGCCTAATGTCTATATCATGGCACTCTGGATGAATTGCCTAGTTCAAACACGGTTTAGCAGGCCTTTGTCAGCCTTCACCGCCCATTTCTTCTAATGTTACCCTCTTCAACGTCTCTGTGTAAAGCACGCTACAGCAGATAAAGACCCCTCCTTACCGAGATTTGTGCTGTTAAAGTAGTTGCCCCCAGAAGAATATTCCTTTATAAGCCATTGTTTCCTGTAATAAAAATTCAATATAAATGGCAAGTATAAAAAAGAAGTTGAAAGAAATTCTGGGTTTTATGGGGTTCCTTGTATTTCCCCCCTACCGGGACTAAATATAGATTTACGCATTGAGATTGCGAGCTGTGAATACACCGCTTATCCGTGGGCTTCCCCTGTTTTCTTGTCAACGGGAGGAGGATGCATCACAACGACTGCTCGTAGTTAACACGGTGTACGTTGTAAATTGAAAGGGGGTACGATTTGCAGGAAGGAGCTTCAGGGAGGAATCGATGAGGAGGGCCAGGTGGTAATCTGTTTGCCCTTGCAGTCAACACCCTGCCTACCGTTCACAATTCGTTGGCTGCTACTCAGTGGTTGCACTTCCTCCTCATTCAGCCGAGCACGAGACCTGCCATTTATCCGGACGTCCTGCATGGTCGTCCAATAACGTATGCCACTCTCTCGCTCAACAGGGAGACAGATTTACAACTCGAATACATGGATTCCTCAGTTACGTCCTGTGGGAGGGGGAAGCAACGACTCTGGTGCCAACAAACGAGCAGGGACAACAATAGGTTGATCGTGGAGTTTTCAAATCGCACCATGCATTTTCTGGGCAGCGTCATTGCATCCTATTTCAGCAAGGCGTTTTCCGAGGTATTTACACCAAACAACCGGTAGGCCGACATAAGCCTTGTATACAGTTCCTTACAGTTCAGAGTTAATATACGTGTCCCCGTCAAACTGCTTCATTCCTTCAAACTCCAAAGAGATGACCTACTGTAGCTCTCTGGCCCTCGTGGGTCAGTTGCTTAAAAGGGTGGACCCTGGAAGAAGTAATATCCCCAAGTTGACATTTTTGCCCGCTTGGACACCCTTCGTGGAATGAACGAACATAGCAACTTGACGGACAAGAAAGGTCAAATATCTAATATAAATATATACCCGGCAAACTTCTCTAAGCTGTCCGACTGTTGACTGATGATTGATCCGAACAACATTATCACCAGATCTTTCCGAAAAATGTACAGAAGTGAAAGGCTATGACCCATTCTTACTAGAGCGAGAATGTTTCTGAACTTGATGAAAGGCTAATTTTCTGAATGAATGTCGGAGAATAGATTGTTTATAGCGATGTTCACGATTCAAAGGCAGGATTTCATATAGTATGTTATTCCATATGTTTGAGGCACTTAGTCTTTCAATCAAAAATACAGCCAGCTTAAGTCACGCTTCTTCTCGTTGTGCTTTTCTTCAAAGAGCATTGCCCAGACAGTGTTGAAACATTTGTTCCCCAAATCTGTTTGCAGTGATAACTCGATTTATATGATTTCGAAGTTGATCTATGGTCTTTGAGGAAATGTGGGATTGAAAGCATCAAACTTTTAAGCTAGAATGTATATCACAATCAAATATTTATGTTGGCCTATTGATACACAAGATACATGTATAACGCGCAATTTACCATTGTGCTGCCTGTTTAACTTCTTTCTCACCGTAATATATGTATAATTTCATTAACATATACAAATATGTTTATCTGCATGAAAATCACTATGAATGTCTCCGATATGCCAACAATTGTGATAGTACACGTTAAACGGTTTCACATTTTTATAGAGGAGACCTGGAACACGTCTTATGTAATTAAGTCAACACCGATTTTACCTGATTCCCGGAGCGGTTCGAGATTCATGGTTTGAAGGCCGTCAGAAGTCACACGGCGGCAAAAACACACACATACAAAAACGTTCTCAGGCGTATTGTTATCCATATCAACTGTGTGATGTTACTCTCTCAACTTCTAAATGCCCCTCATTTATCTATCATTCGTTTCTCGGGGTGGGGGAGGTGGCGCGTGCGGGCTTGCGGGGCATGTATCAAAAACTTTTCGCGGTCTATCTCTTACAACTATAATTGCAACATAACTCTGCGGAAGACAGTGTTTAGATTTCATGGTAAACTTTAATCTTTCCAAAGGCCTACAACTCACACTGTTTATGAAGATGCTTGTGGAGGAGCTGCTAATCTCTATCATTGCTGGTGAAAATATTTTCCCACCCTGTGATAATTGATCCATGTTATGAAAACTTATGACTTGGTGGATACATTTGCCTAAGCATTACTTTCGCCTCAATCCATCACTCCAAAAGACTAATGCCACAGGCTAGATTTGAGTTCTCGTTGATTTGGCTGCGGCTCGAAGTCATGAGGTTTGTCAAGTACTTTGCGAATTAAGGGCGGTGGTTTATTAAACCCAGGCTCGCTGCTTTCCGCGGCGGGTAAACCTCACCGCCGCTGTATAAATGACACATTCTAAAGTATCGTTTTGAACATCTAACAGATAAATAAACAAATAAACATCACCTTTTGGTCACCAGAATGGGAAGGCGCCATGACATTGGAAAAGCCCTACTAAACAGCTTGGACTCGAATTCCTCCAGTTGAAAAAAAAAGAACGTTCCCTATTTATACCCTGGTCATACCCTTTTGTTGTGCCTGTATAGTGCTGAGAGCAAACTACCTGTATCCTCCGAAAAGGCGTCATGCAATCCATGACAACAGAGTGCTACTTGAGAATGAGGAAGCCGGTGGGTATGTGTGAAGAGCAACCGCCTCTCTAGACCTTGTCCAGCAGATCTGCTAGTGTACACACCGCCTCCGTCTTTATTTACTCGATTTCATGACAGGGCTTCTGTGTGTTATCCATTGGTGTCGGCTGATAAACGGGCAAAGATGTTACTGTGTTAATCCTAGTAACCCCTATCACATACTGGCCGCAAACATGGCCCCATTCCCCCTCCTACCCGAAGGCCCCGCTCGCCCCACCGCTCTTCTCCGGTCAAGGTACAACCATCCCCTGGACCATAGGCCTAAACTTTCAGCCGACTTCGCCGTGGCCACAACACATATATATTTATATACCATATACTGATCGCAGGTGTCATGGCTTGGGTTATGGCGGCTCACACCATGTGCATGGATAAATGCACTTTGGGTGCTTTGTGGTAACATTTCGAAAGGCTCCGCGTTTGATTTAGAGATTTTCACTGGAGTGAGAGTTTCGAGTTTAGAGATGGTGTTAACTGTGATGAGAATTAGCTTATCGGCCATTTGTGGTTGACTGGAACGTCGGGTTTGACAAATTCACAATTAGCTTGTCAATGAGCCGGCATGGCAAATGTTTTTGAGAGCTGTATGACTGGTGGCATGCTGTATAATCTAGCGAGGTGGAGCGAGCGTGAAGGCGCTGTTTCCACAGTATTTCAATGCACCATACCGACAACGTTGAACATTGCGAGACCTACCATTCGTGATGTAATTAATTAAGATCAAATTTGTGTTTTATGCTAAAGAATTCAAAGCGGGATGCAATAATAAAATTGCTTGTTGAGGATATCATTCGACATAATACATACACATCTTACAAAACCAAGATTGCATGTACAACAATGAAGAAAATTTATTAATATTTGTTCCAAGAAGTTCGTCTGCTATACGTTGCTGATGTCTTATTGAATTATGAATCATATATTGAAACTAGTACATTATAGGCGGGATTCTGCAGTCCTATATAAATCGCAAACATTAAAGTTCTTGTTTGGAATGCAGGTTTTATCCATTAAATTACTTCTGAACTGTAGATTGTTGAATTCTTCCCTTTTAGAGTCCGAACTCTAAACTCCCATCTTCTTCCAGAAGCGAAATTTTTGCTGCATCTATTCAATGCAAAATTTTTGTTGGACCAGAGGATGAAATGAAGAATATTTTCTTGCATTTTGTTTATTTTCGAGAAAACACCGAATTGATTAACTTTCTATGCCCCGAATCCTCGGTTGGCCGTAAACGTAAGATTATATGCCATGGTTATGCATCTGTTTACAGATGCTTATATTCTTCAATATTTAATATTAAAGATTTTTCAGTCATTAGCATTAAATAAATAAATTCTTACTTTGGTCGTCTTTTAGGTCACTAAAGAGAGCGTGCAACTCTTAGAAATGATTACTGTCAAAATGTAGTACAGTTTATTTAGAAAATGGCAGATAATTACTCACCAATTATTAACATATTTCAGTCAATAATATAGTAGTTTCACTATCGGTCAACTAATGTCCTTGAGAGATGCACCTTTAAAGCGCATGGTTATAATTCAGAGTATATAAATACTCATTCATACTCCTTGTAAACCTTTGTAAACTATGACTGTTGTTGAATGCCTCTTCTCTGGTCACTATTGTTAAAAGTCTACTTGTTTCTAGTACCTATAGCAAAATACAACATCAGTTTTAATTTTATCCCTCATAAGAGTCTAGAAATATAACACTCTTTATCGAAGAAGGGACAGTCTGCATAGATATGTCAGATATTTGAATGCCGTAACCTGTAATTTAATTATTTATTTATTTGATCGGTAATTTACGCCGTACTCAAGAATATTTCACTTATACGACGGTGAAGGATTGGGAAACCGGGCAGAGCCTGGGGAAACTCACGACCATCCGCAGGTTGCTACCAGACCTTTCCACGTACGGCCGGAGAGGAAGCCAACGTGAGCTCACAGCGACCGCAATGTGGGGAAGTTTCTTGGTCATTACAGCTGAGCCACAGAGACCCCCTGTAACCTGTAGGAGAATAATCATGTAGAACCTAACGCACACACTGTCCAATTCTCTTTTCCGTCTATTTACGAAGACGTGTTTTCCAAAACGATTGTGTTGACAACTGTCTGGGCCCCGTTTTACCAAGTAGTCAAAGCATGGCCTGGCGTAACCACAGCGGATACAGAGCAAATACAGAGCAAATATAAAAGACCATACAGCATGGAGAATTAAACTAGAGCACCGACGACAGTGTGACAGTTGGCAAATAGTCAACCGGTGAATTACCTCGACTTACACAAGTACAAAGACTACCACGGTTTCCTGTAACGCCGACTTTACGACAAGAGGAATAGTTTCATTTATTGATAGTGTGAACTATCATTATTGGATAGCAATATACAGAAGTGTCCTGCATATGGCGTATATATATCTCGTCTTGCAACATTTATTACATCCAGTGTGTTGTGTGGTTTCAATAAATGTCAAGAGTTATTACCGCAAAAACTACTATGTCATATATTCCATCAAACGTCTTTGCCACTTTGGATGTATGAGCAGTTTGCAATCTACGAGCAGTTGAGATACATAAAACATATACAAACTAAAATGGTACACGATTTGGATAATGATTTTATTCATCCGCATAGAACATTCATTGGGCTTTACCACCATTACCGAAATCTGCTGACTCCTTCTCTTTGCTTGAGTCCGTCATAATTTTTTTTCTTTTACATACTTTCATAATTCTTTTTAGGTTTGTGTTAATTGTCATTATACGAATGTCGGCTTCGACGCCTAGGATTACCTCAGTTAGGGTTTTATTGTCACAGTTCATGTAAATACATAAATAGTAGCAATTTAGACCCCCTAGCACCACAGCTTGAGTTGAATTGGGTAGATCAAAAATGTAGTGAAGCTAATTCCAATATATCAGGCGTCACTGGTCTGGAATTACTCCAAATAGTGAGTGTCATTACATTTAATAAAAAGGAACATGAAATCAATGCAAAAGATCAGGGGTTGCTTAGTCGACCAGTTGAATCCTGGTTTATGAGTGAAACCATAGCAGTTACCACAGTGCATGTGATAATTGGCAAACACACGTAACCGTTGAAAATCGGTCCCTTGTCAGTCTAGTGTTAGTGGTTCTCTGCAGTTTATAATGGTGTATAATGAGCACGACAAGCTCCAGTGTTGAAAATGGAACTTTTACATCATTTTGGGTACTTCTTGTCCCTGACAAAATATAGCATGGCAGTATTTGAGTAAAGCTTTTTTCGCGAGAAAACCTAGTAACAGTCCTACAAATAGGGCTAGACGCGAACAGGTTCTCCGTGGATTTCGTAATCACAGACTGTTGTCAAAAATGCAGACAGCACGTGTTAGATCTTCGTGTTTCCAGTTCGTAATGATTGGCGTTGTGTTCACACATTTCTGCTCAATACACGGTGTCTTGTGTGTGAGAGAGAGAAAGATGCAATATCTGTCGCCTTGAGAAGTGTTCAGACCGCAGCTCCGAGGAAACAATCCCCGTGGTTATTCTTCTCTGGTCGTGACCCAGTTACCTCAGGCCTCATTCCAGTCATGTGCTAACTATTTGTTTGGATCTGCAATCTCTTTTTGCAATGTTTTGCGGCACAATCTTGGAAGCCAACAAACTTTTCACGTGGACGGCCGGTATGAATGATACGAGATTAATTCTCCTTCGAGCAGTCCACAATGATTTGCACTCATGTCCTCACAATATCTTTTTAAAAAGAGGTCCAAGCATTTGTGTCAGTGGCCAGCGAGTACAGCGCAGAAAGCAAATACCGTGTCAAGAGGCTCGCTATCTCCTGGTCGTATGCTATGTTGTCTTGAGGAAGAATTTTCATCAAGTATTTTAATCATACTGGGTTTTTTATGGACAGTTTTTTCCGAATATTCTTTAACATGTATGAACAAACCAGCTCCCGGGCGCTATTACAATCAAGAAAAAAATGTCCTTTTCAAGGACAATACAAGTTCCAATAATCTAGGGAAAGGATTTCGAAATACCTCAGAATAAGGCAGTTTAAAGTTTTGAGTGTTAACGGAGATATGTAAAGAGAATTTTTTAATATAACTTTCTGGTTTGTCAATAAACACGACCCGCCCTGTAGAAATGATATAATGTAAATATAACTGTTATGACAAGTATTTCCTTTCTTGAACAGTACCAGAAAGCAAGAGTTATTAACTCGGGCGGATATGGAAAAACTGACGCGGTATGCATCGTCTGCCTGTACGATGTTAACTACGTAAACATGTTTATGCTTTAGCAAATAGAAATGGATGTATAAGCGCCACAGCGTTTACACCTACTTGATTCTGAATGAACAGTTGTAATAACGATGTGGTTTGGATTCTGTGCATATAGAATGGATCAGTTCTCCCACACATCATTACAAACTTCACACTTACACCTTTATAACTGTTATGCATGTCTTCAAATTTAAGTTAAAACTCTTAAAGCTGAATACCAACCAGCTTTGTCCTTGTGAAATAAATAAGGGCACGTCATAAGGTCATCCTAAGGGTAGAATATTTGTTGCTGGAGAACTGTACTGCCGAATTCCAGGTTGATAATGTTGTTATCGAAAAGAAGCTGGGGGATACAGGAGCCAGTGGTGCATTTAATGAGATTCAGGGGTTTGCTTTGAAACACCTGTTAAAATCTTTATTACTTTACGTATTAGTGCGATATATGTCAATAAATATTTGAGATTCAGATTGTCTCGTTTTCATTGGTAGGTACATCAATATTAGGACGACCGGCCACAACGATGGCGATACAATTTCTCTAAGGGCGTGTGTTTAATGTAAGATTTATTTATTTGTTTGATTGGTGTTTTACGCCGTATTCAAGAATATTTCACTTATATGATGGTGGTCAGCATTGTGATAGTGGTGGGGGGGAGGGTAACCAGGCAGAACCCGGAATCAATGATAGAAGTATAAGTTTACTGGTATTCTCAAGGCCTTAATGAACTTCTGTAACCTAGCATTAAAGCCCATCTGTGCAGTAAGAAGACATGCTTACTAAAAATTGCACCCACCGTTAACAAAATAACAATTAGTGTGTATGAAAGCATTCAGTTGAGAAACCATGTTTTTCATAAGTGAAAGTGTATGGCATAATGTGTATGGTATGATGTAAGTCGTGATAAAATAAATGCCCAGTGATCAGACCAGCGCTTATAAAAGAAATATATCCGTGTTACATGCCAACGTAGTATTCACAGGTAATATTTAAACCAGTGCCTGCTAAAGTTGCTCTGCTATGGGAGTGGGAGTTGCTACTTTTTAAGCTTTTACATGAACCCTACGAATCAAACACTAACTGAAGTAAAGTGACAACAGCCTGGCTTTCACCAGTTTCACCTTACTCAACCATTACAATGTGGTGTATAACTGCTGTACTTACTCCAGTCTTTTGTTTTGTAGCAGTGCTAATATTTGTTCATATATGAACCATTTTATGAAGTGAAACTAAAGCCTGTATTCAGACATCTACCAGATTATCGTTGTTTTTGTTCCGTTGAGGTAAGTGCATCTGTTTATGGCCATAGAGTACTTGGAGACCTACCATTATGCATGGCTCACTTTCAAACGGCCACTGACATCGGTACAATCCTTATGGAAATCACCGATTGTATAGATTTCCTTGCCTTAGGTGTTCCAAGTCTTCCCAATCCAATGGTCACAGCTCCAGGTATAGAGTGGATGGCGAAGTGGGGATTTGTTGGTTAACAAGTGCAAATTTCTTCTTGAAGCATTTCTGTATCGTAGTGGATTTTTGATGACGGAGACCCCTTGATTCCTGAATGACTCTCAGACGCACAAATTATTGACTTTTCTAGCCGTTTGATACCTGGTGTTTTATAAGTGTTGGCTTTGTTTGTCGGTGTTTTTCTCTCTCACAGCTTTTAAGGAAGCATACCAGTACTGTGTTCGGAGTTCGCGTTTTACGCATAGTCAAGTGGACGCCTTTACCGCAAACATTATAGGCCTGTGATCCTAACTAGACCTTAATGTCACAAGCCTTAGAGAAGTAACTTGGACATAAGTGTACTTGGGCTTTGGAAGGAATAGCCCTTATGCCTATTCCACAAAACCAATTGAAATCTGATTGAAACGCTTTGTTTTTCGTTATCAATAATAAACGTTAACAATCTAGGCTTCCAAACAGACAGTTGTGGTTAAAATGACATTATAATATTGTTCATGGGTTTTAGAACCTATGTTATAGTTTCAAGAAAATAAATATATCTAGGTGCAGACGTACGTAAACTCGCAAAGGAACATTCGAGTCGTACATCTCTATGGTGCAAAGAACACCTGCGATATCTCTTCGTGTTTCCAAATTGTTCTTGTTCAGTTATGTATTATCCATATAGTAAATAAGGCATAACTGCGCACGTCATTGCAAGAGAGAATTTGATTTGGCACGACACTCAGTGCTAACAACAACCCCTGAAGTACCACAGCCATGTTACTTCCCTAACTCCGTGTACAATCTTCATTTGACAATATGTTCCATAGGATAGCATGCTCCTGGGCTAACTCACACTGAAGACAACAACATTTTTTTTCTAAAAAGAGTTTTAGGGTAAAGGTCATCTAAATATTGGCCTGTATAAATACCCACATTGAACTGTTCCAACTGACTTCTCGGCTTGATGAGATACGGGAGGAAATTCACAAATATCACACGAACAGCGCTGTTTGTTAATTAAACGTTATCCCTCACAGCCATGAGGGAATCTCAGAAGGAGCAAAAAACAGCATGGAATGATGTACAGAAATCGGTAAGCCGAGCTCTAGGATATAAATGGCTGGCCTTCAAAACGATTGCTATTATTTGCAGGCTGAAAATAGAATACTTGGCTTTATTAGAAAAATTCCCAGCCAGATGAATTAAAATCTTTGAATTCCCTCACGCTTTTATGCATATAACTATTCTTTGTTTTCCTAATAGAATATAAATATGACTGTGCACTGCCGCTGTGATACACGTAAAACGTCTTCAACCGTTTAACGTGATTTAACTTCGCATAATTACTTCCAGTTTAACATAGGTGTAATTGGATACCTCTTCTCCAATCTGCCTGTAAAGGAAATTGTCTTAATCGACTACATTGCATACCTGTAACAGTCATGCTTTCTGTTAAATCTGCTAAACCGAAGTAATGCTTACTGCTTTCAATGCTAAATTTGTTAACTGAAGGGATGTTTACTGCTTTGTCCATGGATATAGTGCTCCAACTGTGTCTCATGGCTTTGGAATGAATGAATTAATAATTATGGATTTACGGGACATTCGCAGTATCGGAGCCATGCATATCGTGGCGACCATAGCTTTTGAAGCTAAGGCCCTTTGCTATTGCAAACGAGTTTTAACGGATATCATAGTGTATACATGTATGTTATATCCATGATTTCTATGATAATGGTGATAATAATGGAGTCTCGAACTCTTTTACTGCTTCAGGTAAATACTACTACTACTATGTTACCTGTCAAAAATGTTAGATAACTATTTTTGCTCACATTTACTACAAGATCTGCAACAATTTCACAAAAAGTAGAAAAACTATAGGGAAAATTGTACAGCTGAAGGCTTGTAAACTTGAAAAGTTCCTGAAGGAAAAATTGTCTGTGCATGCGGGACAGGGCGACACAGTTGATCCGTAAATTAATGTCATCAAAAGTTGCTTAGCATGTATGATAAGTCACATGATACAGTATGACCTATCTTCCCTTTAGTGACAAAAGAGTTCGATCTTGAAACTCCAATTGTAAATATATAAACATCACTACTTGCCTATGATTGATAACAGTTTTTGTACGAGTTGTTAATAGATGTTTATTTACAATGTTCCACTAACTGCGCATACGGCGAAACTCACCCATGGTGCCTGCTTTCCAAAGTAGTCGCAATTTGCGCCTGGCATAACCCCCATGATAGCATACAGTGAACAGATACGTCACCATGGTAAATGCCTTTGGTGTTGTGTTGCGACAGCTTTGTACAACGGGCCCCAGTTAACTGAAGATTGACAACATATTATGAACATGTAGTTTACTTCTTGACGCTGGATTCGTCACGCACATATCACGCAGCTGGTGACCGCTTGTTAGAAAACAAGGTGAGTCGAGTAGTTAGAGGGATAGGCGGGATTATTGTACTCTAGTATGTGTACAGAAATACACTGAACTGTTATAACATATTCCGTATAGAGTTACATACTTTACAATCATACTGTTATAATTAATGTGGAGAGACACATTAAGCGCAGTTTGAGTATAGGGGACAGCCAGACTTGATGAATCTTGACCTTCAAGAAGATTTAACCAAAAGCTGGCTTGTAAACTGCAGGAATGTTTTAGACTGACAAGGGAAAATAATTTGGCAGGTTGCCTGAACCGGAGATGATCTGTGATCCCTGGAGTTACGACTGGCTTGTTGTTAACTCCCTATCCAGGAATGCCCTAAAACGCTGAGCGAAGAGCACGCGGGCCATCAGTGGCCATGTTCTCGGGATTCGCCCGATAATCGCCTCTATGAATTAGCCGTCTTTTGGGGATTATTTATTTACAATCGCACTAATCCTGCGATGAGATATGAGATTCCAGCGCAAACATTCAGCTGACCTTCGCATTATTTAACATGTTTCAACCGACCCTGCAAAGCGCGACTGGACAGCAGGTGTCTATGACTCGAGAGCATGGAGGTTGTTGTGAGAAGGACATAGCGGTGATGCTATTCTCGTACAATCACTGGATTAAAACGAGAACACAAATACACCGTAAAGAAAGAAAGCGCAAACTGTCTGAGAAGTTACGGACTTGCAGGCGTCCCTTTGCGTTGTTTTCATGTCAGTGTTTATTAAACGTGATGATAACACATCATGTTGATCAATTACAGACATCTAATAAACTACAGTTTACAGCATTGCATTTTTTTTTACCTAATTCTGCCAAAGCCATAGTACGGGGGGGGGGGGTTCGAAGCTGCTACTACTTACACTTTTACATGAACAGAAACAATACAACTCCAAATGAGACAAATCAACAAGAGGTCGGATTTCATCGGTTACATGTGACCATTTGCCAACTATCAAGTTGTTGTCGCTGAAACGGGTTTTATTCTCTATACTCTTTTACATTCAGGAAATGGAATGTGATTTCCAGCTATGCTGAGAGGACTTTTGCAACAAGATGAATAAAGCCAGATCTATGTGGTTGTTTCACCTACTTTATGTAATGAGAGTAAAAATTTTCCGATGAAGGAAAGAGCAAACTGTGTGAGAAATTGCCAGGAGTTGTGATCATTATGTGGTTTCTAAATTAGGTACCGAGATGGTTGTTTCAAGGAAAGGTATAAAGCGGTCGGAGAAATATACTTGTATTAGCTTGGTTGTTTAACCTACTTATGAAAGGAAACAGATATGCTCTTACAAAAGAAAGCGTATAAACTCTCCGAGAAGCGAGTGTTAGGTGGTTTCTAGCTATTCAAAATGGCTGCTGCAACGGAAGGATTAAAACGATTGGAGAATATACTTGTATCGTGGTTGTTTAACCTACTTAATTAACAAGAGCAATAATCCTCAGACGAAAGAAAGCGTGAACTATCCCACAGCTGCGAGCATTGGCGCAATCGGATCTGTGGTTTCCAGTTAGAATGGGTCGCACGTGTTTCGCCACCACACTCAACTCATACAAGCCTTAGAAAAGCAGTAAACATTTTAAAATGCTTAGGTTAATCAGCAAATATTATTTGTTGACATTTCAGCGGATTAATGTGGTTTCAATCCGGCCGTTCTGCGGATGTGCGCGTCTAGCTGTGCTTTAATAAATGTGCTTTTCAAATATTAATTCTCGGGTAAAATACTTGAACATGACAGTACTCAGGCGCACTTAATACCACGCACAATGGTGGCTATCCCGAGCAAATGAGGAAGCGAAGATGGAAAAAACGAGAGTATATATGCAGGGTTAAAGTTATGGTTTATTTGAAGCTAAGCTTGTGCTTTCGTATCGCGAAATGATGAATGTCGTCAGTCATATATAACTTTCTTTGCTGTCAAAACACCAGTCTTGCTGACAGTTGCATGATGGTAGCTGTCGGATGTTTTTCTAGGCCAGATGTTTAGGTCAATCTTTGCTTGTTTCACCTTGTATTTTATAACCTTAGATCTCCTTGAGCCTAAGAATCAAGTCCGACATTCACGCATGTATTCCAATGGTAAACCATAAAGGGGCGTTCCAAGTCAGTAATCTAACACACATATGCAAAACAATATATAACTCCATATTCCACAGGAATATGTGAGAAATAGTAGATAGTAAACAAAAATGGTAACATGTAAGAAAGAAACTCCTGGTGTGAAAGCGTCGAAATTTAGATCACTGTACATTACAGTTTTGATAAACTTCAGGCCAAGTTTAGAGAAACAAGCAGTTGACTTGTCACATTCTGGAAGCAGTGATAATGGCCTCATATCTGAACCTCATATCATTTCAGCCGAATTTATCTGCACGTCGTCTATTTATGCAGTTTAGCACCTGGGTCCAAATGTACAACGCCCTCTTAAGGTTTCGAGCACGTAACTACTATGGCAAACAGCGCTGTAGGCATTACGTCATCATGGCAGCTCCGTGTTCGTAACGTTAAGAGGATTTCGTGCAGGTGGGCCCTGGTTTCTCATCTTTGAATCGGAAGCTCAAGTTATCTTACAGATAATGTGTCAGCCCTATTTAAATCACATTGGCGCTTATTTCATATGTGGGGCAGAAGAAATATTCTTTTACGGTGAATGCATGGGACCTGGATCTGTCCAGGCTCTCGTACAATTACGCAGTGTGATGTGCACTGATGGATATTTACAGGAACAAATACTGACTAGTGTATTTAGCAAATGTCAACAAGTTTGTTGTGGATGACAAAGTCATATTTTAATAGACGCCATATTGTGGCAGACAAATTAATCTGAAACGCAAACTTTTGATTTTTCATGACACTTCTACTGTATGTTTGTATGTGTTGTTTGAAGAAAAGCCTAAAACTGGTTACTGACAGTCATTTAAAACATGGGACTTGATGGCAGAAAGAAGTCTTTTTGTTGTTGTTGTACTAGTCATAAAGAGACCCAAGTACATGATCATAGCCATGTGTAAATAGTTCGGTCAGTCAACCGAAAAATGATTCCGTGTTTCCATCTTTTGGCCTAAATCCATTTCAGTGAATGAAAATATTGGGTTTATTATAATCTATAGTTCTGTAGTTTCACCAATCTATTAAGACTTTCACCATAACCCGAGAACTTGACACTATAAATGCCCGCATTCTATAATCATAGTTTGATGGAAATATTCATTTAGACCATCCGATTTTTTGTTCGATTTAGGCCAAAACATGCAGTCGTTCTTGCTTATTGAGGGCATTTGGCGTTATTGAAATTTCCTTCATCAGTATAATGGCAAGGTTCTATTATGAAAAAAGATATAAAAAAACATTGGTTTCATAACAAAAGCGATTGAGACATAGCTCACCTGCAGACTATCTTGTTTTCAAGACATGTATTACTTACATCCAAGCCTCGTCATATATGTGATATTATTTTTCTTACAGTGATGTTAAATAAAGGAGCAAACGGTAACAGTATTTTCGTTTCAAGCCGAACCTTTAATGTGTACAATGCTATAAATAGTTATTTTGTATGTGCCTAATCCATTCCATGTGTATTTTGGCAATTACATGGCAGTGTGTTTTTCGCAGTGTTACCGACACGTGTTTATGTTCATTAAATTCAGGATCTTTTCCTGTTTCATAGCTGTCTCTAATAACGCCCTCCCCTTAATGTAGCTGTGCAAGCATCAATGCTTTTATCGCCACAATTCTTATACAAACAGTTTCAATTCAATAGCGACTGGGATAGGCCTGCATATACTATAATAGTATAAGACTTGGAAAGTTTTTTTAATGCACGGTTTATAAGGTATAGGAACCTCCCTAAGTTTTTTTCTGAATTAAAGAACATTGGTCAGTATTTCTCTTTCTCTTGTGGGGCGGAGCAGCACTCAAACCATTTACCTTTAATTACTGCGGAGACCAGGCCTGTACGTCATGCACACGTGAGGAAGCCCGCTAGTAACTTGCGAAAGAATGGGTTGTTTACGCCTGGCACTCGGGTTTCCTCAATCCATAAAACTCTCCTCCATTTTGTTCTTAACTTAAAAATTTGCGATCATATACGCTAAACCACATTCAATAAATCTGTCAATCAATTAATCAACGTTTGTTTCGTACCCAGGCTTGATTGACAAGTATATGTGACTTGATGTGAGTATTGTATCTGAAACTCTCGGGTCTTTTGATTTTTTATTCTTGACGTCAATATGCACATTATATTGCTATGTTGACAATCTCACTTGAAATTGTCGTACAGCTCACAACAAACTCAGGATTCGGTTCCAAGTAATCAGTGCCTTGTATAACCAAAATACCACAAGTAGTCACTGTCATGACATGATCTAAATAATGCCGCAAGTCATATTCATATATGTATGTTAAACAATGATCTAAATATGCATTATGAAGTGCAGTTTTCAATTTTATATGCATATATTTTTGAAAATTTCACAGACATGTTGTTAGTCGTGATTTAGCTAAACGCCTGCTCATGTGTTTAATTCTTTTCATTTTACATTTTCAACATTCATTGCCTCAAAAATGTTCTGTTTTGTCTTCAGCTAATGTGGAATGCGGAGTGGCAATCTCTCACCTTATCGTTGGGGGTCTGCCATCTGTTGAGGGGCGCTGGCCCTGGATGGTCTCTCTCCGGCTGACCTGGGCTAAAAGGCACGTGTGTGGAGGAACTTTACTACATCCTCGATGGGTGGCAACTGCAGCCCATTGTGTGTTTGGGTATGGACGTACTGTGCTTTTTTAACTTCATATGTATGATTTCAAGCAACATCTGAGTTTATGTGGTATTACTTTAACAAAGATGATTTTTTTTATTTATTATCTTTTTTGTTGATGCCTACCTCGTTCACAAATTTCAACTCTGCCACATGAATAGCACTAAAATGAACAACAGACTAGATGTAAGTGATACTGGATCCTACTTAAACTTCTACTTGATACGACCAGTGAGAAAACGCAAAACAAATTTAACAACTTTCTCTCTCCCCCCAACCTCCGCCGCTAAATTCACTTCTCCGCTAGAGCCTCTGGAAATGTTCGACTTCCCACCCAATGCAGAGCAATGAAATAGACAACAAATCATTTTTTGTCTACTTTTTTCATAAATTTCGTGTTAATTTCTGTATAAATTTATCTGCAAGCACCATGTTATCCTGTTTATTTATTTGCGTGCCTTTATTGTCTGTGTGAATGAATTTGATCGACAAACAGGACAAACCTTTGTTAAGCCCCTGTTTTGAGCCTACAAAGTTTAATAGAATTTTATATTCTAGTCTTGACGTATTAGTTAGAATGATTCGATCTTGTTTTGCCCAGTCTATATTTAGGTATTTTGCAATTTCTTCACCACCTATATTATTTTGAATATTCATAGGACACGTTTTGAAAAAGTGGAAAACTGGAGAGCAGTTTTGGGTGAATTTCATTTGAAGGAAGCAACTGGTCGAGAAATTCATCGAAAAATTGATATGATAGTTCGGGTAAGTATTCTTTATTATGGTTTTCCTAGAATAAAAAAGGTATATTACGTTTTTACATAGAATCATTTATTAGAAGACAAATCTCCAGATTTTAAATAATTGTGTTCTGTCCCTCGTCTAAATACTCATCCACGTAATGAAATCAAACAAGAAAGATGTTGTTTCAGGTAAAATATATACAGTATTTTTTAATCAAGTTAGAGAAGGAATCGTTGAGAGATCACAATAATGGAACATATTGTGCAGCTTCTGCAAAGATATACACCTTTATCTCAAAGCTTTAAAACAAGAATGGATCAGGCAAACGAAAGTGAAACGGTAGACAATGGGAAAGGTAGAAAGATCAACTAAACTCTGTACTAATAATTCTTTTAAAACGATTCAAAATCGTTTGTGGTTAAGACGGTCTGCAGTGAACGCCACCAGGTAAGCAAATCATGAAAGACCACAGCATGGACAGTATAACTAGAGTAGCCACGACAGTGTGATCGTTGGCAAATGGTAAAAGTAACAACTTACATCCCCCTAGCTCCATAGCTTACACTGTCATGGTAAACGTAATATGTTAAACGTCACTGGTCTTAATTACTCTAAATGCAGTGATGTCGCCACATTTAATGCACCATCACATGACAAAAAGGCAAGGGGACCGAGCGTCCACCAGCAGAATTTTGGTTTAGGCAGGAATAGAGCATTAAAGGCCACTGCCTACAGAATAAACCTAGAGCAACGACTACAGTGTGATAGTTGACAAATGATCAAATATAACGGGTGTAATCCTGCCGATTTACCTCAGTTAGGGTTTTACTGCAGCTGTGCCTGCACGTGGTTAACTATTAGCAGCTTGCACGCCCCCTAAAACCATGGCTTAAGCAGAATTAGTTCGAAAAAGTGCAGTAATATTATCAGCAATTCTTTAAAAGTGACTGGTTTAGAATTTCAGAAAAAAGCAATATCACACGTCCCTATTGTTCTTTTTGCAAAAATCAAATCATTCATATTTCCATGGCTAAAATGCAGTTAATCATAATTCTTGACAAGTGACGTCTACTATATTGCATTTAACATCACTGCAATATTTTCCACCTAATTCTACCTAAGCCATGGTACTGGGAAACTTGTAAATTGCTACTTTTTATGCATTTACATGAACAATTAGAATGAAACCCTAAATTTACAAGAGGCCGGATTTCATTGGTTAAGTATGACCATTTGCCTACTTTCACATTCTCGTCGTTGCTCTGTTTTTACTCTTTATGCTTTAGAGTTTTAACCTTTGGCTTGAAATCGTGTTGCAGAGATTCTTGCTCAGCTATAAAGGTCACTGAGAACTTTGCGGCTGTTCATTTGACAAAGATGGAAACTAAAAAGCAAACAAACAGAACAAGAAACAAAACAAAAAAGGCCTGTATCCAGTGTATTTCGCTAATTTACATTTCTAAAGCAGCTTGCGTCAGTAGTGGAACGCACTTCTTGAGCTTTGGTGGTATTGATTGGGTAGATAGAAAGCTCCAAATACATACACAATGTAAAGAACAAACCACAGATGAAGCATACAGGCACTTGCTGTTTGTATGCCCTGATAGTTCAGTTTCATAGCAAAATTCTGAAAAAAGTTTAAAAATTTAAAAAAAAAAAATCAGTCAAATATGGCTATTAGTCTATCGTAAACATACACTGAATAAAAATAATCACTTAGATATCTAGCACTGGGTTCAAATTAATTCGGTTTTAATTCGCCAATGCAGTAACCAAACAGAAGGCGTCGTAAACTGAAACTGGCGTTGATGATGTCGTGCTACAGTGTGGGCACAACTCATGTGCATTGGTGATATCTTTTTGTGTAACTAGATACAAGAATTATTTGGATCTAATTAATAATACTAAATACCTTAAAAGACATTAAAACGATTTGCTTGTATTAACTCAACTTTCCTATAGAAACAATGAGACCGCAATCTTAGACATTTTGGACATGTTACATTAACATACCGCCAAAATTCCACATGTTACATTCAATGACACTTTTCTAATATACTGAAAGCGTGCGTAAAAACGTCGATCAAACTCCAGGACTGTATTGTGATATATCAAAGGTACAGCCGTAATTTGTGCAGCTTGGGAAGTTTTCGATCACACTCTAGGACACTGTTCCTCTGCATAAAACCGATTAGTCATGTGTACGGACTGGGGCCACAGTGTTGGGCAGTTTTCTGCTATATGAAAACCAGTCATTCAGCATGAGTCAAATCTTAGGCCCCATTCTATGGTTAAACCGTTTTGGGATTTTGGACAGCAATAAAGGACACTGTTGTTATAATAAAATCCGTTATCATGCCTACAGATTTGTTTTCGTCTATAGATGCACTTTTCTTGTGAAATCAAACCTTCAGAAGTGTGACTCATCATGCTAATAAACTCCGTGTTTCTCTTCCAGCACCCAGACTTTGTGAACGGACTGAACTACCCCAATGACATCGCCCTAATGCGCTTGGATCGGCCTGTGGACGTGACGGGATCCTCGGTTCGCCAAGCCTGTACTCCCAGCATCGACATGGAGTTCAACCCTACAGACGACTGCTGGATCATGGGATGGGGAGAAACAAGAGGTACGAGCGATTTCTGATTTGGGTATAAAAGACTACAACACGGACAGCAAAACCTGAGCCGCGAAGTCAGTGTGATAGTTTGCAAATCGTCACCCGTTACCGGTGAAATCCGACTTCTTGTCAATTTACCTCAGTTAGGGTTTTATTCTCTTTATGCAAGTGCAAGAAGTAACAACTTACACACCCTCTAGCACCATGACTTACGCAGAATTAGATTTCAAAAAATGACAGCAATGTTAAATGCAATTTATTACGCGTCACTGGTCTAAAACACATTCAATTACACAGGGTTGGACGTTTAGTGCAGAGTACTGTGTGATACTTGAACTGTCCTCTGTTTGAGAGATGAATTGTCTTTTAATTGTTCTGTATTGTAGTAATTGTGTTTCACTTGGTAGTAACCATGCTGCACTGTGCGAAACCTCGGTTTTACTGTGTGATATGTGTGCTGTACTGTGGGATAACTACTCTGTTATGTGATAACTGATGTGGACGCGAGGTTACTGTGAAGTATCCTGTGATAACTGTACTCTACTGTGTGACAACTGTCCTGTGTGCTAACCCCCTGTGTTAGCTGTCCTGTGTTGTGTGGTAATTTTGCTGCAGCAAGTGATAGTTTTGTGGTACTATGTGATAACTGTGCTGTACTGTGTCATAACTATGCTGTACTGTAATATTCATTACATGTAAGCACAAGGGGGTTGAGCCCTAGTTACCTTTCCCAGAACACAAGGTTATTCACATAACCGAGGAAGCATTGTGCTCTGTGATTCTTGCAAATTAAAAGAAAAAAGTCTTCGAGAGATAAGTTTACCCACAATGTTCATTACGAATGCAAAACACAAAAGCGTTCTTTACTATGTGTGGTAAAATAAAAGAAATTTCAGGTAGATCTGTCGCTAAAACTGTTTTTTGTACCACTGTGGGGGACAAAACGTGGATTGATTTATAGGAGGCTGCAATATATACAACAAAAGACACTGCATGTACACGGTGCAATTGCGGGGGAAAAATGTAACAGAAGCCTCGTCACTGAAACAACACTGGCTGCTGTGGACTCGTGGGCTGGAGGAAGGCTTTGCCACACGGTTCTTTTGCCAGCTGAGACATTTTACATAGAATTATTGAATGGTTCTACATTAGAGACTGCTTAAGTTGACATAGCCCAAAACGTGATTCACGAACAGGTAATTGCTGCTGTTGGGCATCCTGTTTGCACATGTATATATCAACGGCCCAGGCTCCAAATGTGGATGTTCGAAAAAAATATTACAGAAAAACATGGAACAAGAATTAAAAAGAAAACATCTGCAAAAGAGTTAGGGTAAATGTACAATCTAGAGTTATCATAACTTCTTTTTTCTTTTTTCGTCGCAGTTTTTATTTCCGAATTGTTCTATTTAGTTTTAATGCGGTTGTTTCAGAGTACACGGAACAAACGATTCTCCAAGAGCTGGAAGTGCAAGTGAGGACCCGAACAGAGTGTCGAATGCGGTGGGGAAGACGAAGAATTCTAAACTCTCATATATGCGTCGGAAATGGAGAAAATGGAGCGTGCAATGTGAGTATCCAAGTCGCCACAGCGCTTGCTCCGACCTCTAGTCTCGGTTTACCATACAGCACCCTGACAACACGGACTGAAATCAGAAATGTTGTAACACAATCAAGGTCATTGTGAAGATTCAGGCAAAAATACTAGAAAAACCAAGAGGTTTTTTTAAATCCTTCCTTCATGAAGAACACGAACATTACTTATGGATTGTTCCTTCTTTTGGCATCTCTGCACATGTATGTTGTTGTCTTTTAGTGAGAGGGCCATTAGAGTCGATGTGAAAACGTTACGATCAATAAACCAAGGAGTTGTTATCCATACGTAATACTTATACCCTTTTTTCGGATTTACTTGAATTACGACTTCTTTAACGAAAAGAGAGCGACTAATGACCTTAATAGACTCTTGTAGCATTTTCATCTCCGCCAATAAATGTCGATAATAGATCAGTTGACGTACAAAGTGAGTAGTAGTGGTGAGGCTTTATGAACAAACAAGAGTGTAAGGATCGGAGTATGTACTCTAGAGGCTTTTGTATGAGAAATTCTCTGACTGGATCTCGGATATGTTTCATTCTTCCTAGTTCAGCTTTCTGATATATAAATTTATACACTTGCGTTTTATAATCTGGAACTAGTTCGTGGGTTCCCCCGGGCTCTGCTAGGCTTCCTACCGCCATAATGTTGGCAGCCGTCGTATAAGCGAAATATTCTTTATTACGGCGTAAAACACTAATTAAATAAATAAATCAAATCGTTCCTGTCGCCAACTCTGTAACCGGGTGCCAAAACTGTACGAATTAACATCGCCGTATTTTCATCAGCTATACCATCAGCTTTAGACGTTATCCCTGAGTAGGGCGCTAAACAACAATAAACTAGATAAATAAAATACATTTTTTCGATCGAAGTACGAGCGTACACTAACAAATGAACCATAGAAGCCATTAGTTTGTGTGCAGCCATCTCTCATTGTGGGCAAGAGAAACACACCTACATTTATTTGTATGAAGGACACAATTATCTCCCTTTAGAAAGAAGTATCTTCTTTCCGCGCAATGGCGACTCTAGCCCAAGCCAAATTAACGTAGGAAATTTTATGAAGGTGGGCCTTGAGTGGTAATGATGATGTAAATCTGAGGACAAGGCAGTCGATCTCAGAGCTCTGCCCAGACCACACTGACATACCATGATGTGAGGACACATGCAGTTTCGTTTTATAATAGGTATAAAATTTATGTAGTAATTTCACAAAAAACGCCCATCTAAAACTGTATTCCCTAATTTTTGTTGGCCCAAATGGCACATACTATCAAATAACTAGATGCCTGGCCTACAACATATCGAAATATCATTTGATCGCCATTTACTCAAAATAAATCAGGTGGAATGCAGGTAATAGCCATAGAAACAGGATGTAGGGGGCACTTGTTCATTGGATAATATGTGAGCTTTTTTAATACTGGACTTTTTTTCAACCATTATTTGTCATAGTTTATGCCTGCAAAATTACATGGCCGTGCTTCAACACACTTCAGAGATACAGCCAATCCCTATCCGTCACTACCATTTTCCATGTACCTGAATCTTGGATACAAAATCGAATTAGTGTTTTTATACCTAATAGTCTACATATATCCATGCCAAAGGGAGTTAACTCTGTCAGCGAAACATGAACCCATCTTAAAAAAGGTAAAAAGTTATAAATTCTATTAACTGGGTTAATACCCTTGCCTTCTATGATACCGATGAGTTACAAGAATTATCTCCCTTCATCCACCATCCATTACTACATCGACACTTGTTCATTGCCTCCGAGGGCCTCCGTGGCTCAGTCGGTTAGCGCTCTAGCGCAGCGCAATCACCGAAGCCTCCCAGCAATGCTGTCGCTGTGGGTTCAAGCAGATCTCATGCCGGCTTCCTTCCCGGCCGTACGTGGGAAGGTCTGCCAGCAACCTGCGGATGGTCGTGGCCGCCGTCGTATAAGCGAAATATTCTTGAGTATGGCGTAAAACACCATTCAAATAGATAAATAAATAATTTCCTTGAGGCCGATGTTTCCTTGGTTTACCAGATTACATCTTAAAATTTAGTATGCACTGCAACTCCGCTTTTGCTTGTTACTCGGACATGCAGCACACATGAATTACTTTTTGAAGAACCTCCCAGCATAAAGTGTAGTATTCGTTATCATACGTGGACCACAGACAGAATCTCTCACTGTTGTGTTTTTGAAACTTGTAATCCAAGTCACTAGATACTAAGTAGTTTAATAAGAAGAGGGTCGACCCTTTTTCTTCATCAGTAGATTATTCGAGTAATAGTAAAGTTAGAAAAAAAAAAAACAACCAAAAAATTAAACATGAAATGCTTGGAGCTTTGCCAGTTCTGGGTGTTAGTATACATATTACAGTGGCTACAGTGCCTTTACGGAACACAACAAACGTACACTTAACTTCGTTAAGAAAGCAATTATTACATCTTTAATCTACTGTTTGTGTCCACTTAGAAAAAGCCTACCAAATAATTTCCTCCTTTGTTTCTTTGTCAAATTACTCAATTATATATTGAAAACAATGTGGTATAAAACAAACCTAGAAGGAAATAGCTGCAACCCATGGACTCGTGTGTTCAAAAGCAAATTTAGAGTTATTAAACCTGCGCTTAGCTCCAAACTGGAATTAAAGTTCCATTTTACATTTTTCAGGCGTTATATTAATCACCTTTTAGACACTTTTGAACATCGTGATCAGGTGTTGGCGTTGGTTGCTCTTTAAGCATTTTGGTTCAGTGATCTGTTTTGGCATCAGAGGAATATTCCGCAAAGCAGTTTTTTTTTTTAAATGTCTACTTTGGAAAACAGTCGATTTGTGGAATTGGCTCCTGACGACAGGTATTTTCCTCTATGGCCCACGTTTCAGCCACACAGCTGTATCGACTTTTATTGGCAACAGTGCTAATTATTTTAATGAGCGGAGATTTCTCAGCAAACCTGTTCAGTGTGTGTCATAATTCTCATGTCGATTTCCAAACTTGAATGGATCGATTGTAAATTGTAAAGCTTTCCTCATTCACTTCGTTTTTAATTTGCAAACGTTCAATGATTATGTATTTGGCATGCGCTTTACTGAAACATATTTCACTCAAGGTAAACGGATCCCTCGTTAAATCCGTCATACTAAGGTAGCTATTGGACAAAGCTGCTTACATCCTCGTATTGATCATATAACATGGAAAAAACGTTAATGGACGTGCTAGAAAACTGGCTTAAAATTACATACAACTATTAACATTCAGTTGATGATAAACAATACTTTCCCAGTAGGTCAAACAGCACGTAAATATGAACTGAAATGTGATAATAAATGTATCCGCATTCTTTACGAGTTAGGATCATGGTGATCATCGATAGTTCGAATCCGATGCCCTTTGGTTTTACGGTGCATGGCAACTGTTTACAAAAAATTTCGTAAAAACTCGAAATTTTGTCGTGTTTGTTTCAAAATTGCGTTCTCTCTGTTGTACCGTTATAAGACCATGTGATTCATAAAAAAGTTACAAAAAATATCGCTTCGTGAAGTTTTAGGAAAAATGGCCGTTGTCTCATAAATAGAGATTAGTTATAATACTGAACAGTATTGTTGAGTTATTTTAGTTTCTTGTCGGTTTTATGAGCACGACAATGTTGTCTTAATACGTTAAATTTTCGGCCTACTTACGAAGTCACCTAGCATTGTGAACAAATGAGCATTCCGTTGTTATTGTTGCTTTAACTCTTCTGTCTGTGTTTCAGGGTGACTCGGGTGGCCCACTTGTCTGTCAGAGAGGTGGGTATTACTACCTGGTGGGTATCACCTCCTGGGGCGTCAGCGGGTGCCAAACCTCAGGCTACCCCAGCGTCTACTCTAATGTCGCTCACTTCTCCGACTGGATATCCGACAAAATAGCTGCATATTCTGACGACTAACTCTAGTCATTTACTCAGCATAAAAGTTGCTCGAAAAACAGGGAAAGCAAAGCAAGGTCAAGGTCATATGAAGGCGGCTTCCTCGCAATTTATACTGGCGGTTGCTTATATTCATACCGCGTTGAAGAGTGGCTGTACAAGCTAGAGAGAACATCTCTTCTGATTTTGATGACTGTCCAATGAAGATGGTTCTCTCTAGCGACTGCCACTGACTATCTGTGACAAAGTTTCTGACTTGACACAGACTCTCGACTAGAAGCCACTCCGTGACAGAAAAACTTCTGCCATTGTTAAAGGTAGAGATTCCTTCACTACTGACAAGGGGGCAGTATTCTGCAATTCGGTCATACCTGTCAATGACGAGGAAGTATTTGTGGAAACCAAAAATATTTAATGGATCAGTGCCAACCTGTGCACTGCATAACTTTTCGACAGAGTGACAGACTGACAGACACACAGAGCAACGCCGGCAAAAATGTCACGTAGCTTCCTGGAGGTCATAAATTAAAAAAAAATAGACGGCTTCACAACAGGCGAACGAAAACACTCTTTGTCAGTTCCTCTTTCATACAACGGTCAAAGAATTAATAATTACTCCTTATTCATTCAAGCTCTACGCCAGTCGCAATGTACGAACGTACATTTACAGAAGGCACATCTTTATGGGCAAAACTACAATACGACAGAATAGATTTTCTTTTACTTAGCATTGACACCCAAAAGGTTTCAGACGAATTGTTCCATGGCTCATACTTTTTTCCGACAAAAATTGTGTCGTCTCTCTTTTAACGGCTTGTCGCAGTAAGAAAACGAAGTAAGAAATGGCTGTATTGACAGGTGGCGGAAATCCGTAGTGATTACTTCTACAATTTGTGTGTTCCGAGAAAAGTGGGTGGAGAGGACGGGGATGCAGGTGTGAGTGGCAAAGGATGCAATTAACGAAACTGATCTTGAATTGTACCAACTGCAAAATAAAATAATAACTACAGGAGTTAAATTATAGTTCTGCCTGAGTGTTTTTCGGGAATTTCCCTGATTACGATTTATTAAACTGGGTATAACCGTCTTCTGACTTCTAAATTAGATGATGCAAATGAACATTTCTGACCACTGAAGCCTAGTTCCTTGTAGTAGACGCGTAGAACAAATTTGATAAGACTTCCTGTATGTTTCTTGAGCGTAGGTTAATCTATCTGACAACATATATTTTCATTAGTTGACGAAAGTTAAAAATCTACGATAAACATTATCAGATATTTAGCTAACTTCATCGGGTCTACTTTCTGGCATTTGAAAGCATGGATATTCAGACGACATTCTTCAAATAGGACTACTTATTTCTGAAAACAAGATGGTTTTATCAACTGTAGTGGTGGTCGGAGTTCCGACAGTCATATTCAAGATAACCATTTAACGAACATGCAAAGCTATCACCCTTGTTCATTGTGGAAAGATAAAGTGTGTTCCTCTGAGCAGATGTGATATCAGCAACTTTATTCCCTGTATATACTGTACAATAATAATTGTATACATATATATATATATATATATATTTTCTAAGGGAAATTGGGTGATAAAAATAAAGAGACCAAGTGACATATTTCCTATTTTGTGTCCATGTTTATTTCAATGTTCTACACTGTTGTATTTGTTGGGAGTATGGTGATAAATACTTGTAACTGGCCCTTGACCAATGAGTCATAGAAGCTATTTCACCTTCCACTACTTCATCTGTGACTTTTGTCGATACCTAGCGAAATCTAGCGAGATCTTACGAGTAAAACATTTTCAAGTACGTGATGAACGCTAGTTAAATAAGTAAGTACTAGGTATTGTAGGATTTGTAATCCTCAAGTTCAGACATCAGCCTTGTTAAGCTTACAGATGTTTGTGGCCTCCAGGTTTGGCGTTCAGCGCCCTGAAATCATTGGGAGAGTCCGTAAACTGTAGCCAAGTGGGCTGACCAATCTGTTGTCTTCGACATGCTGTACTATGTTGTTTGCAGCTATACGGAAATCTGAGATATAACTTCAGAAAAATGTCAGAAACAGCGCCAAACCTGAAGCAAAAAATCATTTAGTTAGGCACATTCCCCGGCCAAGCGATTGAAAGTGCACCACTTCATATCTCGTTCTGCCGTTTTGTATTAGAAAACTAGTCAGGTATTGTCAGAGCGAGTCGAAAATAAAAACTTTGTTGGTTCGATGGGGGGGGGGGGGTTGTTAAACCTTGCTTTCAACAACATGTGGGTAAATCATGCATTGATGTTAACTGTAATTGCAGTACAGTTATCCAGTGTAGATGCGCATACTGACAGTGCGGATTGGTTTTCATAAACAAGGTTTGTCCAGTATTGTGAGAATAGCAGTGGTTTACGCCATGCACTCCGGTGTCCTCAAAAGAAACCTCATCGACATCGTATACGCATGAACCTTCTTGAGTATGGCATTAAAGATCAATCACATAAATAAATATGCCTTTGTTTTCCACGTCAAAGGTCAGATCGCTGTGTCTATTTTGCAACACACACTTTGATCTCATGCCTTATGTAGCCTATATTTAGGCGTGGAATGTAGGACTTTTATGGAAAGGAGCTCTTATACACATCTACTGTCGAATCAATTATGAATACCAAACTAAATGTATAACCCCGAGGAGTTTAGTGGGATTTGTTGGAAAATCAGATTTACTGTTCGATTTAGTGTTGGGCTATATCAAAGAAAAGAAGCTAGAATATAACGATTCGATGTTGATCGTGACGGAGTTGCTTAAGATTCCTTGCCTATCTTGCCGCCCAGATTATCATCCAACATAAGTTACGTCCCTTGAGCGGTGCCTTCTTCTGAGCGAATAGTGTCTCTTCGACCATAAATTTGACATTTCGGTACCTTGCACGAGGAGTTGTGAGGACGCCACATTGACAAACCCCAGCTTTTCCTACATGGCTTAATCACAAATTTAGTGTATAAGTTAAAATATGTGCTTCACAGTACAGTACTGCTAGTCATTAGTGGTAGTGTTTTAAAATCTTTTTACAAAAAAACCCCTCAGTTCCACGCAAGTGAACGTACAAGCCCATCTTATTCTTTCTCCATACAGGTATACATGTGTAAAATGAACAGCCCATTATGAACACAAAACAGGTGTTCTGGTGTTCAGAAAAAACTATTCAGATTTGGTATTCTTATCCAAGGAAACATACATAATCATACATTAAAGGAGAAGAATACATAAAACCGATGCCCACATCAGATGAAAGAGCGTCAAGCCAACTTGTAAATATGGTCTTTAATATATTTTGACTTTTTTCTTTCTGGAGAAAAGGGGATTTGAAAATATGTTTGCATGATGGGCATTTAGGACCAACTTTCAGTACCTATCGTAGTTTCATAATAATGTTGTAAGAAAGGATGTGATACACGTAAATAAAATTTATGTGAATTTGTTGTTCCAGTCGTATGCATTTAACATGAATAATGATAATACTGATAAACATATCAAAAATATAGATATGATCCAAATCGAGGTTGAACACATTTGTTAACTGAAAAGGACAAATTCTAGTGCAAAAATATTTATTAAACATTTGCTATATCCTCATTTATAACATTATTACACAAGGGGTATAAAGGTAGACCATGTAAAAATTATTTTCTAGTGTCTTCTTCTCCTTAAGCAAATATCGAAAAAATATTGAAGACATCATTTACAGCTAACGTTTCGCATTCTTTCATCTGGTCTTCATGTAAGTTTTATGTTTTCTCTACCTTTAAACGATCTTTGGTTATTTTTGCACAGTTGTTTATATACGTGGATGAATAAGCGAATAATCACGGGATAGCGTCACTTTGGCAAGACTACAGCCACATCGTAGTGGAAATATAAACTTTTAAAGCCATATGAATGAGAATCTAGAACGTTATGAAACGCTATGACTGAATACACAAAAGACTAAAGGGATAATAACAAAACTGCGGAATGCTGACAGTGTTAATTGGCGTATTACCATCATATCCACCTTTGAGGTGTAAAGAACAGTTACTTCTCCTCACACTGAAGCTCGAAGCAGACAAGGGCTAGTATTGTATTAAGACATTGATATGGAAGGGTTGAGGGCTATCTGAAGGGTAATCTGTACATGCACGGCATACGCTTTGATGAAAATAATGCATTAATATACATAATAATGTATATATATATTAATGTATATATATATAATAATGTACATACATAATACAGTACATACATAAAAGAGACCATACATGTCACATGGTGGGACCACCAGATGCTGAGATGAACGAACACGTATACATCCATACATCCTGGTGATGGATGATCCACCAGATGCTGAGATGAACACACACGTATACATCCATACATCCTGGTGATGGATGATCCACCAGATGCTGAGTTGAACGAACACGTATACATCCATACATCCTGGTGATGGATGATCCACCAGATGCTGAGATGAACACACACGTATACATCCATACATCCTGGTGATGGATGATCCACCAGATGCTGAGTTGAACGAACACGTATACATCCATACATCCTGGTGATGAATGATCCACCAGATGCTGAGATGAACACACACGTATACATCCATACATCCTGGTGATGGATGATCCACCAGATGCTGAAATGAACAAACACGTATACATCCATACATCCTGGTGATGGATGATCCACCAGATGCTGAGATGAACGAACACGTATACATCCTGGTGATGGATGATCCATCAGATGCTGCGTTGAACGAACACGTATACATCCTGGTGATATTGCTCAATGAACTTTTGCTGCTTATTTCAGGATTACTGGCAATCCGACTTTCTCGTTGAGTAAAAATGAGTGTAAAAATGACAGCGTGTTTTCTAATTACTTATTCTGCTTTAAACTCCAGCAGATTTATCGTATGAAAATTCAAATTTATTTTATTTCACAATACAGACTCTCCAAACGGATCTATATAGCGAAATGCATCATCAAAATCTTGATTTATTGTACATGTTCTGGAGGTTATATCATAACCACCATTAGCACGTCTCTGGAAGATGATCGTGTAAATTAGTATTACCTTGTGGTATTATCTCAGAGTTTTCGAACTTGGACAATTCTTTAAATAAATAAATTTCCTGAAATAAGTTTCGAATTTAGCGCTGTAAACGGTTTTGAAAGTTAGATTAAGTCTGACGTAAGTCTAACCCAGTATCATGATCCCGAGATCAGAAGCGCTAAACCACTTTTCAGCTGATGGTAAGATATTTACATACAGTCCTACCCTGTACGGCTTGTTACAAAGGAATTTGTCCACACACTGTCTTGTTCCGCAAGTCACACTTAGTTGACTGTTGGTGTAAACCAAGTCTGGGAACTGCTGAATTGTTCTGTAGACTGTATTAATTGTTTCTGGATGCCAGTTATTTCCTTCATACAGTCTCAGTTGCGGTAAGAGCACTTCCAAAAAGCGCGCATGTCTTTTTCCCATAAGGACACTGACATCCGGTCTACCATTTTGCTGGCTCACGACGAAATCAAATTCCCGGAGAGAAGCTGGGAGAGCGAAGCGCCACAAAGTGTTAGTGGTCTGGCACACTCCACCCTCTCTCAACACTAAATCCAGACACAGAATATCTCCAGTCCCATTTAACTCAGTTGTCTTGCTACCGAAATCGTACTGGTCGATGGACACGAACTGAACTTTACCGGACCCTATAATGCTTTCCCAGTAAAGCCCCCAAGGTTCTGAAAAACTGTAAAATTTCACAAGAAATCCAACTTTTACAGAACTTAGTATGCTGTGATATTCTGTTAATTCTAGTTCCCCGTGTCTTCGCCTCACGATATGAGCCAATAAGGGTATTTTGTCTTTGTCAGATCTAAGTGGTAGTGACATTTCCTTCTTCCCCCTGGCTAACCAGCGAACTAGCTCCGGGAAATGACCTTTGGCCTTATATATATTTTTGAACTTTATTGGTCTGTTTAGCAGAACACATTGATACTTCTTTGGCGTCAAATTATACTGATGCGGAGACCCACACTGACAGTCCTGTTCTTCTAGGTTCATAACAGATGTATAATTGTGCCTATCTACATACATCCCGGTGTTTCCCCTGCTGAAAAGCATACCTCCATCTATCCGCAAAACCTTATGTGGTTTATTTTTGAGCGTTAACCAATTGACTAACGTTCTATTCAGTAAAAAGGGAGAAAACTCTGTAATGATTGTGTTCCAGTCACAGAATATCCCCCCTTCTGTGAGGACTGTCGATAGCACAAGAGCCTTGAAGGCATCTGCGTCCTCACTGCACAAATGATTCTGCGGTAGCTGCTGGAGTGATAAAATGGGTATGGTGTACAGCAACTCGTCCAGTAAAATCGATTCCTGCGGATGTGCACTGCTGGTTCCTTCAGTCATATGAAGAATAATTCTGTCTGGTTTAATCACCTTAAAAACACTTAGAACGCTGAGGTAATTGTTGAAATTAAACGGCTTTTGGTCACACCGGAAGTAATGCACGGTTGAAGGACCGAGGTCCGGAAGTAGCCTCTGCCTGTCTGAACTTGGACACCAATCATCGTACAGAATCTGTGAGTCATGCGACAATGTGTCCAGAACATACCAGTTGAGACGATGGAAGCTGGAATACGATGGCTGGAAAAAGCTAAGCATTCTCCAGTCTACCCTCCAGCAAGCTAAAATGGCTAGTAACACGTCAGCCATCCAACCAAGTATGCAGTAATTCCTTTTCACCTTGGCTAGGAGACATGATCGCCTGGCCATGTTGAGCAGACACTTTAGTGAACACGTAGCACCAGCAGATGTTACGCACCGGCTGGAGATTGGGGCGATTAGGGTGCAGAATTAATGAAGCACTTGTTGAAACGGTCTAAGCCGAAGCCCGCCTGTGTATTTCATGTAAGTCCAGAGCTCTGAATCACTAAAACATAATAAATGTGTTATTTAACCTGTCGTGTAACTAACAAACCTTTATTAACTGACGTGTTTAACTCCACACTCAAGACAGTTTGTTTTATATTATGGCTGTCCAGTTTGTGAGTGCGGTAAGCCGGAATAAAACTACAACAACACAGTGGCATGGAACATGTGTACTGATTAGGCAGGGCCAAACAGTCGCAGCCAACCTTGGGCTCGTCTTACAAAGCTGGAGTAGCTTACGTCAGACATAGACGTTTACGCCCGCCTTAGTAGCGGCTTCCGTCAGCTCCTAGTAGCGTCTTACTAAAGTTGTCGCAATGCTTAAAGTGTGTTTACGAAACACCACAAGCGCGCCATATTTAGACTTTACATCAAGTCACAGCTACTGCATATTTGTAAGACTTTCAGTCTTTCCTGCGACACATGTCCGACAGGCTTACACCCAGTCGCAGCCTTACTCCAGCTTTGTAATACGGGCAACAGAACCTTTAAACTCTGGAACAGCTAGTAGGGCCTCTAATTTCCCAACACTCAGAATGTGTATTTCATTAAGCATCAGGTAGGCCATCAGAATATCATCAATATTTTGTAATACATTCAAATTTTAACAACTCAGTGCTGGCACGTGCACATCAGCAGGTGCTTTGGTATGTAACACCCCTCTCCCCGTCCCTCCCCACTCAATTATTCAATGTCAAATTCTAGATCGTGGGAGGTATACATTTGATGTGTCTTTTACACAAGCATGGTCAGTTTAGCACAGAACTTCACTCTCTTGTTGCCCGTCCGAATTAACATGGCATGCTAAATCTATACTGGTTTCCTTCAATCATTATACTTAACATCGTACTTGAGAATTTTTCATTTATATGATGGCAGACAGTTTTATTAGTGCATGAAACTGAAGTGCCCAGTGTAGACCTTTCACACACTCCTGCCAACATTTCCCATGTATGAGCGGCAGATATGCATCACGTTGGTAGAAGAGAATTGATCAAAGAACTCTAGCCTGTACAGACGGCCACACGAGCGTCGGCAACCTTTAACTAACATCAATGTGGATCGAACAACGAGAGTCGAGAAATCTAAAACTTCATCTTTGGCCGAGTTTGAACCCACACTTTGCGTGTCCACGGGACTGACAGGTAATCACCTTCATTACACGGTCACGGCGCTCTGCTTTAAGCAAGGCAACTCAGAGAATTTATATCCCATGCTAATGCGCAAAATGTATCCGTGGATCATGCTGTCTTTTGAGCTTGATGTGAGGAGCCACATAATGAATGTGGATACAAAAAGGCTACAAGGATCGAAGAACTGTTTAAGCATTGCACGGAAATCAAGATCAAGAAAATCTTTAGTTACTAAAAAATTATGCAGGGATCCAGGTACTTATTCGAGTTTAATCTGCGGTCGGAAAAAATGAATTCGCACGCAATACTGTGGTCAAAATCGAACAATATTTGGAGCAATTATTGTAGGGAAACCACAGAGTAACAAACGGTTGTATGGTTTGCATGAGTTCTTATCCGACCCAATGAGCCAAAGACTGCCAGACTAGACATTATTAGACGGGTGCTCAGAGACACGGACAGACCCAAATGGATGTGTCTCGGTTTCGTCGAAGCTTGAGACAATAGACAAAAGGCATGTTCCGGATTAGAGCAGGTAGAATGATGCTACTAAGAATGAGAAGAAGAGTTTGAGATAAGGGAGCTGTTCCAGTTTAGACCCTATTCGGGCTGTGTGCACTAATTGGATACATTTCAAAGTCCTAATCAAGAAAAACGTGTACAACAGAGTGTTGCTTAAAGTCATATTCACAAAGCCGGAAGATTTTAGGGTTGAAATAATTAAGTGACAAAAATCACATATAAATGTGCAAAAACGTTGGCCAAAGTAAAAGGTCAATCAAGGAACCAGAGCAGGAAAAAGTGGTTCATATCTTGCATTCAAATACAGGCAATAAAGGACAACCTTTGAGAGGATATCATACAAGCAATCAATGAAACTAGTCCATCGGGCTCTGTCCGGTATTCTCCCACCGTCGTCGAGTTCCAGTATTCTTGAGGACGGGTAAAACACCCATGAAATAAATAAATAAATAAATTAAAATAAATAAATAAATAAAAAAGAAATAAAGAAATAAATTAATTTCTGCAACCACAGAAAGGGGGATAGCAAATCTGCTGCGCCTGAAAAAGACGGTCATTCTCTGGCTTCAACCTCATGCGGAAATTATTCTTAATTATCAAATGTTACACTGTGGCTCTCGCACACAAAGATAATGTACTATATGCGGACAAACGTTGTCATGCGAACATAATTCTTTCAATTGAAAAGTCACAGAAATGAAGTAGAAAATAAATATTTTAAACCATATTAATCTCTACATACCTTTTTACCGCCGTTAACCGCTATAAAAGTGAGCTCTGAGTTGATACGCCTGTCGCGCAAAATCAAAACCTCAGGCAGGGACATGACGCATGTGCACCCTGGTATGCTGACGTGTGCACCTGTCGGTGGTAAGGTATGTTGCCGTAGATAGCAATTAAATCAAGGAAAGTGGCAGCTGGTCACAAACTCAACCTTCCTTGACATATGGTGTATATGACGAGCACCGGGGAAATTATTGATTTTCTGTGTCTTTAGTCCACTCCCCCAGCCTGTCTACTCATGTATGTCAAGAAGAGTTTGGAGAGTGCATTGTATTAATCATCACTGGCATTCTTTTAGTGCTAGGGTTTAATTTTTGATAAGGTCAAATAATTAATCTACACATCTTAATAAAGCAACTTTACCTGTGCTGATTATGTAACGTTCTGCGAAAACTTATTGATGCAATGCAAATTACATTGCATTATATGCCTATTGCCATGGTATCATCGCATAGCATTTCAGCGCTAATTTGCAATGGAAACATTTCCGAGTAATTAAACTTAATTATAACACCGAGGCCCACCATGCACTGGGGTGGCTAGAGCGAACACCATATTGTTCAATTCCAAGCAGGATCAGAGGACACTTGGCACTCATTTCTTTTATAAATACTTCACGACATTAATTAGGAAAGAAGCAGTTCTTATTGTCCCCAAACCCCTCTGAAATGTATAGAGTATACAGTTTCGTTTATTACCTGTAGGCGGAGTATAAACGTAATATTTTTCCATATCTTACATATCGCGGCATTTCTTTTCTTCATTGTTATTCAACGCCAGAGAAAAGATTTTTTCATTTTTACGCAGCCATGTTTTATGGGTGGAAGAAACGGGGGTGCTGGGGTCAACCACCGACCTCTGGCAAATTACTGAGGACTATTCCAGTATACAGTCCTGCATCATTTTGGATAACTGATCATTTTCCTCAACCACGTTGCTCCCTGGAATATTCCTTCCGCAGCTCTTATACCAGTTGTGTATGTAAATCTTTGAAACTGATGATTACTGATATAGATTTTATCTTTATCTGATCGTCAGTGTTCACTTATTCTGACTCATAGGAGCCAGAAATGGTTGTGCAGTACCGCAGAGCATTATCCTTCCTCTTACGCTGCTATTAAAATGATACCTTACCCAACTCATATATCTAACACCAGGTTAAGCATATGAACGACAGCTGGCACTTCTTGAACTTCATATGCAGAAAAAAATGGTTTTAGATTTTCCGCATCCGCATATGCATTTTTTGTTGTCAACGGAAACTTCATCTTGACCATATAAGTTTAAATTATTCGGTAAATCAGTAGAAGACAGTTGATGAAAACAAAGTTTTCAGGGTAATATTTAAAAGAAATTGTCATTGTTTATCCATATCAAAATCCTTAAATCCATCTATACACGGGCTATCTACGTTATTAAAGTCTTGGAGATGAAATCCATATCGACGTCTCTTATAAGATCTGAATTCGACTAAGGGTCCATTTAGGTCTACGCTAGGAAATAGACTGGAAAATGTTGGATCCTATTCGTTTACGGCCAGTCTTGGTGCTTTTAGAACCTCGCCAGAAGAGAAATTATGCTGCAAGGCCGACGAGCTTTCTGTGTATTTATATACAGTATTTATTTATTTCATTGGTGTTTAACATCGAACTCAACCATTTTCCACTTTATGCGTTGAAGAGGGCTGAAGTTCCCGATTTAAGACCGTTGTCGAATGATACAGAGCGGGGTCCGAGCGCTCGGCCTCATTGTTCAAGGACCTGACAGTCGCAGGCACCTTACCCTCCAGAAGAGGCAAATCTGTTATATTTTGTTGCATACACAATCACGTACTGTCACAGACAGGGAGCTATGGCACCCCAAAACACAAACCTATGTATAAGGCTAATCTACTACATAATAATTCTATGAGAAACCTCCTGAGGTGCATTTTAAACCGAAACAACGATTATCTGTTTGATCACTGTTACAAAACATAAGTGTTGCGAAATATAATTGTCCCCTGTTAAATTTATAGTTGACTGGATGTGATGACCCAAGTGAACAAAAAATTCAAGAATGAAACCTTCACGCGGGGCAATAAAGTCCTATCTTCTGTTCAAAATTCTATTTACGCGTGATGAGATTCAAGAGTTGTTCCCCCCTGACTTGCTTGAGAAGGGCATTTCCAATTCTTTATTTCTTCCATTAAAATAAAACGATAAATAGAAAGCGCGCTTAGCATAAACTATATTTAAATTCAGGTTAAATTCTGAGTTGAATCTCGTTCTTTTTCGTTACCAAAAAAAAAAAAAAAACGCTTTATTTCTGATTCAGCAACATCAATTAATTTTCATTCACTCTATGGGGCCTCCGACATCCATTAATCTTCCTTCACTCTTTGAGCCTTCGTGGCTGAATCCATTAGTGTGCTAGCGCAGCACAATGACCTAGACGCCTCCCACCGATGCGGTCGCTGTGAGTTCGTCCAGCTCATGCTGGGTTCTTCTCCGGCCTTACGTGGGAAGATCTGCCAGCAACCTGAGGATGGTCGTGGGTTTCACCCAGGGCCGGCTTCCTCCCACAATAATGCTGGCCGCCGTCGTATGAGTGAAATATTCTTGAGTACGGCGTAAAACACCAATCAAATAAATAAATAAATTCACTCTGTGAACGATTGATGAAAGATGAACAAAAAAATAAATCCAGACGTCAAGTCCTACATTTATGTATGACCCCTGCACCATATTATGGTCTATAATAGAATGATCCATCTCCAAAACAACCTATATCACTAGTTCCCAAAAGAATACTTTCCAAGTCGAATAGAGGTAATTGCTGTCGTATTAGTGAAATGTTCTTGCGTAGGGCATAAAACACTAATCAAATAAATAAGTAAATAAAATTACGTTGGGTAACTAGAATTATAGAGTCGGAATATGGAGAACGCCTGACATTATTCCACATACTTGGCATTTGTGTTGTTTTTCTTATATCCCAGGTATTGTTGAATATTTCATTTCATAATTATCTCATCACAGTCGTCAAGGGTTCTTGTGACACTCGTGTTGCTCAGCACGGTTCAGTACTGATTACAGCGTAAATAAAACCACGTCAAATCTGCCATTGTCTTCTGTTTTTTTATGCGGATTGGATATCTACTTCTCCTTGTTACCTCGACATAAACGAACTTGTGATAACAAATCACTAACTAAAACGTAACATACTCCATTTACAGTTTGGAATAACTGAATTTGTTTGGGGTGCTGAAACATTCCTGGTGAAATATCCGTGAATAAGACGTAAAACAAGGATGAAATAAATAAGGACATTGAAAGTGTTTAATGGAAGCCACGGATATTAAGTAACGCGAGACGAAACATTCTGCAAGGTTTATATAGCGCCGCCTGCTCAGTGACCTGCAGTGATTTCCAGTGATCTGTTATAACCTACATGCCTTTGGCCAAAACTTCGACCGAACTTATTTATCGGGATTCTACGTTTGAGGCTGCTGCCGTAAAGTGAAAGATCTACATATTTTGCACAACAGAGGCACTGCTAGTATTGTTCGTTACTTGGGGCCTCACGTCACTCCCGAATCATGTTGTAATCGGTCCTAATCTCTAAATATTCACCGGAACTCCGTGACACTTAAGCGACGTGCCACCCAATCAGAAATGCCACACGGTAATCACTTAATAATTTGAACTCTGTTGATAATGGGAGGAAGAAAGTTTTACTTAACAGGAAAGAGAATACAGCCTAGAGCAGTTGAATATATGCATGAATGAAACCTCCCACATAACGTTTAAAAAACATACCTATTTAATTTTGTGATGCCCATAAGCCAGATAACTGAGTTATCTCAAAGTAAGCAAAATATAATACGTTAAGAAAATCGAAAGTGTCCCCATGAATTTTAACCAATCAGGGAACACTCGGCTTCCGCTTACCTAACGGCAGCCTTGTTTTGCATTTCAGGCTTACGATCGTGAGGTACGAAGTTTCTCAGATACTATAGGAAGAAAGAAGTAAATCCGTAAACCTGCTTATGCTAATATAAGTGAAGGATTGTTGAGTATAAACACCAACGAAACGATTCAATTAACTGGAATATTCTTCTGATGGCGTCAAAACTATGATAGCAATACACCCAATCTAATAATATAACCGCCGGAAGTTTGTTTCTTTATTTGATAGGTGTTTACCGCTGAACTATGGGGTTTATTCTGACGACTGTCAGGTTTATGGACACGAAAACTACTACAGCCTCACGAATTCAAGGCCGGGTTGAATCCTTACCCCTTGTGTCGTACAGACTGAAAGACAAGCGTCTTAACCACTTGTTAACCTCTTGATTGTAGCCATTCGGAAAAGACATGCCGTGGACTTTGGCTCCGTATAGTTTGGAGCCGCCGTGGCTCATTTGGTTAGCGTGCTAGCGCAGCATAATGACCCAGGAGCCCCTCACCAGTGCGGTCGCAGTGAGTTCAAGTCCATTTTATGCTGGCTTCCTCTCCAATCGTACATGAGAATGTGTGCTAGCAACTTGAGGTTAGCCGTCGGCTTTTCGCGGGCCCTGCCCAGTTTTCTCCCGCCATGATGCTGGCCGCCGTCGTATAAGTGAAACGTTCTTGAGTACGGCGTAAAACACCAATCAAACAAATAAATAAATCAATAAACCATACACAGTTTCCCCATGCAAAATTAATCTAGATTTATTTATCATTATCACATTTGTATACAAAATAATATTAACGGTTATAAAATTATTACAATGTTATGTTACAAAAAAAACATAAAAGCTTTACAAGCTGGTTTCTTTTGTACGGGCGAGCACTGCCGCTTTAACACACCAGCCCAACAAGTACAGAACGATGCGCTGTAATTTTCATTAATGTTCAACATAAACCGAAAAACGGCTGTTGCCAGTCAGTTTATACAAAGACAGATGTCAGATCGTAGCACAATTTAATACGGGTTAAACAAGACACAGGAAATTTAAGGGCTGATATGTTTCTTTTGCTAAATGATACGTTCATCAATATAGCGAACGAAAAGCGAGACTTTTCGTGTCATGCACTGCGCTCATGAAACGGTGATACTCTGCTAATTCAAGGTGTAAAATGGTTAATTTGATAAACATGCATGAATATGTACCTATACAAAGGGATATAAGAAAACTGTAATAAAGCAGGATAAAGTAAGACAGATTTACCACCCTTTGTAGGTGGCTAGCTTCTTACAGTTCAGAGCAGGGCTCTAGCTTGGCCTAGCTTCTGCTCCTGGCTGGTTTATGTTTCGCTGATCTTGTCATTCAGCACTGCTAGTCACAAATTATGCGCCAATTATTACAGAGACGAGTGTTTTGATCCCTCCTAGCTCAGCACGTGAGTCATACCAGTCCAAAATGGACTTTTACTTTTAACATGCAGAAAAATTTAACATATATACACAAAAAATAACAGGAAGCAGTATAAACTACCAGATTCGGATATCAACCAATTAACTTTGAGCAATTATTTGGTATAAACCAACTTTCCACAATACAACTGAGACAATAGTCTTCAATAGCACTTAACCACCTTGAAGTATGTTTCTTTTTGTATGAATATCTGCAGCATTGGGAGCGATTTCTGATAACTGTGATAAGCAAGTTTCTTTTTTAATTGCGGGTTTTCAGCGCAGCTAATGTATACGTTCCAATCCTTTTTGGCGTAAGATTGCAAACATTGTTGAAAAAGAACGAAAGACGTTCGGTAGGAGACAATATAATCGGGTACTTAAAATAAGTAGACCATGAATTGAAATGGGTATTTAACAAGCACACAGCCCGACGCACAAAAGTGTGTCACAGGAGTATTTTATCACAATGAGGAACAATCTTTAGACAGATGTTAAAGCACAAACAAAAACTACTGAAATATCCCAGTTGCCGAAGCAACGTCTCCACCCCCGGAGTTCTTTCCCCTTGGGCGCTGACATCCTTGGTCCCAAGACATTGAGGCTGAGTGCTCGCAGTTGGTTCAGTCCTCCACGACGGGCCGTTCTCATGCCGTCTTCTTAGTTGCTGGAACCTTCACAAGGAACCGAGGTGAAACCGGGGGGTGGGGAGGCAGTTCTGGCGTACGCCCATTCTCACACAGAACAATTAATAGCAGTCGCGAATTACCATCACCTATTTAACTTGTTAAATCGAGACATTAAATCCTGGGCGTTCTCCCCTCTTCTCCGTGACAACGAACGCGTCCTCCTCGGGGGTGAACTATTGCCGTTGTCGGCACCCATGTAGTTAGAATTGGCGGCTCCATCTGAAGGCACATCCGCCGAGTGTTCCCTCATGAGCTTGGTGTACCTCCGCACGAAGGCACGACGTAACGTGTTATTCTTCTCCATCATGCCTCCGCCATGCCTGTGTCGATTCCGCCTGGACACGGCAGGTGCCGGATCGCTCTTCTCTCTCCTCACAGCCTCGGGCATGGATGGCGTTGAGCTGTTAAAGGCCATATTATCGAACATGGCGGGTATCGGAGAGGAACTGCCGTCCGGAAGGTGACCATTTTCAAACATCGGAGGCACGTTGCCATTCGGCTGAAGATAGTTATCTCCCATGCGAAGGTTGTTTGGTGGCACGTTGCTTTTGCCTAGGTTGAGCGTTTCTTGGTCGGTGGATTCGGGCTCTTCGTCAAATCCCGGTAGTCGTTGAAGCACCCTAGCGTACTCAACCGCTTCACGGATGTGCTTCCTCGGGTCATATCTCTTCCTACAGCACCGTAGTTCCGTGGAGGCCAGAATGTGCAGAAGGGTTCCGTAACGATGTCTCAACATAGCGCAGAACTGCAGAATAAGGATGAAGGCGAAGAACACCAGGAAGATGAGACCAAGGGGTTCGATGGGGAGTGCATCCTTGCCGTTGTAGCGAGGGATCGGGATGCTGACGCGGTCTTTGACGCTCTGCAACATAAAGATTATGATCATCCAGAAGGCGTTCATCATGAAGAAAGCAAAAGCGACGTTGTTCCTCATGGACTTAAGATCAGCGGCGATCGTCGCCTGATGTTGTCGATCCGGCGGAATAGGGTACAGGTACTTCACGATGAATTTCTGCCAGAAGTCGATTTCTTTCTCGGGTAGGTATTGGATTTCTCCATGGCCCAGGCCTGGTTCTTCCAGCCACTTCGGATTCACCAGGTCGTCTCTCTCCTCTTCGTGATGGGATCTCTCCTCATCACTCGAGCTGGTGGTCTGCGAGTCGTCATCCCGATGATTTCCGTCGTCCTCCTCTTCGATGTCCTCGATGTTCGATCGCCTAGACCGCCGGGAAGAGGAACGACGCGATGAAGAGCGTCGCCTGCCGTGGACAGTGGACGCTCCGGAGCTGACCGATCTCATGCCCTGTTCTACACGGTCCAATTTCTCCATGACCTGACGCAGGAATTCGTTGTTGACGTTAGACCTGTGCCCGCATAGACGCCTGAAGAAGCCGACAATCCCGCAACAGGCCTCATGGTCTTCGTTTCTCCCCAGCCAGGCCATTAGACCCGTTTGCTGCTGCCGCTTTTTCTCCCGTTCCGGATCCATTTTCACTTCCGCCATTTCCCTAGTCCCCCACGACACGACATGTAGGTTGCACATGGCGTACACGATCAGGAGAACGTAGCCTGAAGGGATGCACAGGAAGTACAAAGCGCCTGGTATCAAACAAATGAATTCCTGCGGATGGAAGCAAGCCGACACAATGAATATAAACAGCAACATCAGTAAGAAAATGGCATTGGGACTGACGATCGTATCTTCAACTATCTGGACCATAGTTCCTACAATGACCGCCATCATGAACAACGAATACACCGCGCTGAGTATGGCTGCTATAGTCAGCTGTATTTCACCTTCGATCAAGAAGCAAAGAATCAGGAAGAGAATTGCTGGGCCAACGGAGAGCAGATAAGATTGCCAAAGGCTAATCTTCATGACGGCGTTGTAAGCACCAGCCATCATGAGCAACACAGTGGCCGGGCCGAGAACTGTCGACAACATGAGGGCGCCTTGGTAAGCCATGTACAGATAGGATATGTTGTCGTTGATTTTCACAGTGGATCGGTAACTCTGTAGCAGATCCATGATGTTAGCCAATGTGGAGGGAATCCATCGTCGCCTCTGGTTGAAGAACTCGACAAATCTTTCCGGGGCATGGGTCATAGCGTCCGAGGCGGCACAGTACTCTACGCGGTAACCTTGCTGTAGAAGCAATGTACTCAGCCAACGGTCCTCTCCTGAAAAGAAGACATGAACAGTCAACTTAACCGTCTTTCTGATTTGGGTTACGAGGGCCTAGGCGAAGGGTATACAAATGTGTTAGCCAATATTATTACCCTACCATAATTGATTTTAGACTGAATGGTTCAGATGTGAGAGATCTAAATATCCGTTTAGTTCTTGGAATTTGACTGATTCTTTCGTCAAAACATCACACAAAGCAGACCATCCACTCATTCTAGGTGCCATTGCTTAAACAGTGCATTCATTTGCAAGTTTATTTGCAATCATATTAAAGAATGCAATGGAAACTTAATATTTGACTAAAAGCAGATTTTGCATAATACTGGAGAGCAATAACATCACCACCCGTAGCTCAACCTAGTGTGCAAGATATCCTTGCGAATCAACCCACAAAATCTCGCCTTATATCGTTATCTATGTTCTAGGTGTACCCACCTTGATCGTACTGTAGGTAATGTCTGGCCTCGCTGGATCGAGTGGCATATGTTCTCATCACGTTGTCATCCATCAGTGCCGATCCTCTGAACAGAGAGAAACACCCAGGACTGCAGAGAACGCAACCCAGCATGTGTTCGGCGGCTTTCTGAAGCCAATGACCGACGGCGTACTCAAAACACTGATACCAGATCATCGGACCTGGAGAAAACATAAGCAAAGGAATATGTAACAACCATTGTCTCCGGTAGCATGGTCCCATTTATTAAAAATGTATGGGTAGTGAAGCCTGTTATTAACCGTAGTATGGGCAAAAGTGCCATTTACCTTATACTGGGAAAGGACAAGATAAGTAACAAGATTTAAGCCAGTTAACCTACTCTTTATGCGTGGACGTAGGAAATGTGATTTTGCTAAGTAACTTACAAATCATCTGATTTGCAGATATGAATTTCTTAACCAACTTGATTCATGTATGCTTTTTGGGTATTTAAGGTGGGTTAACTTTAACTGCTCTGAATTTGCTTGTTTTTCTTTTTCATTTAGATTCAGAATTTGCGAACAATGGTTATATATATATATATATATATATATATATATATATATATATATATATTTATGATGACGGATTTATACCTGATCCTATGGGATGAATACGCCCACAGGCAGCTCCGACCTTCTTACTCTTCTTCATCCTGTCCGCCAGAAGTTGTACAGCGCCAGGTTTGAAGTCCACATCTCCATCCAGAGCTAAGATGTAAGTGTTCTCAGCCTGACAAAACAAGCATATATAATACTACAGAGTAACTGAAGTAAATGAATTCAAGTCCTAAAGGAGGGGTAATGTGACATTCAACTTGAATGTCACATGACTAGTGATTGCTTTTTTATATGATGTACAACACTTTAAATTCGACAATCTAAACTTCGTTGAAGTATCAGTCTGCTTTAATAGTAAGATAAGGATGTGAGGTGAAAGGAATAGTTTCTCCACTAAATTCTGATATTTATATCAAAAGAAATTTTCAAAATGTTCAAATGCTTTAATAGTAAGATAAGGATGTGAAGTGAAAGGAATAGTTTCTCCACTAAATTCTGATATTTACATCAAAAGAAATTTTCAAAATATTCAAATACATAAGTGATTGATATTTTTTATATAAACGTGTCATTTATGCTGATAATTACACTGGAGTACAACGTAATTTACAAAGCCGACAACTAATACTAATAGTGTTGGGGTAAAAATATCCAGTCCCAAAATGGTGACCAAGTTTACTGTACGCCTTTTTAAGTTACACTAATATGCATGGTAATGTGGAAGAACATTGAACGTTTCCTACTTTAAGCTTTTGTTAAAGCCATTAGGGCTCTGTTTGCTCTTCTAACTTGCCTCCTATTGTAAAAAGGAACAAAAGTCCCAATGAGGCAAACATGCCAGCTTTCCCTCTTGCAAACAACACATACAAAACGCAATTGACCTACAGGAATTAACCACTGAGAATTTCGTACGGGGCAGCCTAGTTTAATCTACATAGCTTCTACCAATCTAGGTCTTGTTGTTTTTCGGGTCGTGTTTTGTTGTAACTACCTGGGCAGTGTTTGGTTTACACTCTGATGTGTTTGACTAGCAGAGAAAAGCCGAGGTCGAGATACGTTTTCCCAGCAGTCATATATTTGCTTCTAGCTGCTTTCCCTTTCCGCTTTGCATGAAATGGCGAGTTTTATCAATGCTCCCTTCCCCGCCATGTTGCCCCGCTACATACAAGGATCATTCTTATGTCATGCAAAACATCTACATGCACGTCACGCGCTATTGAGTATGCAAACAGCGATTGCTAGAATTCATGTGCTTCATTTCTAGTTATATTCACAAATTCAAACTTTTCAAAGTTCCAATAAACATATCATAGTGTGGCCAAAGAGTGCCAGTGTCGAGTTGTTGTGAGAAAAAATTTCAGTGAATGCTTTTGTAAACTATTTGTTGCTAAATTTTGTTGTTAAATTGTATTCCTGTTAGATATTTTTATTTGCATTAAAATGTTTTCTTTCAGGCATCATCTTACGTCAAACTTTACCGTGCTATGTCCCTCAAAAAATTGTAATATATTAAACAAAAACAAAGACAAATGAACACGTAACTTATCCGAAATTCCCACAATAAAATTTCTTAAATTCCTTAATAACATCCAAGTGATGGTACACGCTGGAGAGGGGTAATCGGATAGCCTGTTTACCAAAATGAGCACTTTCTCAGGCACGTGTTTGAAGAGGGTCCCACGGGTGAAGTGGTGGTTAGACAGCTTCCACTTGTCCGACTTCTCCATGGACAGCGATGATCCGTTCCCGTTCTGCATGGATTCCTCCTGCTGTGCCACCAGACGGTATCCTAGCAAGTAGTACATGTACATCACCTGTAATAGAAGACAAATCCTAAGATTAACGTCTGTCTTTCCCAATCAGATGCAGGATTCGCTTATTTACGAATAATCCCGCGAGATTAGTAATGTTTCAATATAATCATTTCAACACTGTATTTAGGACAGTCTGTCAGGCCAAGAAAAGCCAATACTGCACCTTATTCAAGTTAGGACGATAAAGACTGATTTCGGGGGGAAATAGATCGCAGTATTAAGCATAAATTATGACTGACTCAGATCCGAAAGAAGACAAGTCTATACAAGTATAATAACTAAGCCACTCTGGACGCACTAATGTAAACTTTTTCATCACAGGAGATTATACATTATTTCTTTGTTCTAGGTCTATCGGTTTTAATGTATTATTTGCGTAGCAAAATCACGTTTTCACCGAGTTGGAAAAGGAACGCGTAAACGCTATCCTGCTTTTTGTAACTGTTAACTGGTAAAACGCGTAAAGATTTTTTACGTGGATTCCAGACTGAAAACAAAAGGCCAGTGTCATTTTATCTGAACATACAGTTGACAGGTGAGTTTGAAAGCAGTCCTCGCGATTTTTGAATTTCTAAAAACAAACGTGATTCACCCTGCATACAAAATAAGTGCACCGTTAGCTCTGTTCACTGTAACCTTCTGGCTTCATTTATCATGAATGTACTGTTTTTTGTACTTGACTGGTGTTTACACAATACTTGGTCTATATAATAGTGGTCAGATTTAAGGATGAATAAATCCGGGCGGAAAGAGGAGGAAACATAATAAAACTAATCACCAAAAGCTGAGACGAAGCCTCGTACAACTGTACTGAACGTCCCCACACACGGTGCAGTTCGTGGAGAGGAAAAGAGAACGCAGTAGATTAGGCTAACATGTTTAAGTCCTCAATCTTGACGAATGTTTGCTTTATCGGATGTTTTAGGCCAGGGAGAACCAAAACTGTCCTCTCTTGTTTTAGCCTGTTCCTCCGTGGACTGGGACTAACACTTAAGGAGGGTCAGGGCTGTGTCGATTCATATCACAGTGAAATCAACTCAAATATCCTGTTTTGCCTAAAGTAATCAAAAAGCACGGTTTATCTCTAAATAAAGTTAAACCAAATCCTCTGGCACTGAGTGATATTTTGTCAGCTGTCTTATTACTTCAGTGTCATGTCCGCCATGTTGACACAGAGGTCCGCCATGTTGGCTGACGTGTTATCGGAGGACGCGCTCAATACACAGCGGCTTTAGCGCCCTCTGGTGTGACGTGTATGTGATAATCCTCGCGAGGAAGGAAAGTCCATTCACATCAAGCCCGGTGGGATACCTCCTTAGATGCCTCGAATTCATCGCCACTTCTTCACGATGGAAGTACATTGTATCTATAACTAAACTTCCTGACTTGTTTAATTGCAAAGCAAAGAATCCAACAATTAAAAGTTAAAATCGTTCTTTACACAGCACCAGATGAAAAATACATCATGCGTTGAAACTGAATTCTTGAAATACTGTATTGTCTTTCCTTTAGAAATCACAAGAATGAAGCATATACATTACAGTGAAAGGTTTGCTTTCAAATATATGGGAAGTTGAAGCCAAGAATTTTCCTCAGACCGAGTATGAGATCCATTCAAATAAGTTATTTCTAAAACAAAATCTCGATTTAAAATTTGGAAATGGAGGAGAACAATGTTCAACTTGAGGTCCACTCGGTCTATTCAATAAAAATGCACCTTTACCAGCAGTTTAAAAGTTGACAATAACGGAAGATGATATCAGTACCTGTGACCAACGTTTCTTGTGGCGGATTTTATTCCGGTCTTTGATGTGGGCGAACAAATGGTTCCCTCCGGGCAAAGTCCACATCAAACGTCCACCGTAAGGGGTCGGGATTCGGAAAGGTGGGGCCAGATTTACTTCACTCTCGTGGATGTCACTGTTAAGAAACCCAATGAGTACCATCAGCTCCACTTATTACAGTTTGCATGAAATATGAGGGTAAGAATGAACCATGTCAGTCATTGCTTTTATGCAACACCGCTCACCATCAGAGAGATTTTTATCCACATTTATACGCATTGACGACGCATTAGAAAATAGGGTATCTTTTCAAGAGCAATGGCGACTCAGGTTCGACCTGAATTGGCCGTTGTTTGCCAACAACACGTCGTCGCAAAGGCAGGTAAGGGCAATAGACTATACAGTTTAAGCTAGAATTACTTCAGTCGGTAATGATTTCCAATGCCATTAAAATCTGTTTCTCTACTTTACCCGAAACTAACATCTGTTCAACATGTCATTCGATCTAGACAAACCTGTTTATGAAAGTTTTTTTTTTTATTTTTAGAAAAGTTATGGATGAAATTTTCGAAAATATTAACCCGTCTCCACGTATGGTTATGTTGGTAACAAAAATTAAATCAGCCCATTATTTGTGTATTTTAAATATAGAACTAGACCAAATTTTTTTAAATACCCAGGACCCAGGATCATGAAACTGTCTTAGGCTTAACTTAGACTTAGTCTTAACTTGTGACATTATTCCTGAGCGAATATTTGAACCTTAAAGCTAGTTTTCATTTTTGTAATGAAGGCAATAAAATAAAAATTCTTCAAGTGAGTCACAGTTTAAGTGGGGGAAGTGTTTCTAAGTTAAGATTAAAATAAAGGATAATGCAAAATTAAATATTTGGTGTGATAAATAAAGAGTGTTCCTGTTTTCAACATCTGCGCGATTCATTTTTGCATAGAAAGACAATGGGCAAGAGCTGAACTGGACAAGCTTAACAAACCGCGCCATGTTCATGATGGCATCCGCTTAAACATACACTCAAGTAATCTTAGGCAGGTGATCAGTAATCACCTTGATGCTAAAATTGCCCATTCTCCCATTGTTTGCACGGCAAGTTACGTAACCAGTGGTTATTGAAATGGGCAGCATGCCTCGGATATTAACCGTAATCTACGAGATTAGCTCCCGGCGAACACTCTAAGACTCGGTTACGGAGGCTTACCCACTCGCCAGTTCCTGTGGCATAACCCTATGTCGCGTATCATCGGCGTGTGGGCAGACCGTTCGAGATGGGCGTTCTCTATTGACAACAGCACAGATCAGTTTTACTCTAATCTTTCCAAAATGGCAGCATCCCGCTCTGGTAGAGGATTTATATAGGTGTAGGATCGGTAGACACAATAGAAGAATGCAAAAAACACAACTTATCACGCCGTATCTTTTGAAGTTGAGCAAAGAGCTTGTAGAGGCGAGGAGTTGCGAGTTGCTTGATCTGGAAACTGTCCAGGAGAGATAAGCACCCAGATAGCTACGTTCCCACAGATCTTCTATCAGGCGTATAGGTGTCGGAACAAACCGACAGTGGAGACAGTCTCGTAGCGTCACACCGCCGTGGGGATTAATAGATTGGACTGCCCAGCTCTCGTACGTTCATGTGAAGAGGAAAACGTGTCCCGGCTAAGAAGACCGAGTCTAGAAGGGATTTCCGACAAGACAGTCTTCTCAGATCACTCGATAATTCTCCGGTATACTCACCATGCAGCTCGTTCTATCACGTCCACTAACTGCTTGACGAACATGTTCGGCATCCATTCGTCGGTTTCGTTGAATGACATGGCATCGTCTATGAAAATGTGAGCTGCAACAGATTTAATCGAGAAAAGCCTGTCAGCGAATGCTATTGTGGATTTCTGAGTAGTGTACCCATAAGGGGGGTAGTGTACCCCAATATTATATTTTACATTCGTTCGGCTGGGAGGTGTAAAGTTTAAGGCGCTGTTGTCGACAAATGGTTGAGAACATGTCGTCAGTTCGTTGAAAAACGTGCTTTGTACAAGGATTATATGAACAGCGTTACAACCACACCCTAAATGTTACACCAAATTTTTTATAAAGCCTTTGTAATAGGAATTAACTTCAAAATGTTCGTAGTTATGTTTTACACAATGTCTGGTTTGAAAACAGGGAGGAGAGAACAGCTTTACTGTATATGTGGAGAATGAATTGCATTCATTTCTTGAGAGAAATATCCTAAATTTTCCAGAAAGGAAGTATGGCAGAATTTGTGGCCGAAACTCTGTATTTGCATCCATATTAAAGGTTTGAATGGGGTCAGGACATAGCGGTTCAGTCGGAGGGAATACCTAACATAAGATGCCTCATCCCAGCCTCTGATGCTTTATCTCCAGGAGTAAAAAATTCTTTTTCTCTAAGGCACAGTGGCGTGAGGGGCAAACACAGAACAGACAACACAAGGCGAAATAAAACACACTCACTGAGAAAGGAAACGAAAGTCTGTCATTCCTTAAATTATTTTGGAATAAATATCATTCCGCTTAGGGTTTGGGTCTGGTACATTTAGCATGCAGTGAAAATAACAAACACAGCAAAAACAAAATCTAGAAAGATGCAAAAAACAATAATTAAAAAGACAAACAATATTAATTTACCCTTCATCCATCTTCAGCGTGGAATGAAAGTAAACACTTTGCTAAATCAAGAACATAAAGTTAATTCACTGACCTAGAGACTAAATATGAAGAAAACATTGTTACACTTTTCCATGTCATCCTTGAATATATATTTATTTCATTCAGTTGTAACACATAGTTATTGGAAAATGGCCCAATTCATTCTATATTCAGCCTATCCTTTGTCGTGTACACGGTGCCTTTGTTGACATGCGCACGCGCAGTTTTTTTTTTTGGACACATGGATGATTCATTTGATAGGAATGGCAGTGATGTGAGAATGGATACATCTATATCCATTGTTCATGGGCACTGGGAAATGACAAATGTAGAATGATATGTGTAGGGGGAGCGGGGGCAGGTAAGTTAAAGAGTGCGATGAGCGAAAATCATATGCTAACCTTCGAATTCGTAATAGTCCGGGTCTTGCACGTTGAAGTAGTCCTGGGCGTTTCGTCGAGCACTCTGGTCAATATCCATGCTGAAGAAATATGAGACAAAGCATTTCATACCCTGCCAAGTTCAATACTTGTTTCCACCATGTCTGCTATGTGTTTGTGTAAACATTCATTACTTGTGGCAAGTATCGATTTCAACAGAACCCGTATCGTCATAGCCTTCAAATAATGCCGAGCTGTCAAAAATCGTTGAGCTTCTCACCTTTGCCGAACACCTGGGAGCAAATCTGGTTATTGTAGTTTGACAAAGGTTAGGCTTTTACATGTATAAGTGAATTCCCTAACAATCTTCACAGTCGAGAGAAATTAAAACCAAAAAGTGTGCTGTATGTTAATTTATCTTTAGTTTTCATTAGAATCTTTGTGAGGCCATATATTACCCGAAGCTAAAATGTGTTTATTTGTTTGCTTCTGGTTTTTCTCTCCAGTAGACTGGTCCCATCACTAATATATTTATATCGCACATGGCCCTGCCCGGTTTCCTCCCACCATAATGCTGGTTGCCGTCGTATGAGTGAAATGTTCTTAAGCGCGACGTAAAACACCGTTGAAATAAATAAATAAACAAATAAATAAATAAATAATGCCTCCTCACATGGAACACCAACGATTGACCTACACCATTATGCAGAAGACGAAGTCAAAGAACCACCCACTTAACCAACTCGACAATCTTAGACAAGACTCGACAAGTGTTTCCTCATCAAGACAGACTTTATGAAAGGTCGATCTACCATATTCCCTCAAACGTTATTAAACCTTCAGTACCGTTTCTAGTCAGTGATGTTTTTTTCACCTGCCATGGGGAGTATGGTCCAAGTCAGACTGACCTTTGTTCTCTAGTAGCACATTAACATTTTGTTACCAGTTTGCCTACAAATCGTCATCACAGTAGCATAGATGTACAGTAAACAGCTTCAACCCAAGTATTACCCATCATGTCTGCTCACGAAGTCTATCAAATGCCAGACGAATATAGCCACTGACAGAGGGGATCAAGTCTAGCCACACTCACCGGAAGATGGATTTCAGCAGTTGTGTCATCTCGTGTTCAGTTTCGTGCCACATTGTAGCGCATATGTAGATCTTGGGCACGATTTGCTGAGCCTGTTTTTTCATTGTGTCCGTCGAGCCACTGTCCAAAGATACATCGTCACTGAACGCCATTTCTTTGAGGACTCTTTCCTTGTCGTTCCTACGTCTGTTCAGCAGTAAGGACTGTTCTATCAGACCCGAACAATACAAAGGTAGGAGAAACAGTCTGCGAAGTAGACAAAAAGAAACTTCAGTTTTCTTTGAGAGAATGTGTTTAGTTTGTCGTTTTGTATTTAATTTCAATGCATCAATTCTTCAGATTTTATCATGTTAAAAAACATTAAACTTCGACGTAGATGCAAATAGCACCAACAATGCTTTATAAAGCCATAAATACCTTTGTACTCTTCTCACTCACAATACTGTAAAAAACAGATATGTAGATACAATGTCCAGTACTCATAACAACAGATACTTCTCCGAATCATACTATTAACACTTAGCACGTCTAAAACTGCAAGTACCAAATGTATTCCAAAATGGCTTATGGACAGAGGTTACCTCAAATCTAGAGCAGATTCTTGAGTTCGAAATCAGTCTCTAGTGGTTTGTTCTAAACTGTAGTCATTGAGGTTTGTTAGTAATTAGAAAAGTGTCGGTGGCTCTTCCACACACACAAAAAAATTCCCACCGCACAATATGATGTTTTGGGCAAGATACGCAATCAATCAACCCAATCAAAGAAATAAATTAAAGCATATTGTAGACGGCTCCTCTCAACTTACCTTTCCGTGAAAGCAAGCCTAGGAGCTTTTGGAGTCCATATGTACCGAGTGACCCATAGCTGGGACACCCACCATAAGCCGAATCCAATTCCCAGGTGCCATATAAACCAGCGTTCTTTGAGCGCGTCCTCCGTACAAACCCAGCGCAAGAAGCCTCCCATTAGCTGGGTTTTCTCGGGATGAAGGTGGCACACTCCTATAATAATGCCAACAGAGACTGGTGTGGCCAGGCAGAGGGGCACCGAGAAGGAAAACCGCTGCATGCACAGTTTGCACGCCAATCTACCGAAATAGTAGCAAAGTCCACTACAGGCTACCTGGACGACCAGAGCCATGTAGGTATGCCAGTGCACCCAAGGATCGCTGTAAATCTCCTTACACAAAGTTTCGTTCCCAAAGTGCTGCCCGGTGATGTTTTCCGCCTTGACGCCGCACGTACGGTTCTCCAGGATCATATACTTCAGCCCGGAGAAGTGCTGGTGGTACACTCCTACGGTCATGTCCGCTGTGGGCAAGATTCTAGGGCCAGGGGTGATACCAGGGCGCATGGTCGTGAAATCCGTCATATTCATCGGGTAAAACACTTTTGTCTGTACGAATATTCCTCGGAAGGCTTCGTGAACCATTGTCAAATTGGGCACCAAGAGAAACGCGAATCCGTACGTCAGACCCATTTTCCAAAGGCTTGCTAGGATGTAGGACTTGACTCTGACGCGATGCAAGCTGTCCTTGTACTGCTTGATGGGTATCTCAATGAAGCCAAGGCGGAAGTCCTTGTCGATGAAATTCTCCCACCAGTTGGTGGCGATCATAAGCATGGAGACTGGTAGTTCCCACGACATATCCGACAATCGGTACGTCTGTTCCCAGGGTTCTTTCTGCTCCATTCTCCGCGCTTCGGCTTCCACTTCCGATCCACTAATTAATACCTTGACGGCAGATTCGTTTGCCGACTTCTGACTGAAACTTTTCAAACAGTTCGTCCTCAATGATAACAAAACTATCACAAAGGCTGACAACTGCATGAGAGCTGCGAAAAAGTCCAGAATTATTGTAGTCATTCGTCGTCTTGGGTCTTCGGAACGCTTCGTAGCTACCAGTCTCAAAATGGCGGGAACTGAGCAAAATGCATTCATGAGCAACAGTGACCTGACTGTGTCCAGACAGGGCAAAACTCGAAATACAAATAAACACAGTCCAAACGAATGGATCGTTTCCACGAAGAAGATCTGTAAAATAAAAGTCACTGTCATGAACATTTCCATCCAAAAATTATATTTGCTAAATGTAAGAATGGTCAGATGAAATCAAAATTCCTGTTTTGAGCCAGGACAAGAAACTACAAGACCTTATTTTAAATTATTTTCACAAATTTAGTTTTGCATTAAAATTTATCTTGAGGGTAACTTCGAGCTGTCAACTGATTAAATACTTCAAACAATGAAGACAACTTAAACTAGACAGCTCTGGAAAACGATATTGAATTGTAATGGCTACTTTTAGGCTTTTAAATAAAATGACAAATGTTTTAACTGATAAAACTCGGAAGAAGATAACGTACCCAAACGACATTGCCTACGGACGGTGTTGGCTTGTTGCCAAAAAGCGCCTTGAAAAGGCTTTCAAAAAATGTAAATATGTAAGGACTACATATTGTGCATATCACAAGATGCACCCATCTATCTCGGTATTCCTTTCCCTGAAACAGGAAGACAAAATCTTGTTAATTATATTTAATAAATTTTGTATTTTCACCAAAGAAACTAAAACAAAACACAGGTATTCAAACAGATTATTATGCTAGTCGTTTGTGCCGACGGCAATGAAAAATGTCCAAAACAAATTTATTGCTCTGGACTAACATGAGTAACCGTGGTTTTCGGCTATAACGGTACCTTTTACGGTTGTTAAAACACAGAATGTATGCTTAGGTAACTTTCCAGACAGTGTGATATATGATATATGATTGCTGTGCTCCAACATCAGAGTAAGCATAACATTATTTAACCTGGAATCGAAGATCTTTTACAGGAAAAATAAGAAGCAGAAATGATGATGTTGATAACGATAAGTACTGGGGATATATAATGGGGATGACAGTCAGATTCATTGAGATGCATGGGAACGATGACGTGGACGGAAGTGGGTATAGTGATGTAGATAAGAAACAGACAAGTACAAAGTAAATGAAAAGTTAATGCGATAAAGTGTTTCATGAAAAGAGACGATGACGTGGTTGAAAATAAGAATGGTGATTTCGATATAAAGTGGATTACAATGAAAATGATAACATGGATGAGAACCGGGGATGAAGATGTGAATGATGATGTGGATGACAAATGGGAATAGGGATGTTGTTGAGCATTGCGAATAAGGATGTGGAATAGAAATGTAAAAGATGGTTACTTGATGAGAAGGGGAGATCGTGGTGTAAATTAAAACAGCGCGACTGAACGATTGGGTGTCGGTGAAGATCACAACGCACATTGATGAATTATATGAATGTGTATAAGGACTAAAAGGTGAGGTCGATGAGGGATGAGCGGTTATGAGCGCAGTGTGAATGATGATGATGATCAGTGAAGATATGTGCAGATGATGATGTGGATGAGTGGTGATGACTGCAGATAATGATGTGGATGAGTGGTGATGACTGCAGATGATGATGTGGATGAGTGGTGATGACTGCAGATAATGATGTGGATGAGTGGTGATTACTGAAGATAATGATGTGGATGAGTGGTGATGACTGCAGATAATGATGTGGATGAGTGGTGATTACTGCAGATAATGGTGTGGATTAGTGGTGATGGCTGCAGATAAGGATGTGGATGAGTGGTGATGACTGCAGATAATGATGTGGATGAGTGGTGATGACTGCAGATAATGATGTGGATGAAGAGTAAGGATGATGATGTGGATGAGTGGTGATGACTGCAGATAATGATGTGGATGAGTGGTGATGACTGCAGATAATGATGTGGATGAAGAGCAATAATGAGGATGTGGATGAGTGGTGATGACTGCAGATAATGATGTGGATGAGTGGTGATGACTGCAGATAATGATGTGGATGAAGACCAATAATGATGATGTGGATGAGTGGTGATGACTGCAGATAATGATGTGGATGAAGAGTAAGAATCATGATGTGGACTAGTGGTGATGACTGCAGATGACGATGTGGATGAAGATTAAAAATGATGACTTGGATAGAAACAGGATATGAGTTACATAAATTCTAAATTAGAGCTGATAAAAAAATGCCTCTGTACGCATAGTAAATAACATTTGCTTTACCTACCGCGGGTGGCGAGATTGAAATGCAAACGTACCGGTAGTAAAATGAAAAGTTATTTTTAGGGTTAACCTGTTTTAACTAATACATTTGCAATTTTGTTAAGAGTGCAAGGTTAATTATCCTTTTCGTTGGTCAGTTCTGTATGCGCTCGTGCTTAAACTTCGTATGGGTTTGTCTGCCTGGTAAATGAAACAGTCAAGGCAATAGGTCAGCCAACAAATACATGAATAACGCTGGCTGTCAAGTTTCTATCACGTCCACAAAGAGAAGCTCGACTAAAAGTCAATATTATACTGTAGTACAGATTGCTATACTCTTGCAAAAGTCGTGATCAGGGTTCGCAAAACATTTCGCAACATAAAAGTAAACTGTCGCAAAACTATTACATGTATGATCTACATTATAAGGAGGAAGTCTAGACGCGGGGTCACCGAGAGGCAAACCAGTTTGATCAAATATTAAAACCTTGGGGAGTTCAGATTGGCTGCTAATTTCGTGGAAATCCCACTTCTTATGCTCATTTAACAGCTGGAGTAGATACAGAGGGCCGATTTACCACTATCATAGGTTCTGCATTCAACGACTCATCTAACTTATTATCAATTACCAAGAATTACCCTGAAACTAAGCACTCTGTTCAAACATGTCTTGCATCTGCCAGCTCACAACTTTACTCCTGCCTCCATGATCTACACGAGAATCTGGATTTTGTTTGATACTCTTTGATACTAATCAGTGATTTCTTAAGAGATATTTTCTTAACTTTATTTTTTATTATTCACTGGAAAGTATATGTACACATTTAAATGATTTTAAAAGACAAGTAAAACATGAAGGTGGTTCAACCCAATTAGTTGTGAACTATTTTCACTTCCAGTCTTATTAAAATTCCCTCCACACAGAAGTGTTTAAAGCGCAGGTTCAACAATTCTTACCTTTTCTGAACCTTTAGTTTTACTAATTTGATATGTCGAAACCATACAGGTTGGCTACAAGATCTCCTTTAAAAATCTAAGTCTCATCAGTACATGGTTGAAAAAAAGCATGTAATTACAAGTAGTCAATGATTTGCATCTACTTTTTTCATGGTCTGTAGAGTTTGGGCGTGCAACGAGGTACATTAATGTATGGAAAGGGCACAAAATTTAAACTACCAGAAATTATATTTGAATACTGAGGCAGAGACCCTCCAGATTTATCTTCCAGCCTACTCTAAACATAGTTCACAACACAATACCTAAAGAACATCCTTTCAAAATCATATATTGTTAAACATTTCATAATTAATCGATGGATCAATCACTCAACCAGTCGGTAAAGCTTTATTTAAAATTACCATTCGTGGGATGTTATCTTTCCAATATTACTTCTTCGGCGCACCTTGTATGCTTTATTACTATTGCCAATCCTGTTCAGTGAATATGTTATTGAATATGGGGGCACACAACAATCCCTCAGTCAATCTTTGTCATTCTGGTAGAAATTGTTTGTATTGCTGATGGTGGACAGAGCGCGTCATGTGGCCTTTGGGTCTAGGTGAAAATAAAATAAATACACAACTAAATTAAATTTAAAAAAAAAAAAACTCACCTGTTGTACATCGCCCATTGAATGTGTCATAAGCAAAAGGCTAGCTTTGCTCGCTATTGCACTAGCCAGAACACATACAAAAATAATAAGGTAGGCAAACACTTTGAAACTCTTGGCGGCCACTTCAAACCAGTTTGTGGAAGTCTCGTATAATGTCTCACTTTTCCTGGAGACAGTCTTGAATATATCCCACACAGGTTGTCTGAAAATAGAACCAAAGATTCAATCAGCTTTCCGAAATAAAAAAACATACGAGAAAATATTGACACGAGCTGTAGCACTCAGGTATTGAATATTGCCAACATCTGCAACAGGTAGTTTCCGTACATATACATGTTGTTTGCGTGAAAAATGCTTAAGTGTAGCTATAAGTAACAATCCAAATAAATGAATAAAACAATAAATATGCCTTGATACAGACGATTGCACTGGTACAGCAGTGGTTGGACTTATTGGTGAAAGAAATCTGACTGTGTACGGGGAGACTATTTATTTATTATTTCTTGGACTAAGGCTTAAAGCCATTCTGAAGAATTTTTGAATATATGACAGAGGGTCGGTTTCGTGGAGGGATGAAACCACATTGAACCATGCGAGGAAAAGGACTCCTCTTCGTTTTGTGCTTGACTTCATGACAAAAATTTGCTGTCAATATAGGCCAGAGCCGGGATTGAACACGCGAGTTCGGTTTCAGAAGACAGCCGATCAGCCGACACCAGGCTTTAATCACAGGCTAGTATTTGCAAAGGGCAAATGGTCTGAAATCCGGCAGTCTGATTCGCCTAATCGGTCAGATGCAGTTAAATTTATGACTTCGTTACTAACCAATGTGGTTGTTTTTCGACACCTTCAACAAAATAAATCTGTCTATGCATACTTTTTCATTAATAATACCTCATTTTACAGCTTATAAGCCAGTTTTTTCTCGTGAAAACTGAACTACAATTTAGAGTAAACATGGAGCAAAACCAGATGCACGTATCCGGGTGTGGACGCAGAAGTACATTGTGCAAGATATAAAAGCAATCAGATTTTTATTTACATATGAACAAAACGCCACCGCAGTTAAAAGGGCCATTTAGGCGACACATTACATCAGAATAAAGCCCGTCTACACAGTCACAGGACAAGTAATTATCCCTTCAAAATCTCGTCATCCACACGGTACGTTGTAAATAGACTCTGTCACCCAGGGTTTAGGCCATTGAATTGATGTCAGGATGCAGATGATGTATTACGCCATGTTTACGCTGGGGCGTGTGCCGTTTAAGATCATCATAGAATGCTCCTTTCGGCGACATTCTCCAATTAGCAATATCTATAGGAGCTTCTCTTTAATAGGGCGTAGTTCATCTTTAACCTGGCTTGGCTGATCTTTCATAACAATTTGTTCTCTAGTTCGTCTAAAGAAACTATGAGGTAACAGAATTACAACCCTTGTTTGCTTTGCGAAAACAAGCCAACCTCAGAAAACACATGAAGGATGATGTTTGGTTGGGTGTTCGCTTAAAACAGAGTAGCTTTTCATAAGAAAACAAGCAGTATTTAGAGGAACTGAAGAAAAAACAATTCAACAACAATTGATGTTTAGTTTAGCACGAAATGAGAAAAACAAACGTGTTACTTAATCATAAGCATTTACAAACACTCGGAGACAAAGCCAATCTGTTGACAAATAGACGTTGCGCATGTTGATGCCACCTTCCATCCATACGCATCTTGTACATCCTAGAGGTGCATCCTTTAAGTTATAAAGCGCGAGGTTGAGATATCTGGCAAAAAGTCTAAATCCGCCTACCAGCTTCACAAAATCTTGGATTGCTACATATGGTATACATTGCACATACTTTGTAGCCCTTTAGCTTGACACAAGTAAAAATCGTGTATTAACTTCACGAAATCCCAGTCTGCTACATATGTAAGAGATTACCCCCATTTTGTATTTCATTTGCTTGGGATACAAAAAGTACGAAACGGTATACTAACATCACAAATTCCTAGATCTGTACATATGTAAGTAGCCGCCATTTTGGTACCCTCTTTGCTTGAGAGACGAAATGTATAACCCCGTTTACTATCTTCAACAAATTCCTGTCTCGCTTTATTTATACAAAGCCGCCATTTTGTTGTCTCCTTGCATGGGAGAGTAGATCGAACACGAAGCGTGTGTCATTATGTGCGAGAACTGTAAAAAAAACATGGCCGATGGCCTGAGCTACGAAAAGGACACCTCTCAGATGAATGCTAGCGAAGAGACATAACGATTTTATGCGCGCAAAAAGCATCAGAGCAAGAACCAAAAATATTCCCGAAACACGAGTGTTAGATAGGCGCAGGTATTAAGCCTAAGATATCGATGTATTCCAGGTTAGCTACAAGTTTCAGACCCAGGGATGTTTGCCGTCGGAAAACCGTGAATGTTTGTCGTTCAAACACAGGAGGTCCAGAGTTTCGCCTCACGGGGACGCCATGTTGAAACGTAGATAAAAATTCCTCAATCCTTCTGACGTGTGAAAACTGAGTCTTTCCGAAATGGAGTTTTCACAACCATAACTTTTCCAACAAACATCCTCTAGATTTTTTTTCAATAATAAATATTTCAACAGGTAGTCAGTGATTATTGAAATCAACGTTTCGTTTGCATAAAATTTAACTGTATCAAGGTGTATACGACTTTCTTCAGTCGCTGTTCCAAGTCCAGATTTTTCCTGCCTACACAGAGTTTTAAAGTCGCTGGAATCGCTTTGAAACAGCTAAAATGGCTTAGTCGCTGACAACACTGGAATTTTTTTTTCTCAATAAATCTATACAACTATGATGAAAAGTTAGAAAAGTTTTCTGACAAACCTCTGGAAGTGGTGCGCCATGTTGAAGGGGCTCTCTCGGTCGCCTACACTCCGCTTTTGAAGTGACTGTTAAGGCATTTCCATAAGTACATCCATGATCGAAAGTGAAAAAAAAAACCGCAGCCTCTCAATCTCACATCTACCACCAGATGTTCAGTGGGCAGCTCGTACTCTACGCTGCTAGGGGAGCAAGTGTCCTGGATAGATGATTAGGATGGTAAGAAGGAGAGACAAAGAGCCCGGAGCGGTGTGTCGAGTTTGGAGGAGGTTTTGGGCTAGAGATGAGTAACTCGGGCTTCGCGGATCGATCAGCCTTCCTGTTTGACCTGACTCACCATGGCTCCCTCTCCGGTTTGTTTAAATATTGATTTCTTTCTGAGAATTCGACACTGTTGCCAATTGGACCGCTGTGAGCTGAGGATAAGGAGCTAAGGTCTCCCTCAGGTTTTTTTCTCTCTTCTCTTTCTCTTCCCTCTCTCTCCTCCACTCGCCCATGTAGCTCTTCGGAATTCCCGTCGAACGTTGTCCGAAATGTGCTTACACAAATGAATTTTGCCAGAAGACAAGGCGATGGATCTTTCGGGGGGTTGGGGGGGCTTAGCGCTAGAGTACGACATACGAAGAAAGCCGGTTGGGGGCCGTCAGGTCGATGATAGAGCACCCGGCTTAGCACGACCGGCATATTTTCCGCAAGGTCTCCTATTTACATAACCTTAAAACGATTCCCTAACTAGATATAAGTTTCTTTTTTGCTGCCACCCTTCGGCATATGACAATGTTACGAATTCGGATGAATGTAATTATTACATGCGATCTATTGTGTCTAGGCAGGGAATAGAACAGACTGTTACGAAGGAAAAGGAAAAAAGGGAACAACCCTGAGAAAAATCGCTTTTGAACAGCGCGGCGAAACTTTCGCTTGTATCGACATTTGTTGATTCTTCAGCAATTCGGTATTGGCTAACAAAAAGAGAGGAGTAATCATTCGCCACGCCTTCATCCACACCCGATAGATGGTACTTTGTCCTTTTCATACGATCGAGGAGTTATGCATTAAGACTTTCCTTAATGTTGTGAAAAGTTGTAAACAGGAATACCAATAATGTTTTACATGAGCAACCTTGGTACTACATATCACACACGGGAGAAGAATAGAAAGTAAATAAGAATACTGTTTTCGAAAAAATAACTTACGCATTGTTATCTTCAGTTGACAACGTCATTTGGCTAGTCGATGTGGTTTCTGATGTACAGTTGGATCTAAGAGAATTCCGACGCCTCCGCTTTTTCCTTCTCCTCGCACGGTCCTCTTCTAGGCGATTGGTATAAGCCTTTTTGGCCGCCTCTATCGATTCAGCCTGGCCGAATTTCCCGTCTCCATTCATGGCTGCGAAGTCTTCGTTTGACAGTGGCCCCAGGATGTTCTGTGGACAGACAACAATCATATGTTATCAAGAGATCTTTTCAGTCAAATTGCACAATGAAATAGCAAAATAAAACCCTTGACCAATCAAAACACAAGACAAGATACCTTGCAACAACGGCACAGCTGCTATTTTCTTCGCCGCCCAAAATATCACAAATATTCTGGAGAAACTAAGCTGTTTCGGGCATCCATCAAAACCGTTTCATTTTCGGCTCGGGACACGTCTTCAAGCCGAGTCCAAAGGCTTGCTGTTGGAAAGGCCAGAAACTTTGTCCCTTTATCTTCTTGTTTGGATAAGGTAAGGGTAACGCCAATGCAAAAGTGCAGACATTCCGCCTGTCTGCTCAAGTGGCAGTTGGGGCCTTCTCTCGCTTCCCAGTCGAGTGTATGCTCTGTTGTTTCATGTAAATCCCCTCGTCTTTTCGCATAATCCTTCGCCTTGAGAGGCAGAGAGCATTTCGTACAGCATGAGCAAACACCAACGGTAGAACGAAAGAGGAACGCTTCACGAACAGCTCGAGGACCCATCCTTTCGAATCAATAACTGTTCAATACCTTGGCCATTGACCACCGTTGAACAACACAGACAACTCAAACAATCAAACACAACGGTACAAAATATATAATACTGTAAAATAAACTAAAGAAACGGTCAGATTTGTCAATATAATAACTACCGCTTACCGTGATGTCGAGGGGCTTGCTGATGGGCTTCCCAATTTTGGTCACGTCGTCTTCATGCATTTTATTAAAGGCGTCTAAGGCGATTTGTTCCATTTTCTTCCTGGCCACTTCTTCGTTGATTTTTCTCCTGGCCAGTACACCCCTGACAAGAGCTTGAACCCGACTCACTTTCCTCTCGACGTCTTGCAGGCAGGCGTTTAAGCTGTCTACGTGGCCGATCTTGAGGAATATCTGCGAAGGAAGTCAAGGGTTTAAAACCTTAAACTTCGGGTTCCGAAGACTTGCGATCGCCATGAAAGCCTACATTATGTTTGAAGCTGCTAAGCTAGAACCTGGACTAGCCTGGCAAGACTTCGGTTCTTTTTGCCTTTAAGCGGTCTAAACACCTCTTATCTACATGCACCATCTGAGAAAAGTATTGTGAAGTGATGGCATCAATGTCGTAAGTCAAAAAAGGACAGCTTGTAAAGGTAGACTTTTAACACCTCACGAAACACTGCCCATACAGTTATGATTTAACCTGCAGCATCTAACCTTGAAAACAGCAGGCGTTAAATTGGAGCTGATCTCAAAACAGATGCGGTTTTGTTCTTCGTCTTTTACAGTTAAAAGACGACTTAAGTTCTGAAGATGCATTGAATCTCATTTTATTGCAGGTAAATAATGCCAGTGTTGAGACCCAGCTCAGAGCCCAGTGACGTGACAGGCTAGGAATATAACATGCCTTCTTCAGTGTTGGAGGCGGATTAACTAGGCAAACTGGGATTATGGGATACGCACGTGATGTGTTGTGTAACTATGGACATTCGTCACAGAAACGCATATTCGATTACACAGTTAGCGTTAGACTTAACACGCCTGTTCAGCTAGATTCAATCAACTGCGCTATACACTGTTTTTAGAATCCACAGTCTTTGTTGAAAATAACAATTATTATCAAGAGAGAGAGCACATGGCAAACGCTGTTAAATATAAGAAGCTAAAGAGTTTGCTAGCTGATGTCCCGTCACATACTTGTTTTCTCTGTTAAACTTTTATGCAACTGATCAAGCTTGCCCTTAGCGCCGTGCCTTTAATGGAATTAGGTTAAAGATTATTGTAAAACGTGCCCGTGAAAAACAAATTTTCGCCATCAAACAAACTATGGAAAGTTAAAAAAGAAATGAAAAGAAGCCTCATGACCTGTCGTGTCCATTTTTGTTCAAACACAATTATATGAAGAACATTATATGAAGCAACTAATAAAACTGAAACTCTCAGAAACTTGGAAAACAGCGCATTTGTTCCTAAATCGATGTCACCAGCAAAGAAAAAAAATGGCGATGGTCTTTTCATGCCCATGTCTTCAGAAATGCCGATACCCTACCTTTGATTCTCCGATGGCATATTCTTCAAGTTGGGCTTTTTGGGCGATCAGTAAACAGTTGGCTCCAGTAGGATCTACGTTTTCTAAAGGTTGGAAGGCTAGAACTTTATACCTATAAAACAAAGGTAAATAACATCGATTAAACAACTGACATTCTGTGACTGACATTGGAGACGAAACCTTGACAGTGCCAGTGTTTTGTTGGTGGTATTTTAGAAAATCCATAGATTTTAATCAATACATGGATTTCCCGCACTTTGGAATATTAGATAACTATTTCTAGCTATTTATGAATGTAAACGTAGATAATTTTTAAATGGCCATTCAACAGTTGTGTGTGTTAGCACGCAGGGTATTCCAAAAATACGGTGCAGAAGCCAGAGGCTTTGGCATTTATAAATTTAGTTAGCAACTCGCTATAACCAGTGGGAAGTCTTTGTCTTTGTTGATATTATCAGTTTGTTGCGTACGTGGGAAGGTCTGCCAGCAACCTGCGGATGGTTGTGGGTTTCCCCCGGGCTCTGTTTGGTTTCCTCCCACCATAATGGTGGCCGCCCTCGTATAAGTGAAATATTCTTGAGCACGGCGTAAAACACCAATCAAATAAATACATAAATAATTAAATAACCGTTTATTGGTTGGTCTACCCCAATTGCAAATCGCATTAGAAAGACGATAAGTTGCTGAAAATCTTAAAACCGAGTCCAATTTTGGTGCAATGTGTATCTGAAGGCTTGAAAAGGAGACATCAAACATCACACGGTGAGTGAATTGTACCCATCTGAAATAATTTTTTTCCTTCCAATGTTGGTGTCAACAGTTTATCGCCACCTGTTGGTCGGAGCCAGGTGTGTGAACTGGAAGAGATGTCAGCCTGACACCTTCACCAAACAATGCAAGGTGTCTTCTCGTGTAGGCCCAACTTACGTCCTCGTGACCCTGTGACGTCATAGACGAGATTACCCAGATACCCGGGACGGTTTAGCGCCTTGCCAAAGTGAGACTTCGCACATGTAATAATGCATTGCTGCACAAACAATGGAGCTCAGCCTTATGCGCCGGGCAAATTCACTGAGAATCGCTTTAAACACTTGTCCAAACGACCTGGACTTGTGAAGATGTATAAGGAGCGCGGGTTAGGGCGAGGTAGAGAGCGGTGACATACGGACAAAACATGCGTCCCAGGATATCCCGCAGCTTCCGTTCCCAGACGGGACCATGTGAGAAGATTCGGTCTTCAGTGCTCCGTTAACCAGAGCTGCCCCCGTTATAAAGTCCATCTCAAACCCAACAACGGGTTAAGCAGAACTGACAGAGAGGAAAACCTTCCTCAGACGAAAGTTTAATGTCATATCCTGTTTTCTCTAGATCAACACACTGGTATTCCAGTTCGAATTGCAATGAGGAACCAGGGAACGATGACGCATAGCCATTTCTGAATGAGGTCAAAATCTGAAACTCAGTTTTAGAAGTTATTTTGGGGTCCAAAGAAGTTAAAATTCTGATTGCCTCTTAAATATTACCTTTTGACATAAGTATGAAAATTTCAAGTTCTAATACCAAAAATTAAACTTAGTGAAGAGATTTTAAATTTCGACTCCAGCCGGAAATAGCTGTACATGTTAAATCGGTCACTGGATGTTCTCGGAACTATTCGTACATCTTGGTTCAGGCAAAGCCACTGAAGACACGTGGCCACTAATTCGTCACGAACAGCGTGAAGACGACCAGCATATCCAGTTCAATGACCCGCTCTATACTGGCTAATCGTTAATGAATTCAAATGTAAATGTCTCAGTAAATCTAAATCTAAATCCATGGACAAAATTCAACTTCATCTAGTGTCAGACATTCTACGAGACGCAAAAATAAGAGCCCAGGCCAAATCAGAAACAGGTGAAACCCAAAACATTGCAGGAAAAGAACAGTACACAAACGAAGTCCCACTGATGCACTCTCTCAATGCTCAATACACATATAATGTACCATCTAATTAAGGTTTGTCTTGCATGTCCGGTATATGAGTTGTAATTTTAGATGAAACAAATGTAAAATATTTAATATAGTACTCATTTCATTTAAAACCGTTGTAAAGTTTGTTATTCACTGTCAAAAAAATATACAAAGAAAAGTAACTCGTGGTGATATAGGGGTTGAACATTAATAGACTCAGCAGATTTCGTTCTACAATTCAGCGTGTTTAACTGCTTCATTACTTAAATGTAGACTTTTTATTATGAAGACATCACCGCTTTAATGTCAAAAGCAGCATCTGTTGCACAATGTTGCCACTTTGAAGTTCACAAATGACTGGCTTCTTCACAAAAACTTCTTCACATATTTGACGCCTTACCTCACAATATATAAAAAAAATTGTGACATACGTTATTTTGTTTACTTCTTTCTCAAAGTTATTAATATTTCAACATATAACACATTGATTAAAACCACAAGCTAGCCTTGCTGGTTTGTAGACTAAGCCAACGGCTTTCACACTGATATATTAATGGCCTCAATGACAGTGACTGGATCAGAAACAAAAACATGAAAGATTTTTTTTAAGACGGAGTGACACAAAATAAATTTTCATTTGTGGGCCTATATAGTATACTTCTTGGGAAACAAATCCTTTTTCTCTCTCAAACACACATCTTTTCTCTCCAAGAAATACAGGGATTCAAGTGCTTAAAACTTCGGAGATTTCGTTAACAACCAACAGATTATAATTTAACTTTATGATGAGAAACATTCAGGTACAATTTCTCGACATACTTACTTGTCTATAAATTTTCCGAATTCATAACGAACGGGGAATCCTTGCTGTCTTATTTTGGCTATTTCCAAAAGTCCGTTTGCGTGAAGCTGGTCTAGTACGTAGTCGATTTCAAACTTGTCTGGCAACTTTTCTACGTTGGGTTTTAGACACCTGCAAGAAATGAAAAGGTGGAATGAAGACGGGTTTTCACGAAGAACTGCCTTGCCCTACTGTGTCTACATTGAGGGAAGATTTACTTAACGGTTTATTGGAGGCAGCCTTAGAAATTCTCTTCCAAAACTGTACACACTTGAAAGGCTTCCCACAGAAAAGCCCTTCCCCGAATGTATCTACTATTGTTTCGTTTTGTAAATATGAGGACGTTTGTTTGTCTAGTGTATTTGTATTGCATGTGGAGGCTGTAATTAGACTATATATCCTTTAGTGCGATTCTTTAGGAATGTTGTATTCGTACAGAAAATGTCTCCATGCCACAGATGTGATGTTAAAGGTTAATGTTGTCAAAATCATATAGACGATTTAATACACAGACTGCTTAAGTTTCTACTTATTCATGGGAAATCTAGCGCCTCTGAGTCTCACCTTTATTCGTTCATTATATCATAGCTCGAAGTTAAAACTTTTACCATATACTAGAAGACAGTGATTATACAATGATTAGAATGCCGATTCTTCTAAGCCTTTTCTCACAAAATTTGAAATACGATTTTACAGTTTACTTTTACATGCTTTAGGAATAATAATTTTAACCGCTTCATATATATTATCTGAAGAAAGATATCTCAAAATTTTACGCTTCAACAATAAAAACTAAACTTTGTGGCGAGGTTTTAAACTTTGAGTTCAGTTAGAAATGCGTTTGTGTAATCACGCAAGCTGGCCTATTGGCCAACTGTCCCGGACTTTTCCGCCTGTCACTGCTTGTTTTCGGAATCATTTGGCGTTAAGTGGTATTGTCAGAGACATTCCGCTGATATTAAGCTCAAGATTTCTGTTATCCCGGGGATCTTCGAGAGTAATTGACGAATGGCATAGAGCCCTCATTGGTCTAAAAAAAAGGGACCTCGCGACCTCGCGCGAGATTTGGAAGCGAGAGAAGAGAAGCTGTGTATGGGATTGACAAAGATACCTTCGGCAATCCGCCTCTAAATACGAGACTGAACGTGTCGCTGCTCTGTTCGACCTTTGTTGTTCAGACCGCAAACAGGTGAGTCAATAACCCACTGATTGACACCTGTCCGACCAATCAATACAGCCCAAATTTCCCCCGGGTTAGCTATTTTCTAATACCCAGTCTTGTGCAACTGTCTGTGGGGCTGATCTGGTCCCCCCCCCCTTTCCAATCTATAGAACCTAACGTTAAACCTTCTCGCCTTCAGTCTGACTTTCGGAATAAGTCCGGAGTATGTGCAGCAGATTATAATGTATAATCACGACACGTGGATGAGGTATATCCTGAAGGCTTACTAACAAAACAAAGCTTAGTGATCAGCAGATTATTACAAAGCTTGGTGATCAGCAGATTATTGCCGGGAAACGTAAGCTTTGAGGGAAAAAGTCAGCGCGTCTATAACAACTTCTATAGTAAGACGATTATACCGAACAAAGAATACCTAGGCTGAAAAGTCGATCCAATTCAATGGCCGCGAAACTGCGCGAAGCCCAAATCACAAGTACACGCAACACTGTACCATGTGGGTGGTAAGATGCCTTGTGCGTGTGAACCAGAGACTCACTATCAAACTCTCCACATCACATCTTCCTTTCAACGCCTTGAACAAACGCTCTTTTAAAAGATAGCTTTTACCCGTCAGTACACACGGAGTTATCGCGGTTGGACCGCGCTGAGACTGAAGCGGCGGCAATAGGACTCAAGCAAATCGCTGATCGTGCATCTTCTTGAGTGAGTCGTGACTGACCATTCGTGAACATGCGCACACGTAGTCTTCCGTTGGAACTGCCAGATGAAAACAGCTGTTTGGCTAATCAGACACATAGGCCAGTCTGTGTTTTGTCTTGGAGGGTGGCGGGCCGGAGAGGCACACCGGTCTCGCTCAGCTGCCTGAATCCATTAGCCGATAAATTATACAATCTAGATTTGTTTCTCTTTCTTTGACTTGAGTTTCCTCCTTCACCGTTGCAAGTCAAGCTACAATAGATTATGGGTGCCGATATAATAGCAAGAGCGTAATGCAAATATAAAGAACAAATGCTTGCATCCTGAAATGGTTTAAATTAGACCACACGTTCACATAGATGTGAACTGTACAGTTCTTAATTTTACACACAGCTCTTGGAAGAATTTCTGATAATGACTGTATTAATAACATCCCCTGTGATTTTGAAGGGTTTCGCACGTTGATTTTAAAGCGGTCTTCATATAACGACAGTGTCTCCATGGTAACAGGACCGAGAGTACACTCAAGAGTAATTAATAATAATAATGAATTATGTATTTATTTATTTATTTATTTATTTATTTATTTATTGATGCGCACAACATTTTTTGGCACATATGGCAACAGTCACGTTAAGGGGACATGGTCGCCCAAATAGTAGGTATTTTAGAGTTATTGCGAAATGACAAAATTATTAGGCATTTTTCTAAAGAGGTAAAAGTTGCAAGCTTTTTATCAATCCCACCCCTGCATTGTACATTAAGTTAATGTTTAAAAATAACAAAAAAATGAAAACTGAAAAGTCTGAGAGAATATTTAAAGGGGCTGTCAATTCAGTGGAACTGGAGCATGCGCACAGTGCTTGGTAAACTTCATATGTATACAAACCTGGCTGATGACACCCGTAAGAGAAGGGCTTACTGCTCGCTCGTCAAAAAAAAAAAGAATTGTAATTGTAATTAAACTACACAACTTGATAGGTTGGTGTAAATGTTGTTGTTGTTGTGGCGGTGTTACAACGTCGAACATTGGCCCGCCCTCTTTGTCTTGAATTCGAATAGAATTCGAAAACAGAACTTGTCCGGGCTCGTACAACCTACATACTCAATGAATTTTTTTTATTTCAACGTAACTGAGTTAGTTTATGAACGAACTTCAAAACTTCATTAAGACGTCGCAATCAGAATTTGTTTAAAAATTCAAATTTTGGGCGACCACGTGTCTTTAATGGCGGAGGTAGCCATTAGTTTAAGTTCGTGAAAACCGAATTCTCCAATCAGTGGCTATATGACAAACCGTCTGACTTAAGGCCGCTTAGCTTAGTGCCAAGCGAAGGAAGTAAGAATATCTGCAATTCTGGCTTCCTGGCTTTATTCGACTGGGATATGAACACAGTATTCAGCTCACGAGATGATGATTGTTGGGAATATTTATCCACACACCTCTCCCATATTGCATAGTAAAGAAAAGTTTTATTTCACTTTCTCTCTCTCTCTCTCTCTCTCTCTCTCTCTCTCTCTCTCTCTCTTTCACTTTTTCATTTTATCTCTTCGGGCAGATATTGCTTTTAGAATACTAATGTATGAGGAGAGTATTCCAAATTTATTGAATAGTTGAATTCCACCATACCCACCCACCCCCCATGCTGGTCGCCAAAGAATATAATGTAAAGCTATTGAAATTTCAGAAGAACTGCAATTGAGTAATCCCTGTGCAATAACAGGCTATTAGTTGCCGTTCTACTTGATTGGTATTACGGGGTGACCTCAGCTAGTCATAAATAGCGCCTCATCCTAATTCAGGGAAACGGTTTGTCTTTCCGGTATCCTCGCCTCATTCCGTCAAATCCGGGTTAGGTCATTTTAAATACGCACTTGCAAATATGTCGTTTCTTAATGGAATCATACACTGTTCGACATTTACATGAAACCTTTTATTAACAGATAACGATATTTACTCATTCATAAAGAACGTTTTTTGAGTCTATAGAAGAATAAATTAACCTGCCGCTTGCGGTACACCCTATTAATCAAGGTAGGTATTTCAGACCCAAATACTTTTATAAAGTTATATTAAGAAGTAAAGACATTGACATTTGACACCGGAAGACCTAGCTGTAAACCACTGTGATAGGGTTTAAGGCTTTGAGGTGCAGAGGTCGTATCTGCCAATGATTGACGTTTGCTGTCAAGGAGCTTTTGTTCTCTGGGGAGGTTTGGATCCAGGCAGCCTTGGTGCGGGTTGGCAACGTCGGTTAGCATTATGAGCTCCATTTTCAGGTGTTTAGAGAGCAACTTACACAGACTAATTTCCCAGGTGTGCATGAAAAAAACATGGACCTTACCTGACAAAATGTGGATCAGAAGAGTTCATCCTTGTCATCAGATCCACCAGAGAGTTCTGTAAAAGACAGAAGAAAGCCCATGATGACTGTCGCCTCCTGGTGGTAATGTATCCACGCCATTGTGCGCTGTCCAATCTGGCTCAGTATAAGCCCCGGAGTTGGGCTCGCTTGTACCTTCTCTGTGTACAACCTCTCTATTTTTTCTCCCCAAGGAAGTTCGTCAAGCCCGAAGCTGTTTAATGAGTAGGCCCTATGCATACAACCGTCTTGATTCAATTAGACGTTTTCGCTTGCTTTTTCCCGGCTACGCATTGAAAGAGTGCTTCTTGTGCGTAGAGTAACTGTGAATGTTGACACTTTAGCCATGGCCTTAGACCCTGTCTGTATGTATATAGAACTAACGTACAATCTGCAACAGAGTCCCTTCCCCAGATCATGGTGCATGGGGGATAGGCAGGGCTAATGCAGCCGTGTCATTGTATCACACACTCACATCACACATACACCCCCCTCCCTCCGACCTCCTCTGAGTTAGACCAACCCACTCAAGTCATCGTCATAGCCTATTCCTCTTACGTTGTATGAGAGTCGACATGTCATGTCCCCAAAACGTCAAGATTGTCAAAAACCTAAATACAGGTGTCGAATTCAGGGGACGCTGTTAACGAAATTTTCAATTTTATCTTAGCACCTGCCAAGCTGTTAAGCTATAGCGCCCAAACGTCTAAAGAACTTCCGCCATTGGCTTATCTTCCCAGATTTCAGCAGCATCCAGTACCAAATGTTACGGGTTTAAGGCATCCTTATTAAGGGGCCATGAACTCGTATCACAACCTCGCCTAGATGCCCTAAACCCACACGGGCATAAATAAGCAGTGTTGTGGAATTTGATGCAGGCACAAGCCAGTCACTCTAAGTGTCTCTTAAAAATAGGCATAAAATAAACAAGCTGGTGCTCACCTCTTAGATTAACTAAATGTGGGTGTAACTTTTAGTACATGGTACACACATGCTGTATTACTGTTTCTCTGGGACAACACCTAAGCCTGTTCCCTTGTCCTTTTCTCATATGACCAAAGGTGTTTCCCAAACGCCTTCCACTCAATTAGCATTTAAACGTTTGATACCATCCACTGATCAGACAATTAACTGATGATGCCGTCTTAATGAGGCGATGTACTGATGGTTACACAGTTTTAATGAAGCAAAATAATGGAAATAATGCAATCTTAATGATGCAATATAATGATGATGATGCCATCTTAATGAATAAAGGAATTACATTGATTGAATAACTGGATATAAACCTGACCACAGACATACAGATGGTTTTTCATCTTCTTAACTTTTATGTTTGTGAAAAACAATGGTCTCACGAGGCCTACAAAACTAAATTTCTAGAAAAAGTATTTGTAATACAGTATATAATTAATTATTTATTTACATGGGATGCCCAGCAGCGAATAGGCATAAGTGGAGCACCTCAACAAACAATTACAACGAAAACTCATTTACATGTCTCACCTGGTTTCCTTACATTCATACCTTACGTATAGCCACATCTGATAGGGTACTTTACATATAGTGCTACACGACTTGCCCATATTGGCAAGCTATTCCAAGTAAATGCCAGTCTTATATTACTTCTTAGTGGAAAGTCACCTTTACGACATGCTTGGGAAATACAGGTCAGTTATCATGGAAATGTTAAAGATAACTTTTTTGTTTTGCGTCTATGACGTTATCTGATAAAGGAGGGTTGCCGGAAACCGTTTTAATAATTGGAAATTAGTGATTATGAATTTCCAGGAACGCTTTTGTTTTACAAGGTCAGCTACGTGAAGCTAACGTTCTTTATGTTCTCACTTTTACTTCTCTTAAACATTGTTCACTTTAACATGTAACAATAACCCTGGCTTTCCAATATGACATCATGCCACCGCACGTGCAAGGCTTTCATATTTCCCAACCGCTCAGGGGAGATTATCGTTACTTTGATCCTAATGACCTTAACATCAATGTTCTTTAGAAAACTGATACTTTTTTCCTAGTATACTGTTTTTATTTCGCTTTTCTTTCACAATGACAGCCGCTCTGGAGGTCCTGTGTTATCCACCCACCATTATAATACCTCAGGTCGGGCTTTTAACACAGAAAAACACGCTTCTATTCGTACTAGAGCTGACCCCGGTTTCACACGCACTAATGCCAACTCACCGATTCCAATATATAATGTATAACAACATAGAGACTTTCCTTAAAATCCCCAAATTATAATTTTTTTAAGAAAGTTAAAGAAAAAATGTAGTCCACACTTTGCCTTTTTCAGTTTCTTGTAAAAAGAATTCATAAACACTTACCCCTGTTTTCTTGATCCAAGACTAGTTTTGAATTCTTTGCATTGAATAGCGCTCCCATGTCTTTCAGAGGTGAAATTCAGTTATTTTCATAAGACAGAATTCTCTTCGCCCAAAAAGGCTACCCTCGTGTGGGATATACCCCGTGGTGGAGAGAGCCACACGCTAAGGCCAATGTTGCTTATCCCGCCGCACCAACGGAATTACGTGAAAATCCCGTTTTCTTCCTAACTTAGTCCCGGGAAGCCATGTAACAGACGGCCTAGAGATACTACAGCCGTTCTTCCCGCCCGCCAGATCCAACCCGCGTTACCCCAAAACGCAAGACCCCGAATTCACCGGTTTTGCTTTATACGTCTTTAATCCAAGGAACGGATGAGGTCGGGGCTAAGTCTGCTCAACTGGTCAGCCATTTACTTTAGTTAGCTTCAACATTTTTTTATCTTTTTGTTTCTTTCTTCCCCTCTCGCTCTTTTCGAACCGTGTTCACGCTAAGACGTACAATTTACCATTAGCATGTGCCTGACTGAATCTGCCTGAAAACTTTGATGAGTTTCACCAAAAAGGCGGGGTTACTGAAAGTGACGCATACCTCCGATCCCCATGACAACCGGGTGAGGTCGGACAAGCCGTATTTCCGCTTACAGGTGTTAGCGCGGTAAATCCCCCGACAAACGCGTGGCACGTGAGTTGTCATAGTGACGAGAATAGCACAAGGGTCTAATTTAAACATGATATATGTGCAACGGTAAATGTCAACAGAGACCTTTGTTGTTTAGGCGTCTGTACTTCATTCCACGCGACATTTAAATCCCTCATGATTTGTCTCTGCAGGAGAATTAATAACTTATTTCAAATATTTCCTTGGAACAGGCAACTGGCCGTCAGCCCACGTTTTCCAGCCATATTTATTTGATTGCAATGCTTATATTTGACATTGAACATATATCTGTATTAACTGCCTGAAACGTCACAAAATCTGAGGTGTAAGAGGGTTTTCCAGCATCGTAATAATTGGGCTCTTTATATGGTTTCCATCCAGCAACAGCCAAAATGATCACATTTGTTAAAGCCGTGGAAATGTTTCAAACTCATCAAATATCAAATTATGATATTCTTATGTAAAGTCTCTTTGTGAAAAGTGACTTACATAGGAATGCGATAAATCAACCGCGCAGGCGTCATGTTTTAGTGGTGAAGTCACACACGTAACCACTCCAACTCACCACTGAGTACCCAGCTTTCCCACGCATGCCTTTATTTACATACGTCTAGGCTTCATCATTGTAATCATTTTATGTACGCTCCCGGTACATCATTTAATAGCTCGGTTTTATTTCTCGATACCTAACTAAATGGCTACATCAAATTTTGTTGTCAGCATTTACATAATTCTACTTCAGCCTTTGTGCTAGTTTGCGTATTAGTTGATACTTTTAAAACATTTACATGAATCAATGGAATAAAACCGGAACAGAGATGAAATGACAAGAGACCAAATTTCACTGGTTACGTGTGACCATTTTCCAAGCATCACATAGTCCTCCCTGCTTTGTTTTCACTTTCCACTGTGTTACTTTTTTTACTTTTAGACTAGAGGCAAATGTGTTCGGATACTTAGTTATTACGTGTATTCAGGGATATATATCATTTTTTATGAATATATGTTCAATGCTGTGTCGAACTGGATATAATACAGGGAACACAATGTGTAACTTAATCATGGTGAAAGTAAACACGGATACATGTCGTTGTAAAGATGTGTGGTTATGGGCTAAATTTTGTGTACTGCACAAGAATATGCAAATTTCGATGATGACCATGCGTAACAATGTGTCTCATTGTGTCATGTTGTTATCTCTGTTCTACCGTCCCATGCATGACTTCGCTTCGATCACTCTACCACCCCATTCAGATATCTATTTATACATACATCTTACAATGAAGTGAGCCAACCTAGCGCTGACACAAACAGGCAATGGCTTAACACCCACATATCATAATCTTACCCACACATATATCCATTAAGTTCCAGAGCTCAAATGATCGATCAATCAAACTAAGTGGAGATAAAAGTCGTATTAAGCAAAAACCATGAAAAGAGTTCAGTTTTTAAATATTTTAAAATAAATTCATGGTGGACATTTCAGAGAGAGAACCTTCCTTTGCTTGATTTAGTTCAGCCATCAAGTTATCATTAAACTCGGTTAACAGTTGGTCAAATTATTACCAGTAAGTAGTGTCTGGTGCAGAAGAGCCTCTTAATGTTTACCTAATTCTACATTGTTTTTTGTTGTTGTTGTTTTTTTCAAATTTTTGACTAAACAGGGAAATCAACCATATTCCTAAAATGTTATTCCCAACATTATATTACAACCCAAAAAGCCATGTGGCCGATTCCACAAAACTATGCCTGACTTGGGTGCAAGGGTAAACATTGCTCACAATTTTTTTACCAAGGACGTTGAAATCTTGACATATTGTTCATAACATACTTAAGGTCACACTTAAAATGTTACCAAACTTTTATTTTCTATTGAACCCCGGACTGACTTTGTGGAATCGCTCCCTGTGACGTAAATCTTTCAGCCTAAAAGAGTATTTCTTTCTGTTGTTCAACATGAAACATCTGTAGTTTGTTTAGATTAGGTGGACATGAAAACACCTTTACTGTAACCTATGGGAACGTAATCCCGTCACGGAAGAGAGAAGAAAGTGTTATTTTAAGCTCCAGAAAACATCACAAAGTCTTTGACATTTCGTTACCTCATGAAAAGCATTTACGAAGAAGTGATGTGGTATAGCGGGTGCGCCACTGAAGCTACGGAAATACCCCAAATTTGCGACCTCTGGAAATCTCAAAACCAACAAATAAACTACATGTACTGCAGGTCCAAACCAGGACTTCAAATAAGTTTAACTAACTTGACTCTCAATACTTCGGCTTTTTTCAAACATCATCTGTTATGGGTAAATCTGTTACACTAGTACGGTTTATACTATATTTCTCATTTCTTAAATTAACACCATACCTCTCAGTTAAATGTTTTTACACTAGTATGGTGTGGCTTCCAAAGCCGAAAGACTGATTTTGAATCAATATTTCGGCCATTACGAAGACAGTTTCGTTTTTACAGAGATTTATTACTCTTGAATTACGTCAAAGCTATCAATGAAACTGTTCTTTTTATAAAAATATATAAAACCAGAAATATTGAGTAAAAAGCTCGGTACTTACCCTGAAGTACTGGCCAACCGTAGATTCCGTTTTGTCTGTCGAAGACTTGTCTCCTCTGGGGTAGAGAAAATAATATTTAACCCATGTGAAATGAACCAACAATGCTGTTTTTGTTATTGTTGTTGTTGTTGTAGGTTAAGTGGTTTAAAGTCCCATATCGACACCCCTAAGCGATCCAAGTTTTTTCCTTGACCTGTTTTTGGTAGCAAGGCGTGAATGAAGTTCTGAACGCGACATAATTCCGAAAAGGTCGAGTCAGATCACAATTTGAAACAGTAACCTCTATCCAGAGTAGCCTTCGTGCTTTTACACCAACATCCAAATTGAAAAAGCCGGGTACAAATTAAGGTTCACAAAAAGATCTTTTCGGGTAAAGTTTATCTTCGTGGTTTCATCTTAAGACGAGGATTAAGACGGCGTGGACCTAGTTCCCGCGATATGCCAGCCTCGATGGCGTGAGTGTTTTACCGTTTGTTTTTGTGCAAAATTCCCCCAATCCGCCCTCGATTCACGAGGATGCTAAGCGGCTGTTAATTTCGCAGGTAATTAGAAATCCGGTCTCGTCCAAGGGTAAGCATGTCAGACCATAGCGGACTGTCCGCTTACATTGAGGGCGTCGCCAGTTCTGGTACCTATGTTAGTACACTGACGGCCGTGCGGCGGTGAATCAAGCTTAACATCCGCGAGCTGGTCCATTCAGTGACGTCATCGAAATAACGCACCACAGTCACATACAAACACCTTATCCTTGAAATAATAAGTGAGATATTTTCATTTTTTTTTAAAATAAATTTCAAAAATCAAAAATCACATACTTTTGTTTTATGAAAAGAAAAAATAAGGAAAGTAATAGAAACGACCTTAAATCTTCAAGAGTATGTGCTCTTTTAATTAGAGTTAATTAGATAAAGTATACCTACGTATAGTAACTCATTAACATCCACAGCATAACAAGTGTTTAAAAGCGAGTGCATGTAAGTGTGTTGGCGAATATGAAGACATTCCTAATTTTGGCATTTAACTTTCTTTTATTAAGTCGAAAGTCCAAAATATATAGAGTTTATTCAGTACTGAACACGTGTCGTCATATTGAAATGGGTGTGTGCGTAAGGGCAATAGAGCACTGTTTACCTGCGTAACGAATACATATCGGCCTGACTGGAGTTGAGGTTCTTGCTTTTAGGCTTGGTCATGTAGGATCTGTAAGAGAGAGAGAGAAGAGAAAGGCGAGCGTAAGTATGGGGGTTACGAATGCGCGATGACACGCCTGTGTTTGAACTATATTTATCTCGCATGGTCAGATGAATGCATTTCTGGTATGGCTGTGGGTCCTTGTACAAAGACAGGCGGAGTCCTAACTACACCATCCTGTAAAACCGGTATCGAAACTTAGGGGAACAAAAGTACAGAGATCCTCTTCGGCAAACGAAAAGAATGGTATAGGGGAGTCAGTCGTAGAAATGGCCGCCTTTTTGTTTGGCAGAAATGTCATATGGGGTCATTTTCACGATACACCGAGCTATGTCAAAGGTCATTCCTGTATTCGTGCAGAAATAGGCACAGGCCGGGGTTTTTTTACACGACAGCGAAGAAATCTTCATACATACATAACTTTTTATATAACCCATGTCGGAATCGGGAGATCGGGGATCAAACCAGAGTCGGATCATGCCAAAGACTTTAAAAATGGTACTTGCTGCCTCGCTTGGCGTTCAGTACTGAGAGGATAGAGTAAGAAAACAAGACTGGTCGGCCCGGTTTCGATATAATGTGATTTGGCGGGATGTCAGATCTGGTGTCTGTATGATGCACTTTGGCGGCATGGAGTAGCCCTGTCTCAAGGGCACAGTATATATAATACATGTATGCCATGAGCTATAGTCAGTATGTTCCCGATATTTTAGGTTTATTTATTTATGATTGGTGTTTGTGGCTGTGTTCAAGATGTTTCGCAAATATATTTAATTTGGTCACTTTTAGGAGTGATGGAAACACGCCCGAAAAATTCCCTGACTTAAAGGCACGAAAAGAGGATTCGAACCAGCGACCTCATGACTCGGGTGGAGTTTTCTGTGCACATCTCACTTACATGCTTCAAAATTTTGTGCACTGACAATCAATTAACTCATCACAATCACGACCTTTTCTAAAGCGCAATACAAGCCCATTTTGTTGGGTGCATTTTAATTGTCTGTGTGGTAAAACATACTCTGCATACAGTATTTCAATAAAAAAAAGGGCAATTGCCTTAAATGAACCATGCAAATGCAAGTACCACGCTATCTGATTACTGCATACTGCAAGTGCTAATCCTAGAATTCCTAACCTTGGATTCCGACACAGTCTTTGTCATGTCGCAATTCTCCGGTTCTGTCTACATGGTCATGTAATAAGGTGTGGTGGACACCCCCATGTATAAGTTATTGGCATGGATCGTAATTCATCGACTCTTTCAAAACAATTTCGACTCTTTACCACGGCGTTGCCTTGCAATAAGCCGGTATCAATTCCATGCAACCTGTGCATGTATACTGTTACTTCGCATATAGTGCTGCCTCAGTGGAAGGCTATGCCGGAGAAACCAGGCAATTTTGCCCCCGCCCAATCATGCGCAGAATCCTAACCTCTTATTGAGATCTGTATCGAAAGTTTATGATAAATGCAACTCTTGGCATGGCATTCAATTTATCACTTATATATGCCCGACTTCAAAATGCACACAAATACTTTCATACACAGCCACACTAAAGATCAAATCTACCAACACATGCACCTTCGCCGGTATAGCAGCCCACCACCACCATACAAAGCATTCTTCCCCAGCTCTTTGATCTTTTCCCATTTTTCAATCGGCACAAAGCCAACGCAGAACCAAGTGAAGCGTGCAGGCCAGGCGTTAACCCAGCCTACCAGTATCTAGGGGCGTCAGGAGATTCTTCACTCTCCATTGACGTTGAATTAGAACGTCAATGACAGGTCGCCACTATTCAGGAAGAATAGTGAATTCAAGTTTATCACACAGGCACTACATGTGTCAGACTGAAGCGACAAAATGCCTGAATGATATCCGAGATGTAACATACCCAAATAATAGATTTCAATAAAATTTGCGTTCATAGTCGCTTTATCTTATCCTCATGTAATATCGCACAGTTAAAAACAATGTTAGCCTATATAATGTGTGCTTTTGCTTCTAATGGATTGCTCTGCATTATAGAATGTGCTGTGGCAAAATGATATTTTAACTAAACTTTATAGAAGGCCAAAATCTTTGGTTGAAACACAGATCGCCTATTTCATAAAGCCACAATACAAATTACAAACTGATTCCCATTGTTATGGAGTGGTGTTAACATCAGACTAGGTGGATTCTGGCAATATCAACCCCTGAATTTACAAAGATATTGTAAGCAAGTCAAATATGTTATTCAAATTTTAAGTACAGGCAAGGTTTTGTGTAATCGGCCTCTTCGCGATTTTATGACAGGACGATGTTATTTAGAGAAGCTGTGTTAGCCAAGGAAGCACTACAAGGATATACCAGATGATAAACCATTAAACATTGTCCTGGAAAACAGACCTAATACAGTGTAAATGCTTTTTAAACCTTGGAATTCCACCGTGGTCTTTTAGGACCACTGACAATGATGTCACATCCGTACTTCTGGCTTAAAATATTTCGCTTCAAAGTGAATTCATTCGTAACTACATATCTTTAGGCTGAATAAGTCGAGCAGCCCATCGTTAAGTGGTAGAATCTTATATGGTCAAAGAAAGCTATTGTGGAATCCGAGTGTTTCTACTGTAACTTAGTCGGGTTAAAACATTACAAAAGATATCGAACTATAATGTCTCCGTACGGTGTATTACATGTCCTACATACATTACATATCCCTGTTTTATTTGGCTTTAATATTCCCACGTCCGGCATACAGCATGTTTAATGTCAGTGTACGATCGAGTTTCCTTTCTGAGATTGAATCGTCATACCATGCTCAATATCATATCAGATCTACACTGGGTTTATTCATTTCACCTATTCTAAGTTTGGAATTTTTTTTCAACATTGAGGTATCGATGCTTTGTGGTGGTGAACTAGATCGTGGACATTGTGACCACGGCTTTTATACGCAAGACGATCGATTTCGTGGGTACGCCTCATTGGCCAACCGGCTTGGTCACTGGAAGATCGTTACAGGCCACTGAACTTACCAACGGATGGAGCCATGAGGTCATGGAAAAATGACGTCGGTTTGACCAGTAGACTGTGCTAGAATGTTTTAAATTACACGATTAGATGCCACACAACGGAAGGTTTAAACGCCGCAGCGCCTACGTCGGTAACCAGAGAGCTCATGCCGATATATGAAATATATCATGATTATACGACGCTCAGATTGATTTTAAGAAGGCAACCTCCGACGTAAATAATTTACACGCAGTCTTAAAATCGAGAGGACTGAACTTGACAAAAGCATGATATAAGATATAAGCCAATACCTGCGACAACTGACAAAAGCGTTCTGAAATATATCAATGTTTATATAACAATTGGTGCAAAAGCAATCCATAGATAGCGTAAAAAAGAGTTTCTGCGCATTAGTACCATTTCAGAGTTTACGGAATATTTTCCGATGTTTCTTTTGAGCGCTACGTAATCTTGTGGACATCGTGAGATTGGATCAATGATATGGGTTTCGGTTGTGGAGTCAATGGGTGTGTCAAGCTTCTTCTCGAGGTCGGGGCTTTGCTCCGGGCATTCCGGTTTCCTCCGAAGTGGGTTTAAGTAGCAAATCGGTCTAATAAAAGCAACAAACATTTCATGTTGCTAAAATGAGTATAACAAAGCCTCGTGTGAGATGTTATTCCTACAGGTTTTGCATGAACACCTTGTGTCGTAAGAAACAGGTGACTGGTCACGTATATGGAACACTAACATGGCGACTACAAAATTACTCATGACGGTGTGCCTGGGTGTGCGGGGCAAGTGGATACTTTTATTTGTATTGCAAGATATCAAGGTATTCCTCCACAAATGCAAAACAAGTGATACATAAGTTGAAATGATTCAGTGGCCAATAAAGCAAAATAAAATCATACGGGGAAACAAAAGAAAAAATGAGTTCAATTAATGAGATTTTGAAGTTCCAACGACTCTCTAAAGAGAAAAAGGCACGGAAGCCCCCAAAATCAGAGGGCAAGTGTATCATATACTGACTTGTTGTCAAGATTAGAAAATTGTAAAACCATACAGAAGTGTGGGTACTGGCCGTTCAGAACTCATTTAACTAAAGTGACACTCTCGCTGCAGCCCTTCACCAACCTTGACAACTGAGGTCGCGAGTTCGAATCCAGTCATCGTCGGTTCGGCAGCAGTTTTAAGTTAGGAGGTCTGTGGAGTGCGGTGATTTTCAGGTCCCTGGTGACTACCGCTAAGGTGAATTATTCTTAAAGAGAACCAAAATTAAATACAATTTCTGTGTCTCCTATAACTTTATTTCTCGCACGGAAATGTAGTTCAGTGGACACCAACAGCATGAAATAAGGCAGGATAAAGAAACCTCATGCTGTTATAAACTGTTACACCGCACTGTATCACATAACGTTATATACGTAAGGACGTAATTACATCCTTATGAAAACGTTATAAGCATTGCCACTGGGCTTGGCTGTAGTAGCGAAAACATGTAGTACATAGCGTTGTCCTTTGGTCCGAAATATCTCACTCTGCGGTTTAGAAAATAACTAAATGGAAATACATAAATAACCTGCTCTATATAAGCTGTACAAAGCGATCCCCTGTGTTGTAGATGTCAAGCGGGACCCAGGTCGTGCTGGCGATGTCATTCCCGGTCTGTCTAGATCTGACGAGGTACCATTCACGGATGACCCCAACCGGAGAACAACAGTGTGTTTCAGTAGGTCACCCAGCTATGTAGTGGGTGGGTTTACTTTCCATAAAGGGGCTATAAATTTATCATGAAATAAGATACTTGTGAGGGTATACCTTACACGTGAAGTCTCGGTCAGGCTAGGGCGGAGCAGCTTATACTGACTTGTGAACCATAGAGTTTTTTATCAAGGCAACTGGCGGGTTACGGCCGTCTAACAATCCCATTACGTGGCCACTGCCAGTACAGTATTGTAGGTGTATGTGTAGGTGTAGTTCATCTATTCTTTCATAGGAAGTAGAAAAATAATTAAATAACCCGGTCCTGGGTTATGGGTGACTAAAGATGAAAACTCAGCTGAAGGTGGAATCGAATTCCTGACACTTTTGTATTGCAAAGCTGACCAAACGTATACACTGAACAAAATATTACGCTCTGCCCGACAGATTAAAAGAACAAGACTCTTCGGAGGTCTCAAATATTAAGTTTAATAGATCGTTCAAAATATACTGTCCATTTCATAGTGCAAATCAATGGAGATTTTTTGTTGGAGTTATGTTTCAGTTTTTTTAAACAGACCATAAAGTCTGAGGAAATGCAACTTTGGTAGATCTTTTTTATGAAACAGTTTTAGCAATTTGCATACCCTGTCAGCTAGATGCAGCAATGCAACTCAGTACAATTGCACACCCTATCAGCTAGATGACATGTCTGGACATGCACTTAAAGAACGTCGGCAGTGAAGATCTTTCGAATTGAAGGTAGTCATAACATACAGAGAATCTATTATTTATTCTTCTTGGCAGTCTTCACAAAACGTATCATTCTAAGTGCTCAGAAATAATCACCTTTCCTACACGTTGAAGAATTAGTGATTTGTTCAATCGTCAGAAAAGAATCATGTTCCACGAGTGCAATAATAAATGAAGACAACTGTCTTTGTGCTTTTCACCCGTTTTTCACCAAGGTGTTATCAACTGATGGCATAATCATATGGATTGAAAGGAACACGAAATGTGCAAGGAAAATAATCCAAACGTACACAGTACACTGGTTCTTGGTGATATGTAAAAATGAGGAAGAAGACAAAATAGCTATTGTCACGACAGATATAAAATGTATATGTCGAGTCAGTATAATAATAATAAAAAGTAGAAAAAAAAAGTAGAGTCACACCTATCAAAATTTTACTTCAATCGATCAAGGAGCTTATTAATAACTCTAAAATATCTGGGAGAGAATATGATATATAAGAGAAAAAATTAATCGTGCATTAATCAGTGGAAATCAGGTATGGAAACAGACAAACGAGTTTCAATACAAATTTGAAATTGTACTCCAAGCAAACTCGCCTGTACATTATTGTTGTGTTTTGTCTTGAAAAATTTAGCTGCATTCCTGATTTATTCGCATTTATGCAATCGTATTTGGAACTGAAACAGGCTTATACCCTACTTCCTTCTGTAGTCAGTGAACATCACCAAATTTAAAGAAAACAGCGAACACCTATGATAAATATTTATAGTTCCTGATTATTCGGATACTCCACTCTCCTCCGAATATAATCTGAAGGCAAATGGTGTGTTTTTAGATTCCCTAGATATTTGTTAAGCCGCTCAGAGGAGTATTCAATTCAAATGACTACAAATTCGATAAACTGCTAATCCTCTGTCGAAATGTTAAGCTCTTTTGTGGGAGTGTTAGCTTAAACCTTGACATTTAGTCCACCATTGCACCATAAAAAGTAAAGTTGTACATTGGTTTGCGTAGCATGCTGCGAGATTATGCCATATGCTGTAAGGCGACAAGCTATTGCATTTATAATCACTATGGTCGGTTAAGTCTATAAACATAACAAAAAAGTAATCAAGCCACAGCTGTTCACAAGCTGTACTTTATCCCCGCTCCATCCCAACGTGTTCAAACGTACCCTCTGTTCGGAGCTCAGTATAACGCATTCCTAACAATCGAACTTTGGGCAACACTGTGGCGAGCTTTTTTTCACGTTTTCACCAAAAAAATCTTTTTTTCCTTGGGGTTACTTGCCCGGTATCTGTCGTCATGGAAAGCAGACCACTTATATCTTCCAAATAAAGTTACCATAATGTAGTTATAATAGACAGTAGTAGTTGTATAAAATAAATAAATATTTAAATAAATAAATACAAATAAATAAATAATTACATCGATTCGATTAATTCGATCGCCAGCGGATGCATTCAAAAATACATATTTTTTCTTATAACTTGTGCCAAAGTCATTCTTTAAATGGCTCAAACATATCTAATCAAAGATTACTACATATTCGACCTTGAGGGTAAATATAAACCACATTATTATGCGAATCTGAAAATAAAACCGAAGTATTTTGTTACAGGTTAACGAAATTGATTTCACCAATTCATCAGTCTAAGCCCCTCATACCACTCCTATATAACAGTGTATAGGTAACAGGTTTATGAACGCCTGTGTTGATTCAATGCTAACCCCGGTACCTAGAACAACCCAAAAGAATCCGGTATCCCTTGTGTAAGGCCGCTACAATCTCGTAAAAGTAGTACTTCTAGTTTTCTTCCCACAATGCCTTTGTGTATCTTGATATGGCGTTCTAAGGATGAGGGCGTAACCAGTACCTGTATATTCCTAACTGTAATAGTTAAATAATTTTTTGAAAATAGATCATGCAACTTACCCTTCATCGGTGTCCGATTCCGATCCGCCATTGACTGGGGGTTCTTTTTCCATTGGTAAATACTCCATGATGATGCTGGCCGGAAGTGGTTTTTGACTTCAGCCGGATGGTTACTCTGTTGGTAGCTGTGACATTTCTAGGTCATACATTTTCGCGATTAAACTAAACTAGTGAGAACTTGACTTACTCTGAGATAGTGCCAGTGCGGGAAAGTTTAGCCGAGAACATGTCGCTGACCATTTGATTCTGGCTCATCTTCATACACTCCAAAAGGCTTCCACTCAGCTTGTCCCGGTTCTTGGCCAGAAACCCGTCAGCGCAGTAATCCACCTACAGCGAAAAGTTCAACACTAGAACCGTCAGAGTCTGTCAAAGGCGGGTACGATTGGGATTCGACCACTAATATCATATGCCATTCAAAGCAGTCATAAAAGGGGGGCTTTATTTAGTGAAAAGAGACGGGCCACTGCCTACCATGAGCACGGTGAACTAGACGCTATGAAAGCCTAGAGCTGAGCATGGATTAACAATGGCTTTAACAATCCTTCACGGTCCACGAAACCAGCCATCTCAATGCCTTGGTGTTTATCAATAGCTGAAAATGGAAAATATTTTATAGTACCCGCTAGCCTGCTTCGTTGGTATGCAGATATGCTAGTTCAATGCGACCTTATTCTGAATAAAGGGTTGGCGATGTATGCCTTCTAAAAAACAAGCTTTTCCAAACTTGTTTTTCCACATCCTCTCCACTAACAGTGCATACAATCTGGATGTACTGGGTGTGTGGTAGGAGACAACCAATAAAATGATGGATGTCTGTGTTTGAATGGCGTAAAGAGTAAAAATAAGTACTAAAACCCCATCCCCTGAGTTTATAGAGTGCCAGGGTCGTGGGTAAAAACTCCATAACAATTCAGTACAATGCCATTCAAGTCCAACATTAACTCAAGCTTACTCTATGTTGACTTTTCAGCTATGTTTCTTTAACAATATACATATACCACACACAAAAAAATAACATTTTTCATTCACGGGTGGGAAAGACATAATAGGATATCATGGGCCGGTGCTATTGAAGTCTACATAATTGATATATATATATATATATATCGAAGTTAAGAAAGTTGAAACAAACTAGGTTTCCAAGCAATACAATGTTCCATTATCGATTTATAAAATGCACAATATGTCTGGGTAAAAGTGTGTTTGGTCATGTAAGTATTTTTTATTTATTTACTCCCTTGAAATTAAACGAGTATCTGAAGAATATTTAATGGTTGATTTCATAAGCTGTGAACCTCGAGAAAATCCCAAGCATAACTACCACGCCTCACCAGGAACCTGAAAAATTTGATGACATAAAATTCCAGGTGATCCAACTCGAGTGGGATTGAAACTGCAGTCTCACTGGTTAAAGGTCTTCTGTCAGAATGACACCTTAAGCGAACAGACCAGAGAGGGCCCTCAATCTTCAAGCATGAAGTTAATGGTTTAATTCAACGTTTATGGTTTAAAGGAAGTTAATGGTTGAATTCAGCATGTATAACAGAAATTAGTAGGTTCAATTCAACATTTTAAGTTTAACAGAAATTAATGGTTCATGTTAATATTTAAAGTTTAAGAGAAGTTAATGGTTTATTTCAACATTCAGTGTTTAAGAGAAGGTAACGTTTAATTAAACTTCAAGAGGTTTACCAGAAGTTAATGGTTTAATTTAACGTTTATGCTTTAACAGAAGTTAATGATATAATTGGCCATTGAGCCCACTTGCACAAAGCCCTTGTAGCTACCGTGGCAACGACATGTCTCCACTGGTCGCTATGCTAATCGCGCGTAACTCTTGGAGCGATTCGTGAAACCGTCCCTTCTTCATGCTTGATATGTGGCATTTGTATGATGTCATGCGTGAAATCCAGTACCTGTGTTAGATTAAAAGTACACTACATATGTTATGATGTATTCCTAATCCTAAAATCTAGTTTTCTCTGGACTCCGCACAACAACTTTACACCGCCGTTACATTATGGTTCTGCCTTATAAATGGCTTCTCTAAGAAAATGGCCAGCATGATGGAAAGCGAGATCACGCGTTCGAACTCTCGATGATTGTGGTGCTACTTTTAGGTATGGTATTTGTTAGTTACATGGTGATGTGAAGTGTGTTATTTACTTTGTCTCCTTCCATGCACATCGATATGAACATTATTTTGGTCGTTTATTTATTTATTTCATTGGTGTTTTACGCCGTACTCTATATTTTGGTCATATGTTATTACAGACTATTCAGAATGACACCACACCTTAGTGCTGCTTCAATGAAAAACCATTCCCTACCTAATCACAGTATAAGGGTATCGGGCCAACCAGGATAGTCTAGACCCTTGTTTCACGAGCCACCCCATTGATTACCAAGATATCAAATGTCAAATTCTGAAGTCCGACCTGAAGCACGTGTGTCAACGAATTTGTGATAACTGCAAAACAAAGGGAGGAACGGCTTTATCCTCAATTATCCGCAACAAACGTTCACATGGGTTAAATAACTTGTTTCTTGTTTGTTAGTTTTGTTTTTGGTTTTTTTGTTGTTGTTTTTTTTTTCAAAAAAAAACAAAAATAGGTATCTATATTATGAGAAGACTGTCACGATATGTTAATCAAGTCCTGTCCACTTTTAAGTATTAGTTATCCTCTTGTCTTGTTAAATTCTTTTCTCACTTTAGCTTCCTTTTCGCCAGCTTTGTAATTACACAATTATCTTAGTGCCCAGATAAGGGCCTAAGAGTGATAAACTGAAAGTGAAAAAGAAAGGGCCAGAGCTCTACCGTTTCCCAGTTAGACGCTATGGGCTATATACAGCAACGCTATTAATGTTTTGGCATGGTCGTTCAGGCTAAATGCGGCTTCATACAAATCTCGATACCACGCCATTAACATCCAGTGTGGTTTTCCTGTTCGTGTTTAAACCAACTTCATACGAATATATTTGCAACGTCATAAAGGGCAATTTCCTTTTGTTTCTCATGTTAACCCAACTTTATACGAATTTCTATACCAGGGCAATAAGGCTTAGTTCGTTCATTCACGCGTGATGCAAAATCATACCAATCTCTGCCGCAATTCTAACTCCATACCCTTCAACATGTTATCCTTCCCGCCAAGGAATTTCCCAAACTGTCGCCCTACAACACCTGGTATAATGAGCTTAACGGAAAACGCACTGATATATAAGTTTTACTTATGTGGTGGCTTTCGTCTTTCAGTTTGCTGTGCAAGGTGCCATGGCACGGTACTGAGTGAGATCGATGCGTTGAAAGTACACAAGTCGTCACTCCTACTTTTTAACGCAGTGATTTTAATAATTAAATCTTCTAGTTTTGTCACTGCCAGGTTTTTTGTTTGGTTGGGATTTTTTGTTTGTTTGTTCTTGTTCTCTTTGCATTACTGTGACGTTTCTTTGAGAAATTACTTCTGTTACATTTTCATTGCAATACTATCACTGTAACGCATTTTTTAATAACTGTCACGTTTTCTTCGCGTCATTGTCACGTTTTCTTTGCATTACTGTCATTTTCAAAATGTTTTTCCATTATAGGCACTGTCAAGTTTTCTTAAATTACTGTCACGTTCCATCTATCTATTGCAATTTTTCCGGAGCAAACCTTATTCATGGTTTCCATCGGCCGCGAAGTAATAAGTTGTCATGTCACATCTGTGTCTCGCAATGCATTACAGATTCAATAAGAAGCATTATTATTGTTCAGTCTTATTACTTAAAATCCCTCATCTCGTAACTATTTATTTATTTATTTGAATGATGTTTTACGCCTTACTCAAGAATATTTCCCGGGGGAAACCCACGACCATCCACAGGTTGCTGGCAGACTTTCCTATTTACGGCCGGAGAGGAAGACAACATGAGCTGGACCACAATGGTGGTAGACTTTTGGATCACTGCGCTCCGCTAGCGCGCTAACCAACTCAGCCAAGGAGCATCCCCACCTTAATTTCATAACTCGCCACCCCCACACATATACATGTATATATAAAGAGCTTTGAAGACGCTGAAATGGTGCAGTCCAGATATCTCGCTCAAAGCCTGAGAGGCCTGGTACTTCTCCACTAGCCTTTGTCCTAAAGCCACAAATCGTGACTGGGTTTTCATTCACAGCCGCTTTATATCACACAAGTTCTCAGGCTTTCTATCAATAGACTCGCAATGAAAGGCACTAAAATATTAAGGTGTGACCTATGCATAATGCATACATATGTCTTACTACCAAATATGCCTCATGCATAGGACGGATCGTACGCGTCCCTTTTTAACGCATTTGTATATCAAGAACACTTTTCCGATCTCTTTATAATACGTTTAGCCAGTCGATGAGCTGGAATATGCTTAACGTGCCTCTTGTCATGTCATAATGTTGGATATTTTTCTTCACATTTTATTTAGCTCTGGTTTCTATATTTTACTCCTTACTTGTATGTGTGGGAAGATAACTTATTTAAGATATGCTAATAACAGCATTTAACACTGTAATTTATAGCACGTATGTTAAGACGTGTAGTGCTATGACTGGATAAAGTGCCCTATTTACTGCCGCTGGCGTGGTTGCAGGTCATGTTTTCTGTAACTGGGTAGGGTGTCATGTCGGATGTAAACCGGATGGGGTGTCATGTCTGATGTGGTTGAGTAGGGTGTCATGTCTGATGTAACTGGATGCGGTATCATGTCTGATGTGACTGGGTAGGGTATAGTGTTTTCTGTGACTCGGTAGGGTGTCATATCTACTGTGACTGGATGGGGTGTCATGTCTGATATGCCTGAATGGGGTGTCATGCCTCCTGAAACCGGGTGGGTATCATGTCTAGTATGATTGGTTTTCTGTGATTGACAGGGGTATCGTGTCTGCGGTGACTTGATGGGCTGCCATGTCTACTGTTACTTGGTAGGGGGTCATTCTGCTTTTCTACTGTGTGGTTATCATATCTTCATATATCGTATCTGGATGGGTTGTCTTGTCTACTGTGACTGTTTGTGTGATGTCGACAATGGCTGAGTGGGGTGTTTGCTCGGACTGGATGGAGTGTCGTGTCGACAGTGGCTGGGTAGGTGTAACGCCAACAGTGATCGGATGTGGTGTCACGCCAACAGTGGCTGGGTAGGTGTAACGCCAACTGTAACTGGATGGGATGCCATGTGACTGAAAGGGGTATCACCTCTGACGTGATCTGCATGGCGCCCCAGCGGGGCAACCCTACATATACATATACCTCTCAAATCAACTCGTACTTTCCGCAATATACCTGTTCGACTTTGCACAGCTATTGATGGCCGTCATGAACCACAAATGAGAACAAGTTAACAGATCACTACGCTCTAAACGTACAGCTCGTTGAAGCGCATCGTGTACACGACACTTCTATAACAAAGATATTCACCATTAAGTCCTAGTTCTAATGCACCAACTTAGACACTTGTGGATATAACGGACAGTTGTAGTATTCAGTTTGGTGAGGACATTGGTAATTTTTTTTCTTCAATACAATGGGACTAGTGAACCGTGGTGAAAGTTTCTATAGTACATGAACTGTCCTGGTCTGCCGGGTTTACAAAGACTGACCACTGTGGGAACAGCATGATCCCTCCACCCAAAGTTAGGCCACGCTGTGTAAATTACGAACCGGTGGCTAGTGGAATGTCGTCTAAGACGCTGAGAAAATTTTGTTTCATCGGTTTTTGACATTTCTTTTTTCAATGGATTAAACTCTTCCAGAGACCATTAATTACATCAGCTATCCAGGCAACGCGAAATCGAATAGGTTCCACACTTCCATGCAAACGTATATCACACTTTGTGTTTCCTTACTTTTAGTTAACAAGGAATGTGGTGAAACGATTCTTTCTAAAAACTATAACCTGCCTTTATAAGATATGGCAGAGTCAGTGAAGGAAGCGAGTCAAAACTGTATAAGGAAATGTAAATAAATCCTGGGTAAGCTGAATTTAACTATGTTCAGGAGAAAACATTCCTCGGAACAGCTTTTATCCCTAATCCAATTAATAAATAAGTATGGCCATTTTTTAATGAAGCTGAGAAGGTTTAAAGTTTGCTCGCGCTCATACATAAAATAATACATTCCTGCATAGTTTTAAATCTGGGGTGGATCTTGGGAATTTAGTGATGTTATATTACTGTGATTTAGATAAAGTGAAGAAGATGTAACAAAGGCAATTTTAGCTTAGAATGTAAGGCAATGTTGCAAAGTCATATCGGTCAACTGTATGAAAGACGATGTGCATTTGGCGAGGAAAAAACACTCTAAATGGCGACTCGGACGCCCAAGTTCCTGAATCCGTCCGACTCTATACTACACTACACAGACATGTCTGTTGACAGGGAAGCCTCCATATATATATACACACACATCGGTGGTTATTTCAGGAAAGCAGGCAGACCACTTCGCGGAACAGATCTCGCGATTAATTCGGGATTTTCAAACAGCCATTGTTTGTGCGGAGACGCCTCGTCAACATTGCATCGCATCACCATCGACTCATCTATCTATCCCTCCCATCATGCAGTTTGTATCACAGTTGTCTGTGCTATGTGAATCATTCCGTTTGAGAATTAATTAAAATCGTGGAGTTTGTTTTTTCCATTTTTGATCGCAATTAACTAGACCAAACACCCGCATTCCTCTCAGACGGTGCATACGATTTAATGCCGGTGGCGGGGAAGCCTTCAAATCTCTGGCCAGCAAAAAAAAAAAAACAAAAAAAAAAACAATGAAAACACCCACTTATATGAAAACCTGTTAATTTTGATATATTTAACGTTTAGGATTATATTTTTATCAGCTGATGAACATGTCGATGAGCGGTGACAACAAGAATGAATAGTTCACGATAGCTGCATCGTTGATGGAATCAGAAGCACGCATATTCCAGCTTCGGCCTGAATCAGAGTGCATGTCAGAAGACAAAGGTTCTTCATCTCATTTCTTTCTTCATTTCTTTATTCATTTATTTATTTACCAAGGAGAATCCGTGATAGTTTGACACACAGGGCGGTTATCTTGTTCACGATGGTTAATAAACCGAGTACTGAACCCTGATAATTAAAGACGCTGTCTCTTATCTTCTTTCAAGTTCCATAGGGACAAAAGAAACTGCATCAAAGCCAGTGTAAGATGGATTAGAACACGCCATACCCTTTTGTCCAAGTTGCATTGGTCGCGAGCGTGTTTTTTTTTTTTTTTATATACACTCTACATGCGTAAGCCTATTCACCAGAATTAAACAACAACGTCGAAGTTAGTTGGCGCTTACACTGGGACCTGCAGCATGAAGCCCATTCTCCCCATGGAAAACGACCGTACTACTGACACAGCGCCGTATATAAGCAAACAAACTGAGCAAATACACCGTAATCGTATCAGAGCCAGGTCGTTTGTGATGGTTAAGAAAGCGTGAATACAAGATTCTCCAACGCCCTGTCCCTCTATTGACGTTTTTATGTTGGTATTCATATATAACCGAGATAGGTATATAAAACATTTACGAATAACTACGCGTATATATATATATATATATATATAGAGATAGATAGATAGATAGATATACTTCTTTTCCTAGAATAGTGCAATTGAAATTCTTGAGTACCGGTACACGACGACGGTGTATGGTTAAACAGTCCGTGTTATCAACTCTGTACACGTATATACTTGTGTGTGTGTCACAGATTTACCATCTGATCCTCACTGTAATTATAGCTGTAACTGTAAGTCTCTATCTTACCTGTCAGTTTTGTATTTCCTAAGACTTTTATAAAAGTTTTGTTGCGGGCTAAACATTAAGAATGCCAGCCGCAGGTCTACAACAATGTCAAATCCACTTTACACGTAGGCATCAAACAACAGTTTCGGAATGAAGACGGGATTTAATGAAAGATCGAATGGGACTCGATCTAGATCAGATTTGAAATTAGATCATCTGATCCTAGAACAGGTTGTTGGGTGACAGAATGTGCTCAAGCAGTAATGACACAATTTAATTTCATTATATTATCCCTCAATTATCCCTCAAATCCCTCAAGCTCAACATAACTAATTATCGTTGAACGGTTCGAATGTTGAAGTGGAGCGGCCACATTTCAGCAGCATGATTCAACATCCAAATGTATAACCATGTACGCCTGCGGTCACTACTACATGTATATAGTCTAACCACCGATAGGGAGAAAACAGATCGACAGAACCTAAATTTAGAACGTACAGAAGACGGTACAGACAGATTTTCCAGCACTCATTGTGGGGAACAATAAATGCGTGATATGCTCAAATATTCACTTTACAGTGGCGCAGAAGAAAAAAGCCAACAGCTCCCCACCCATACCGCCCACCCCGTGATGACGTGGTCTACACATAGAAAGGGCTAATAAAATGTATACGTACACATAACTTTTCCATGGCGGATCACAGATACTAAGTTAACGTCAGTTCTGAAAGTGTACAGTCGCCATGGTGGACACGTGTGCATAAAGTGAAACTGGGCCCAGCATGTTAAGGGGTAAAATAAGTTATACATTTTCTCCAGTACGTTTGCATGCAAATAAGTATCAGCCGGTAGATTTGATTGTATACCTAATTTGAACCTCTAAATTTACTCTATACATCACCAGACCGTAATAGAGGGGAAAAATCCAATCTATGAACATCCTTCGGGTATTATCAGCGCATACTTTGTTTAACGAAGATAAAGTAGGCAGTTTGCGTTTGATTACAACTGCGCGTTTCTGCTGAAGGCTAAATTCGTCAGCCGTTAAAGCTGGAAGAATTTGCTTGTAATGTCAGCGGAACGCTTGAATATATTTGTGGAGTGTTCGTGCTTCTGACAGAGAGCGCGCAGTTGCAAAGGACAACAGACGATGACGTCACAGGCACACAATCTTCTACATGTACTTCACCACGCGCCTTCCTGCTGCTTCATTTGATTACATATCTGAACAATACGACAACATTGTCTTCAGGCCGTCTCGAATTGAATCAGCCATTGTCCATTCTTATAAATGCCGTGTTTACAATTTCGACTTTGATTCATCAAGTTGAAAGCTTCCTGAAATTCAGCAAAAGCGTGTCATGAATGATTCTACTTCTTCATCAGAGCGGTAGACTTGCGGAGCAGCAGTTCCAGAATTCCCGGCAAAATGCGTGCGTGTGTGTCGACGTATGCGTGTCTGCGTAGTGGAATTATAGCTCCACGCCTCTGGCCCGCTTTCTTGACACAGTCGGGCCAGCGAGCCAACGGCGAAGAGCTTCAATCCCGCTCTGGATGTTTGTCAAGAGAACAGGCTCGATATGTGTTTCTCGAAGCTCACGTGTCGCTCTGGCTAGCTTCCCTTCAAGGGAAGTGCGCCAGCTCGAGCTTCAGATTTACAGAAATCAACAATACTTCAGATAGGGTGGATCGGATCGAAGGATAAATCGCGAAAATGTTTTCATAGTCCTTTGACGTTGCCTTTGCCCACCTCTTCCCAGCCATCGGGTTAATAGGATTAAAGCGAAGGCAATGCAACACGATTAGGAGAAATAAAAACGGTGTTTATCGTAGTTAATTCGAACTCAATCCTGTTGACTCTATATATCTGTCGATGGCATTTCTTTTATTGCTCAGCGCTCTCCCTCTTGACGAATGACACAAGAAATTGTTCAGATTATCTGACTTTGTCCAAACGGCTGGCCAGGTAAATAGTCGGAAATCGGTCGCTTTGATACAGGAGTGGTCAGAACGCTGTTGTTGGCCTGTCTTCTCCTAAGCTAAAGTAAGTCCATGGAGTCCCGAGACTGGAAGTTAGACAGGCGATATGTCTACATTACACTGTCCGCCATGACTTCCCTGATATATAGCAGGGGCGATCTGGACTGGTTTACGCAACGTTATACCTGTGAATACTTTCTTGTTGAATTGTTTGTTGAAACTTTAAGTGAAACAGCACCCCAAACATAAATGACCGCCACATGAAAGATCATTGAAAACTATATGCAAAACCACCTGTACATGTTTTCGTTTTGTTTTTTGTAGAATTTGTTTTTCTACTGGGTAAAGTAAAAGTCAAATGTTTGAATTGTGTAGGCCCTATTATGAGAATTTCAGACAAATAAGTGCCAGTGAGGTCTATTATGGCCCAGAAAACACATCACAGATTTTAAGCACTTAATATATAGCATTTCATGAAGTTAAAAATATTTTTTAAATACCGAACAAAGAAGTTATTTTTTAAATTTAACTTTCAATGCTTACTTATTTCTAGGATATCATTTTTTCTTTAACAACATCTTATTAGCCTGCTGATAAGCATTTATAGCAAAAGACGCGGAAAATGATATAAAAAGGCTTCGGAAAAATTGCCTATACATTTGTAAGGTCAAGATGACATTTGTCGTATCGGCGTGCAGAAATCAACAATATGGGAACATGTGAACATCAAGTAGAAAGTGCATAGGGTAAGAAAAAAAAATTTTGCACCCTGAAAAGACTTTTTTATATCGCTAGTGTAACTCATTTCTGTAAAACTTAAAATTCATCGTCAGTCGGTATTACAGGACTCCGATCAAATGTGTTACACCTGTCCACGTAGCACTGGAGGTTCGAGTAAACAACAAGCATTCATAGATGAGAAATGTAGTATATTTTGTCAACATTCCATTGCCTACTCCAAGCTTGGAAGATAAATGAGAACATCTGGCATTATTTCCTCCTACATACTTCTTTCAATGTTTTTTACTGTTTTTATTTCTTCAAATAAATTAGTTATTCTATGTAAATGTCGATATAAGTATATACCGATTAAACCTTTTTTTAATTATAGAATGCGTATTGTTATGTGTCAAAGGAGATAAGTTAACCTACTTACTCCTGCTTTGCTCATATTTATACCCAACTGTAGCTTATACGAAAGGTATTTTAAGAAGTCTGTACAAATCGGAAAGGAAAAGATAGGTGTGTATTGCTAAGCAAATGTCCGTGTCCATGTTTCCAGTCAACGGTTACAACATGTAGGCCTTACAATGTCAGATGCAAGGCAGGTCGCTGAGTGAGGTCGCGGCCCACAAACAGTGCAGTGATGAACAAGTTCAGGTTAAAATAGAGTTCTATTAACTTCATGCAAACTAGGATTAGTTTATCAATAAAAATGCAAGAAAATTTTTTTACAAAAGCTTGCACACGTCAGCAATAATGTTGACAGACGCGTTTAAGGTATGTGGTCAGTTTCCGAAACAAATAATCCCGCACACTGATACCTCAGGAAGAGGAGCACAGAATGCCGAAGACAATGTCTCTCTGAATTCCAGCTGTTGGTTCCAAATACGAGTGCTCATTTCCAGTTATTAAACACTGTTTTACAAAATAAACCAAGTTCACATTCTGTCGATAGTGTTGGTCGTTCTTGAAATACTCAACAAAAGTATGGCTTGACAGATTGTTAAACATTCGTCACGTGACAAGACAGCGCGTGATAAAAACAAGGAGAAGTAATTCCTGACATTGCTATCATGTCAGCGGACTAGCACCAGGAAATACCGCGCACAGCACACAAAATGTCGCATAAAAATCTAAACCCCAAAATCTGTCAAGGAACCAGCTAATACAAGCACTGAGAGTTTAGTAAAAGATGTTACACCTGACTTTTAGAATCTATGCGCGTAAATAATCAGTAATTCGTGTAAATTTATAGTTAGGAGCCATATTTTAGCCATTTAGTGTCCTACATGGAATAATATTATTTAGCATGTCCGTAGTTTATACTGTAGTTTATAGGCGCCCGAGGCATTTATGTCACATTTAGAGTTGTATAGGCCAATTTAAGTACTTCACAGCAACTGAAATAATAATGTCTCTATGTCTTATCATTTGGTCCCAATGCCCGTTAGTCAGAGTCAGTAACTATGGCAAAAATTTCATGTCAATTAGAATCATGTTAAGGACACTGAACCAGTGAATACAAAGCATTCAGTCTAACGGAAAACGTGTAGACGGCAAGGGGGATAACTTTTGCGTTCATTATGATGAAATCTTCATACTGAGTAACACTATCGTAAATAGCCATTTCTGTAATTTAAAGAATGATCATTCGTGGCCACCTTGGTGCATAACCTGCAGGAGAGGCTCTAAGAGGAGATCAATGGTTGCAATGTAGCATTTTGATTAGACTTTAGAAACATCTTGCAAGCAGCTAATATTAGAAACGCTTTGACTGGTCAAAATTAATTTGGATAGACAGCCCACAAAGTGCAGACGTGCCAACACATTTTCAAATGAATTTCTCTTTACACGGTCATAGTCTATCCACATAGACGAGTAGAAATTAAAAGTCATTCTAATTACATTCCCTCTGCTCACTTTCTGGAATTTGCAGATTTGAGGTGAAAATGCATTTCTCATGAATTAATTTTTCCCATTTTCTCACGAAAATTAATACCCATCGTCGTACCAACCCGGCAAACATACATACAAATGTATGCCCCTTGGCATCATCTACCCCTTTTCATAGGGTCCAATCTAACGCGCCAAGGTCTTTACGGTACAATGCGTTTCAGCTGCATGGAATGTCATCAAAACTTCATAAAGCGGGGAAATATTAAGGGTCTAGCCTATCAAACCACTAGGCTAGGACAATTTATCTTTATGGCATTTCTCCTTGCACATGTTCAAACGTCCCGGTAAAACTCATACAATGGCGTTAATACGAGCTAGGAAATATTTTACAGTTCACATTGAGTTTGAAATGATTAAAATTTATTCACCAGATGCTGCATATAAATAGTGGTTTGCATATGGAATATAGTAAGTAAAGGGTAAAGGGCCAGTCATTATCCAGGTAGAATTTACCGTGGAACAAAGATCATTAAAATTTTCAAGACCATATTTAAAAGAAAAGACAACAAAAAAGATAACCAAAGTTATTTCAGGAGATGGGCCCATACAGACTTAAACGTCCATAGGCACTTTTTTTATGACGTGCATGGTAAATGTATAAATCATCCTTTAATCTGGAATTCTTACGAGGCCATAGGATACGCCACTTTAGAGAAAGTATTAAGTGAGAGACACTCTTCTGTGTGCCAAGTACGGATCAGTTTATTGTTAGAACCGAAGGCCACGCATCGTGGCTCCCTGGTTGTGACCTTGGGGAATAACCCATATGTATTTATATATATGTATATGTACCACTTTCTGGTTGAAAATGGCTTTAAACTATATTACAATTCTTCCTTCCTTGTAATCACAAGGAAAACAGCTGATTTAACATTTCTTCTACATGGCAAAATGGTACTGCTGATGTCACAGCGGACACAGATGTCTTCTCGGGTGGTAGAAATATTTCGATCTTGATTGATTAAAACTGAGAGCGTGATGGCACGTTCGATTTTCTTCACACGGGCGTCTTTGCTTACTTTGAACTACGATATCTCAGTTATCATACATCATAAAAAGTCACGCGTTTTGAACTATGAATAGGGTTTTTCATCGATACATAAATAAATCTGATCTAGTGTTGTTTTTTCTCTTAAACATGAAGTAATAATGTTCTATGTTGGGTATGATCATGCCCTAATAAACAACGTTTGATGTGTTTACCTTCAACTGTTTTGTGTGTTTAATCATAATCAAAACTACCTGACGAGCCAGGTGGCTTAAAGCTGCAGCCGAGTGAGCAAAAAGGGTATTCGAAAAAGTGTTTTCACGGATTAGAGTTAGTCGTCTTTCTCAAGAACCCATTAGACAGCTCAGTCAAAGATATTCCCCAAATATGTCAAGTACATTGTACGCAATTCTAAAGTAAGCTCTCTAGAGTTGTGTCCCCTTGTATGGTACATAAATGACCAATTCATATATGTATGTATTGTTGCTGTTGCATTCAAGCGGGGCGAATCAAGTAAACTCTGCATCAAACAGTGCTTTCAAAAGTGTCTTTCTCAAATTCAATTACAGATTTTAAAGGTAAACTGCTGCATTGTTGACTTTCACGTTATCGGCACAACGGCCTTGCAGATTTGTCAGAATGTCGGTTCCAGCACTACATGTCCCGAATATATGATCAAGGGCGAGCTACACAGCATGTTGATACATTGCTGGGGCGAAACCTTCGATGAGCAATCCACGAACACAGCTCAATTCTTGAACCAGGCTCACCTGATGGGAAACAGGACTTGTTGCGCAAGTAAGATTGATGTTGCACAACAGTGTTATACAAACTGGCCTCCTGGGAATGTTGGTGGCAGTATCAGTGGGCAGTATCAATGCAGGCATGGTAGATTTGACACTGACGGTGAACTTTGGCCCGGAAATGCTTTACTTACCGTTCCTGCGTAGTGTGTGACGGAGAATCCGAGGTTGCTGGTGAAGGATCTCTGGAAGTTGACAGGGTCAGTACAGTTTGTGGCCATCTTCTCCACGAGAGTAGCGTCCGAGGCCTGGGGAAAGCGGGACTCCTCGTCCATAATCGCTAACAGACCAAGCGGTTTCTACAACAACGACATAAAAACAGACGTCATAGATAACAGATCAAGTGTTTTCTTTTACAACAACGGCATGAGAATCGACGTTATGGCTAAAATACATAATGGTTTCTGCAATGCCGTCGTATAAGTAAAATATTCATTAGTACGGCGTAAAACACCAATCAAATAGTAATAAATAACACACCCGCGGTTGGAATTATAGCAGATTTTGTTTTCATTAATGACAACTTATCACCTAGTACGGTACATGATATGGAGATCGATGGTATTTACGCGCGTATAAAACATTCCTTGAGTCTTTCTGACAACAGCTGACTGTTGTGTTATCACACAGCGCAAAAAAGTTCAGTGAAGATGTTCTTACACTCGACGACCATGTAGTGCTTGGTATTTCATAGTATCGCAAAGTGACTGACTTGATACAGTCGTAATGAGACTCGTCAACAACTGCAGTCATCACAGGACTCCATAGACACTTACAGCCAGAAACATATTGAGGAGTTCCTTGTTGTTCTGGAAGTTGATATGTGTCCAGGGAACCCTCTCTAATTCGTACTCTCTCTGCTCCTCAACAAACAAGTGATCGTTGAAGTAATACTGCATCTGCTCATTGGCCACGTTGATGCACAACTGTTCAAAACTGTTGTAGGTAAAGTTCTCGAATCCAGACATATCCAAGATTCCAACGCTCAGGTCGAGTTTTTGCCTAAACAAGAATGACGTCATAGAGATATATATTTCTATATATAGTTGTATGTTTTGCTTAAGCAACAATGTCATCATATATGAGTGATATGTTTCAACAGACAATTATTTGGTAGATATTTTCTTCTACAAATGCATACGGCAAGCAAATACTTTGTTTTATAAGTAAGAATTACTTAATGTTAAGTTTTATTTTTTAATATTTGTCTAATACGGCTGTTACAGAACACTTAGGGATCATTAAATATTCTGGCACCAAAATTTCTTATGCATATTGCAAATGAAACTGTCAGGTTTTGGACCGTCTTTGGCTTTATAATTCTAACTTCACAGGCAGACTCCAGAAAGCCATTTCTGATTTGATTCAAGATTTAAATCTTTGTCGTAGTGCTTATTCTTTTGGTACAGCCAGCTGAAATTTTGATACATTTGTCTCAATATTGATGAGGCCATCAACTTTTAATTTCCATGACTCAAATAATACCTACAAAGTCATTTTTCAGATTTTGAATTTTACCAGAAATGGCTTTGTGGAATCGGGGCGACAAATGTATTTTCGCTAACCTTCTCGTGTATTTTAGTCTGGATGAGAAACTCATCCCAGAAATGGATCAGTAATAGATAAATCAATGAACCATGCTCGATTCAGCTTGGGCCGAAGTCTTCATTGCGAGGGAAAGTTGCCCATTGCTACCTACTGGTATATTTCTAATTATTAGTCCTACGATGACTTACTTGTATTCCACCTGTGGTTTTAGACGCAGGTTGATCTGACGTACGATCCAGCCGAACAGTCGAGCGTAAAGAGCTTTCGCGATGGCGTCGCGGCCGTCCTTCGCCTGGTGGAGGTTTTTGTTCATAATCACACGCTCTCCTGAAACATAACGGCAAATATGTCGCACTGTGGCAAAAGTTCCAGAATCTTCAGCATAGCGTGTCTTCAAAGAGCAGAGTTATTTAGTTCCTTTTATTACCACGGCGTGTCATCAGTGCACAGTGATAGAGATAACAGTGTTATCAAGTCTTTACCATTTACACCCAGCACAAAACCAACGCTAAGAATCAGTCCACTCTAAGAAAGTACATTACCTAGGCCTACTCATCATGCCTTCAGTAGGATGGTATACATGTATCTTAATACAAAACGCTCTTAACCTTACGTACTAACTTTGTAACCTCCCTTGCGTTAACCTAATCCCTGAATTTTCTGGAAATTTCTATTCTATGGAGAAAATATCTCCCCATGTTCAACTCATGTTTATTCAAATTATCCTCTAGAGGTCAGAATCATATTGTGATAGTTACATACCATGCAGTTTGTTATTCACCAAGAAAACGCAGCAACACTCACCTCTTGTATAAGTGGCGCTAGAAACCAGGGATTCGGCCACGGCCGCTTCGCTTAGGCCCATCAGTTTACACACTGTAGAGAAATACATGTAACATACACAGAGACAGCTTTAATTGCACACAATTAGGAAGTTCCAAATGTCTCGAGCCATTACTTCACTAATCCACGATTAAAGTTCTGGTGAAGCTCACGTTTAAAAAATTACAACACATATATTATGAAATATTAAAACATTCGAAAAATATAATTATTAAAATAGAAGTGTTCTCAGTGAAACTGATTATAGATGTAGTATAAGGAGTTATCTCTCTCCCCCAATTAAAGGCAATAAAGTAACAGACATTGCTGTTGTATGTATTGTAGATACAGAGAGATTCCATTATAATTGCTTTCATATAAAATAGAGATAAAAATATGTCTAGTTAGTAATTCGTTGCATCTTTAACTTTACAAATGTAATGATATATGAGCAAGTAAGCGTACCAATGTGTAAAGGCAGCTCGTCCACAATGTACACGAGGTCGGAGTCGTCATGTTTGGCAAATGTGATGTTTGTGGTATGCAGTACGGCGGCCAGTAAGGTGAAGATCATGGATATCTCCTGTAATCAGATGGGTGAAAAGGAAATTGAAACAATAAAGTTTTGGAGGGAAAAGGGAGCCACAAAATAAAAATTAAAACTTTTAAACCGGTAAATCATCTCGTAAGTTGGTAAATCGTATAAACACACCGCCTTTTAACACATGCTCTTTTGTTAATGCATCTCTGAGGTCATTAAATATCATGAAAAATCTTTCTCCACAAAATATCTGTGCAATCCTTGGAAAATATTTTGTCTCTAAATGGCTCTTCGTGCATCTAGATCATTTTGCCACAAATGGCTCTTCGTGCACCTAGATCATTTTGCCATAAATGGCTCTTCGTGCACCTAGATCATGTTGCCACAAATGGCTTTTCATACATCTAGATCAGTCCGTCACGTGGCTCTTCAAGCACATTGATCAATTTGTCACAAAATGGCTCTTCTACATTATTTTGCCACAAATGGCTCTTCATGCACCTGGATCATTTTGTAACAAATAGCTTTTTGTGCACCTACATCATCTGTCACAATATAGCTCTTTGTGCGCCTGAAAACATTTTGTCACAAAATTGCTCTTCGCGCATCTTGATCAACACGGTATGGTTGCAATCATTCATACATTTAGAAGACGGGTAAATCTTCCATTCTACTCATGACCAAAGCATTATCAAACAAAACCAGCGTTGTGACATATGTACATGTATAAGGGAGCACAGTGTCTGAGTGTAACGGTACCTACCCACTCGGTGAAGCCCACCAGTTTGAGAATGTTCAGTTGTTTGTGGAACATCAGCCTGTGGGTTTCTACATCAGCAGCAGAGATGAATACTGGTCCTCCGCGGGTCTCGTCACGAAGTATTCTGAAGGAAATACAACAGACGTTTGTTATTTTTTTTCCATTAAAACAGCATTTGTCCTGGTTGTCTCTCTTTGGTGACAACTTTTAAGGTGATTTACATTTGAGTTGGGGCCATCTTTAGCGATTAGACAAATACAGCGCCCTTCATCCAAATGAACTAAATACTTCATTTCAGCTACCCATGTGTTAGCATGGTATGGCTAACATACTGCCAACGTGTAAAACTGATTAATTTTCACCTGTAAGTTGATTAGTTCTCACCTATAGCCTGATTAGTTCTCACCTGTAGTCCTCAGGTGTTTCCAGGTAATAATTGCTCAGTTCCTCTCGAGTCATTCCGGCAAACAGGTAGTAGAAGATGTGGAAACTCCTCTCGCCCGCCCCCTGCTGGGTAACGCGTGTCTTCTCCAACAGGTAATCCGTGATCTTAGCTAAGTAAGACAGTGAGATGTTTGGCAAAATAAATGAAGTTCTACAATAATCTCAAAGATCTGTTTTGTTTTGATTACAGTGCAGAAATTAGTGGTGTCAGACCGTTTGACAACATGTAACCAGGGGAGGTAACTCCTGACACTTGCTGTGGACAAGTATTATCAATGGATAGATGCCTAAACAGCCAAATGGGTTTCAACAGCTTAACACTGCACTCACGTTTGCGTTTTCAGTTTGAACTATGAAAACAATGCAGGTGCAGAGAAAGATATTTATGCAATGAGATCATCGTATGCTGTATTATATACAGAAATTGACTAACTTTGTTACTTTTGTCCATTCCAAAACATGTCTGGAGTTACTCTTCATCACTTATAAACAGATTAATGTTTTATGCATTTTAGTGGGGAATAAACAAAGACGCTGACTGCAGTATAAAATGTTACCTCCTGTTAGTATCCCAGCTGGTGTGAACTTCAGCTCCAGGTATTTGCCAAACCGGCTGGAGTTGTCATTCATCGCAGTTTTAGCATTCCCAAATGCCTCCAGTAATGGATTCACCTGATACGAAAAGTGATAAACACACACACATTTATCAAACGTGGGCGCTGCAGTTTAATCAATATTACACCAGCCAGTGATTCTATAACAATTGTCTTTTGTTCTTCACAATATCGTCGGCAGCAGACTTTCTCACTTTCTAGATCATTCTTTGACCCAGCCCCCATAACTTCCTGTTCACTGATTTCCCCCTTACCAAATTTTTAGTAATGTTACGCGCATGCGTGGCTGCTAGTGTAAGTAAAATCTTTAGTTCCGACAATCAACTGGGTATGGATGCAGGATCTGTATTTAGGGGCGGATTTTACACAAAGATCTATATCTGGGCTAACTTAATGATAGAATGGCCATAACTGACAATTTTTCACGAAATTAATATGCGTTTAAAATTCAAAATAAAAACAGCGTGTTGTTACAGTAACATATTGTATTCTCCAGAACCAAGGTTAAACACGAATCGAATCGATACTGTGGCTAAATATGAAGTAAGGTAGGTTCTTCTTAAAGCCATTACAAGGCCTTGTGGTTATATTGTAACAAATGTTGTGGAGTTGCACCCATAAGGCCAGAGTACACCTGACCAATGGGATATAAGATTCGGAGTCGGTGTTCACACAAATGTTGACCCCATCGATAACCATACACGCGATCAACACAGGTTTTGGCCAAGTTGTGGATGGCTATGGAAGGATAGGTTAATCCTGGGAACAACGTTGAACAAATAGGGGTCAAGATTCACAACTGTGTTAAAAACTGCGAAGAAGGTGAGATTGTGTGTTTAGCGTTGAGGGTTTAGGTTCTTTCATCAGCTGAGACATTGTCGGGTTTTGCTTTTATGGGCTAGCACTCTTTCAGTGAATTTATTTCTGCTTTGCTTGTCACCGATACCTTTTATTGTGTTAGGAGAGAAAAGTTTATTTCCCAAAGATCTATGTCCAAAATCTCCAATATTCTCTTCAATTTCATAAGACTGTAACTGTCTGAACATTCTGTGAGCCCAAAATTCACAGCTCTGTTGTCTGCAATGTTAATAGTTCTGAAAGTTTGATCACAAGTTTGTATCTTCCGCTTTCTCTTTTCACCTTTGTTGTTTTTCAGTGAAGTTACATTGACTACAATGGATATACATCAAACATAAGCCAATCGTAGCCATAGCTGATGAAGTGTTTTTAACATTACAAAATTTTTGTTCATACGCAATAAACATCCATCGAGAATCGTTTATAACTAACTTGTGTATATTTAGCAATTACTGATTCCCAAGATATTGTACATTTTTCATAAGTGGAATTGAAAAACTACAAGTAGTATATAAATATATTTTTCTGGATAACTTGTTTCGTGGAATTACGGCATGAAGACAATGCTAAGAAAATTCTTAGAATTTGGCAACCTATCCATATATATACACTATACAGTCTAATTTTATAACAATTAAAGATTAATAGCGTATTATTGTGCATTAAGTACCATGCACCATGAGGGCATCTTTCACAGGCTCACCTCGTTGATTTTGGCCTCCAAGAACGGATGGCTACTCTGACATATGAAGGTTATGTGCTGGACCATTAGCTTAGAGTTCTCAGTCTTCCCAGAACCAGACTCGCCGCTGACCAGTATGCATTGTGGCGCCCGTCTCTCGCGCATGCGCTTGTAGGCATGGTCAGCCAACCAGAAGATATGGGGCTTTAGGTCACTCCGAAGTTTGGCCTTCTGGTACTTGAGGTGATACTGAAACATAATGATAATCAGCAGGATCCTTCTTCTTCCCATTACCGCCATTTGGCGAAGCTTTGCTTGCTCACTAATGAGGTCACATAATCAATTCCATTTCTCGCTGCCTCAGGAGGACTGTCAATTACTTCGCAAAGGACTGTGGGTTACTCCCAGCTATCTGGTTTCAATCGCCTATAAACCGATAAACCTCGGATAAATGCAAAAGTTTTATGCGACGCTAAACGTCAACCGCATAAAGGCAAAAATATACCCTGTTAAGATGTCGACGGTTTTAGATAAAAATAAGCTTATAGCCATAAAGTTCTACGTTAAGAGCAGTAGAAATCACGTTCTCTGAAACTAGACAGGTTTTCCCATAACCTCTAAATAAAGCTCTAAGTAAACAAACTGGCAGCACTTGGACATCCTTACCTTACGGTATTGGTTTTATTTCATTCTTTGTTTAAAGTGATGTTCAGGAACTTTTAACTCACGACGGTGATCATTTTTATGGGTGACTGAAACCGGCGTTACCGGCATAAACCTCTGACTTTGGCAAGTTATGTAAGAGCTTTCTTATGTCGGAGTTAACGATAACAAGCCTATACAGATCTTTAGCACCCCTTTTGTTATTGGAGGACATTTTCTGGACAAAAACTGAAATCCTGGCGTTTTTCGTGTTCGTTTCGTGGGGCGTATTTTGGAAACGCACACACACCGTAGCTTGTGGCTACAAAATGCGTATATTTTGTGTTTTTTTCTTTTTTGCTTTTACATGTTGGGTAGTCTATACTTAATCAAACCAAGGTTGTGAGTTCTACTTGTTCAACATGAATACAATGTCTCTTCTATGCAAAAACAACCATTGCTGAAACATTTTGCTGGACATGCGTAGCATGCAAGGTCGTCGGCGTGGTTATGCGTGAGAAATTCAACCAACAATCTCTGTATACCCACGTGACAAAAATTTCTTACGAAAAACTCGGGTAAAGTCTAAGAGCTACGGCTCTGTGCCTAATAACCACTAAAAACGCTTCAACTCCATCGGGAACAATGGCGGCTTTGACAATGCCGAGCGTTGACGCTCAGTTCAAACAGTCCGGGACATCTATATTGTTTTCTGCCAATACCTTCATCACTTTAATCAAACTGCAAAGACAGACAAACGTGCTTAGCCCATACTTTCCTTGATTATCTCCAAAATGTGCCCAACCATTGCACCTCACTTGCATGAACGCAATATTTTGAAAACTTTTGTCATAGCGTAAACTAACAGTGAACCGTGAGGTATTCAGGGCAAGATGACTGGTCTTTGAGGTTGCATCTTCAAAAACAATGTCCTTTTTGTGGAATCGGAGATCTCTTAATCAAAAGATGCAAAAAGCCATTCATGTATGACTTTCATTGTCAACCTTAAAAATTCGGGATTTTTCTGAACTGTATGTTCTCAAGAGGAAAACAAATGCCTTGTCGGTTTCGATGAAACTTAATCTAATCGGTAACCGTACCTATAAAGACAACAAAGTCTGTTTAGTTCACGTGTGTGAGGTTTACATGATTCAGGTTCCGAAAACGCCAACATTCCCGTCAAAGAACAATGATGTGTAGAATTAACAAAAGGGAAACAAATAATCATCTGGACAACAGTTTTACGGAACTTCATGCAGGGTGGTGAGACAACATGTATTCGTGAACAAGCTAGAGTCATCTTCTTGAGAATGTTTTAGACGAACACCCATTGGTATGAACTAAAGAATAAGCTAGGAGAATTGTGGTACCAAATGCAAAATATGACGACACAAATGACGACGTTGCATCCTTAAAAAAGGTTAAACTGTCTGTATGGGGGAAAGTTTCACAGCGATCACACTTAAAGCATAACGGTGGTGAGGCGAACATTGGCATTAGTACTAATAAAACTGCAAGAGAAACTACGAATTAGAATAAATATTCTCGTGATAACATGGTAATTGACAACATCGTTACTGATGGTACCTCGGATACAGATTATACCCCGGGTGATATTTTAGCGTTCGTGGTGACAGGCATTACAATAAAAGGATGGCACTACGTTTAGGGGCCATAGTGTACGTGGAAAAACTGTAAAAGACGACAGCAATCGCACTTCAAAAGTTACCTTGGACTATCGACCATTATAAACTTAGACAGCATTTTAGTTCGATTTCATTGCACCTACCTGTTTTCCATAGATGCTGAGCCTTTTGAACGGGTTGACAGCAACAACAACATCACCGATATATGTCTGCCAAAGATGAAATAAGACAGTAATTAGTAACACCGAAAATTATGTTATCATACAGTAACATAATGACGAGCCTCAAAATGACCTTGGTGAGCAATGCAAGTTTTATGGCTGGATAGCTGAGAAGCATTTGGCATTTTTCAAAGGAAACATCTAAAATGAAGCCAGCAAAACAAGAAGACTTAGTTTGAGCAAAACACAGTTTCGTACAGAGCGGTAAAATTGCGTAAAGTACACATACCACATACTAAATATGTACCAAAAATCTTGAGCTTGCATTGAAAAGGTGCTCAATATTTCTAAACAACTAAACAACACTCTTAAGTATCACCCCATATACAAGTACCAGGTGTTCCTCAGCAGAAACAATTCGGGAAACACGAACAGTTTTTAAAGGTAACCAATTAGAGGGAATCTTCGCAATCTGTGAATTCCTAGTTCTACATATACCTGTAGTATATGGGAGCTCATTCTAAATATGTAAGCTTTTTTCTTTGATAAGAGGTTTACGCCGTACTCAAGAATCTCATTTGTACGACGGTGGTCAACGTTATGGTGTGAAGAGAGCAGGGAGAACCCGAGGGAAAGACATGACCATTCGTAGCTTGCTGCCAGACCTTCCCACATACGAATAGTGAAGAAGTGAAAGTGACGTAGACTTGAACTCAGAGCGACCCCACTGGTGAGAAGCTTCTGAGCCACCTAAGATTTCTTACGATATGTACCAAACGTTAGCAACAGAAGGAATCGAAGACTACGTACTGCTGCGACAATCAGTGTCTGACCTACATTTTCCCTCTGTGTACGTGATAGCCTGCACTGGAATTCAATCGCGTTTTCCTGAGGATTCTGTGGTTATCAGTTTTGTGTCATTGTACATCAAACGTACATTCTGGAAAGATGTGCCGATATTGTAAAGATATTTACGAACAAACCATGAAGAATTTTCTTTACGTTTGTCTATAAATATGAGCGGGGAAGTTTTAAGTGTGCAGTCATTTACTTATGGCCACTTGAGAGCAGTATTTTACTCAAGTTCATTTTAAAGCAGTCTCGTTCACTTAGAAGGATTTTGTGGGATATCGGCTTTCGTTCCAATCGACATACGTCAATTTGTACCCCATTTTTTATACGTACCAGTTTGTGAGCTTGTTTTTCCACTTGTTATTTTTCCGAGGCGTTATTTTGGAGCTTGTATCGTTCGTTGTCTCTTTGTGCGATTACGTACATTTCATCCCAGTTTACCGTGAAAGTGACTTGGTGTATATCTCCAAAGACTGAAGCATACATCGCCAGCTCGGCATCACGGACGATATTATCAACCCGTCCGCCCAGGAAAGTTGCACGTTGTCGGGAAATTGAATACATACCATCGTTGGCGTAACGGGTCCACTGCTGTTTTTCACTTACAGGACTGTCATCCTTCGATTCGAGAATTCCCAAGGACTGTGGATTCTAATATTTACGTGGACTGACTTGCCTTTGGAAGCGGGAATATTCCATCCGGATTTAGACGCTGTCGCCATTAAGAAGCTATGTTTTTTTGGTAATTATCTGTATTGTTTTATATTGTCAGTTGTACTATTTGTCCGTTTTATTCAAATATATGTATTGAACTTATTCAAGCGTCTTCGTGTTCCTTTGTTTGATCTTGTGTAAGGCCTATCCCTGTCTGAGAGTTGAACAAGCCATTTGTTTATCATTTTTCCTCTCCGATAGTGGTACCCTTACAGTCACAAGCACATTCTGAAGATTCACTAATTCATGGATTGATCGACTTGTGCTTACCGAAGGTTATAATGTTAAGAGGTTTGGCCTTACTGGGATTAGGTGTAACCAAAGATTAAGTTGTCTACTGCCATAGCCCCTTCGGTTTTAATGACTGTTTTTGTGTCATTGTACAATTGCATAACCAAATTTGCGACTAAAGCCTGGCCACAGTATACACCGTTTTCAATGCTGGGCTCTACTTCTGTTTTATTTACCCCCCCCCCCGTCCCAAATTATTTCCCTTCTTTTTCACCCATCAATGATTGACCTTCACAAATTAACAAGAAGCCTGTAGAAAGAGGAAAACTTAAGCCGTGCACACACTTAGATACCTTACGTAATTGTCTATGTCAACTCAGTAGAGGTAATCTCAGGTAATTATACGTGTTTATTTAACGCTACCTGCATGCTGCCTCTGCCAGTGTTCCGCAGTAAAATCCGGGTATCATCGTGTACATATTGCGAAGGGTACATGCTCTACTTAAGCACAGCCAAGGTGAAATTCATTTAGGTGACTCAATTCAGTAATCTCAGACTTAAGTGTCGAGGATACTGAACAGGCTCCAAGGCCCGAGTATGTGGGGGTTTTTAGACACGGAATTGCTAAAGAATCGTTTATTATATAAGAGCTGTAAACTGTTGTTTCACAGTTCATATATCTAGAGGAAGATCACCATGGTTTGCCTTGAATGCATTAAATGTGAGAAATGATACTAAACACTGGTGCAATATAGATGTATACACTAACAAAAATAAGGCTCAGTCGGTTAGCGCGCTAGTGCAGCGCAATGACCTAGAAACCTTCCACCAAAGCGGTCGCTGTGAGTTTAAGTCCAGCTCATGCTGGCTTCCTCTCCGGCCATGCGTGGGAAAGTCTGCCAGCAACCTGCGGATGGTGGTGGTTTTCCCCGGGCTCTGCCCGGTTTCCTCCCCCCTATAATGCTGGCCGCCATCGTATAATTGAAATATTCTTGAGGACAGCTTAAAACATCAATCAAATAAATAAATAAATAACAGATTTTAGCCAGTGTACTCTAACTGGCCTAACTCTAACATCTAGCCTATTTCTTGACGACAGAAAAAAGACTATTAATAAAAAAAGGCGTAAAATACATCATTCCATGCCGTTCCGCAGCAGCGTTCAAATTATGGACGACCTCTTTGCTTTAGGAACACAACTGTACAGAACAGTTGACATATTACAGAAAATGATGAAAGAGCACACGGCTTGAACCCACTTTTTGAAGTGCACTATGCTCCGCAATTGCACATATATGGATTAAACATAAATTTTGAGTGTATCTTTTATTACTAAACATCACGTTTGAAGAATCCTGTCACTTTATTTAGAGTTTCGTTCTTTACCTGCCAATGTCAAGAAACTTTTCGTCTGTATTGTTCAAAGCAGATACTCGATACACGCATAGGTGTATTAGAGTCAACAGCGGCAAGAACACTTCCTTGTCCAGATCTTGTGTTACGTGTTACGTGAACTGAATGCCTTCATCATAAAAGTCTTGCGCATGCTCAATCAATAATGGGCATAAGTATCCAGAGCTGAAGCACACGCTGCCTATGAACACTATTCTATGTGTATCATCTGCCCAGTCTTCTATGGGTACAATATCGCTTCAAGGATACAACATCGTTGTAAGCATTGTTCTTTTGAGCAATGATTTAATCGCAAAATGTTACTATTTGAAGTCTGTTTTCAGTTTCGAGCACACAGCGTTTTGGGGCGGTCTTAGCAGTGCTTATAATAAGCCGCTGCAATCACCTTGCAAATATTACATAAAGCTGCTGGTTTAGACACACGTGTTCAGCGCCTGTATATGAATTATTTGCACCCGGGTCAATTTTCACTAGCCATACAGATACGCGTTGTGCAACCGTAGAATGTGCGGAGGCCAGTAGAGGTCGAGGCTGTAACATACAAAGTCTGCAGTCTATAAAACTCAGTTCTGTCAATATGTTTAATTGGCAAATTAGGATAACAAAAAAGCTGATACGACTTTTACACATTGCTTTCGTTAGCAAAATTTGTAAAGCTGTACTAAGGAGTACAGCCATAACTGTCTTCACTATGACATCCTAAAACAGGTCACTTAATTATTGCCACATTAATTGTTTCGTGCCAGATCTGTATAATACCAAATAGTTTTTCAACAACGTTTGTGAATGAAGCCATCCTCCATGGTAAGATCTTGTTCTTTGCCAAGATTTACGTTTCTCAAGTGAATATGATGTCAAGATTTTTTCCGCATAATAGCCCCTCTTAGTGTGGTACATACACTGATGTGTTGATTTGTTTTGTTGTTTTTTTCTTCTGGATTTTTCTTACAGCGTTGTAGCTAACCACGCTTTCCCATTCTTTTAAAATGGCAGATATGTACCATACAAAAAATCTTTTTTGACCTAATTTGAAAATAAAGTCAACACCAATCTGAAATCTTCGATATGAAATTAAACTAGAAATGATCTTTTTTCTACAGTGGATGAAAATCATTTTTCTGGGTCAATTATATACAAACAAAACCTGTATCAAATGGTCATGCACCAACACGTCATGTAGCCTAATATTCACAGCAGGATTTTTTTCAGAACTGGACAAAACACACAATCGGGAAATCTGTTTAAAGTGTCTGTAGCCTACATCAGGAAAACATTTGATAACGCCCTACACATATTCCCACGGCACACTGGTAAGACCTCAGTATACTATGTCATGAACCGTCAAGTTTTCTGTGGCTCCCTGAAACCTTCCTGGAAATCCGGAGCGCATTAAAAGAATCTGAAGTACAGAGAAAAAAAACCGGTTACTCTATATACACGAGATTTCGCGAGATTTAAACCGATCCCAAATGACTTCCGCCCTGACGTCTGTCTTGTGACCAATATGAATATAACTGGGTGAGAAAAGGCAGGTTAGAGTTAAACGCCATGTTGTAAGTACACACACGGACGACACGCACGAAGTCATACTGGTCACACCAGAATTGAAAACTGCATTAGTGTATGACAGACGGAAACGCCGTCTTCCGCTCTAGTGGACGCAGTAAGGTTAATTGATGTAATCGTTTAGACTACAGCCACGTGTTTGCTATGACAACAGGCCAGCCCTAGACAAACAAACACCAGCAATGACCCAAACATGCCCCCCAATGCTGAAGTCTTATACTCTCGCCGCTCTCTACCAACAGATGCGTACTGTATTCGTGTTGCTACCGATGTTTTCTTGGCAAGTTTTGATAGGGTCATCAGGATCGACTAGCTGTATAACAGGGTGGACAGGGGCAAGTGCGAGATGTCACACACAATTTGAGAAGTCAGAACAACGACAACGCGTAAGGAAGCCGGTCTTACAAATATCATCAGCCGTGAAGTGGGATGATCTTTAAATGCCTTCGGCTTGACTGGTATTTAGAGAGGCATGTGACTTCTTTCAACTCACCGACGTTTATCTTTGAAATTTCCGTAAGAGGGGTTAAATTATTGATGTTAAAAGCAAATGCTTTTCGTTTCACGGCGCCTTGAGAGTTACTGCTGTTCACCTTTCCCCCTTCCCCACATTACCCGCCCCCGCGCCCCCGCCCCCTCCACCACACACTACCAACACATTCACTCACATATCGGTGAGGAGTTGAATGCTCGCTGAGGACAACGTCCTGAAAGTATTTATCATGATAGGATAATTTTGCTTACAAAATAAAGACATACCTATGTACACCGCGTATTGACAGACCCGATGAAAACAACAGTCATTAAAGAAGTACACCAATAGAAAAGGTTATGTTTGGAGTAATTGCGTATGCTTTCTGTAACAAAACCACTTACGTGTCTTTTAATACCTCTTCCTTCTCCAAATTCGCACGCATAATGTGGACATTTACTGGTATTTTTTATGTCTATAACGGTTGTCTTATTCACAATTATATTTTACTTATTTATTTATTTATTTGATTGGTGTTTTACGCCATACTCAAGAATATTTCACTTATACGACGGCGGCCAGTATTACGGTGGGAGGAAACCGGGCAGAGCCCGTGGGAAACCCACGACCATCCACCGGTTGCTAGCAGACCTTCTCACGCACGGCCGAAGAGGAAACCAGCATGACTTGGGCTTGAACTCACAGAGGCCGCATTGGTGTTAGGCTTCGGTCATTGCGCTGCCTTAGCGCGCTAACCCACTGAGCCACGGAGGCCCCCCACAATTATATAAATCTGTGATAAAGCATGAGCAATGATAGGCTACAAATGGCCGGAATGAAATCCACAGTCAAAAATGCCCCAGGAACATCCATGGATCAGTATATCTGGAAAGCTTTGTCTTCGCACGCATTCTAACACAAGAAAAGACAATGAGTAAGATATTGTTGCTTCTTCCTAAGAAGAATACACAGCTCCACATGCACCTGTCTGACGGCATTCCCAGAGTTTTTGCACAGAACGTCCGCAGAGTTTTATCCCCGTGCATTTGCAGAATAACAGCGTTAATAAAACAGTGTTGTAATAAATCATTTGTCAATGCCCAGGAATGTTTTCGTGCCTCTCCAGTATGTTGTCAGAGATGTGCGTTTAAGTTCGAAGGCAAAGGTTAACAGGAGAGGTCAAGTCGTCCGGTAAGATGGACAGTTCCACGGCGCTCGATATTCCCGTTGTCCATAACCCTTTTCTGTGTTTGTATCAGTGTGCCTTTCGAAGCTCGGGGTAAAAAGTCACCCCTTCTTGACAAAGCCACGGTGCAGATAGGCTTCTGTGTTTGACGACAAAACACAATGGCCATGTTCACAGACTGGTTCATCTTTCGGTCATCTTAGTGTCAGAATCTTTGTGAAGATCTTTGTAGGCTCAAGTGACTTTTTGTAGGCTCAAGTGACTATACGTATTAGTTCTCACCCCTGTTAGAGGGGTCATGTGTGCACAGCGTCTGGTGCCTTCGGATCAGTTCAGTTTTTCGATTGAAACAAGGGTACCGTAGAGACTAACGCGAGAAGTTCGACTTCTTGTTTCAACTGAAATATATGATTCAAAGCACTGCCAGCTGAGCAAATCTCAAGGAGTATTATAGAGAGGGGAATTCAGTGTCATGATAATTTTGTGTAATTTATGTTTCATTTTAGCTACACAGTATTCTGTTATTCCCATGGTTGATTGAAGGTCGAAGTCAAAAGTCAGCTTCATTTCAGTCAAATTATAATTTAGCTTCACTTCTGCTTTTCCTACTATAAACGATTTTTTTTTTTGGAATTTTCCTCGACTGCTAAGAAATCGAATTCCGACGAGATCAGATAAGATCCTAAAACTGGTCATAAGCTTTAAAAATAGGTGATAGAGAATATCTTGTTTTTCTATTATTTTCTAGATTTAGCTTCTGCTGGGATCCCAAATGTCCAAGATATCCACTTAAGATTTATAAGGACTTTCTTCCAAAAGCATTTAAAGGTGAACTATCTCGGTTCTGTTTTTGGCTTCCCTTAAATGAATGATATACCTGTGATATAAGAAAGGGTGCAACAAAAAATGCATCAGGTGAGTATTTTTACTCGCAGAAAATAAAAATATATCCAGCACCAAAAATTCCGAGAAGAGAATCACACATCGCTTGCCACCAATTGTTTAAGCCTCTTCATTTTTGCTTTAGCTAAAAAAAGTTATGGGAATTCTAAATGGTTCTCCCAACTGAGGTGTTTCACAGGACACCAAACCCATGATAAACTCCTGGGCGATAAGGGCCTAACATCGAATAAAGGTGCTAAAACCTACCCAAACACTTTATCCTTAACCCAAAGTATACTCAAATGTACCCGAAATTTCTCGATGTGGGCGTAGCTGGTCGGATGTCAAGAATGTTTAAGTCGTAGTACTTTAAGCCAAATCACAAATCCAAAATTACATACTTGAAGTTTCCACCATTTCCTTTGTATTTCGTTGGGTTTTTTCTTCGTCGCTTTTATTAAATTTTGATATCTGTGTTTCTAAATGACAGAAAAAGGCCACATAGAGACTTGACATTTCCGACATAAACTTTCATCCTAATGCTATCAAACACATCAGTTTTCATAAAAATCAGAAAAAAATGTGAAAAAGCAAAGATGGTGCTACTGGCGCAGATCATTGAGTAATATTTTCGTGGGACAGTGGGCAGACAGTAAGAAATCTGAAGGGTAGAGATTTCCCAAAAGGACCTACAATGCCTAACCAAGCGGATTGCACCTGAACATGTGAAAAGCTGCCTTGCACATTAGACATACGTTATAATGTTCAAAAGTTGGAATCTGGGTGAGAGCTGCAGCTGAGTGGGATTCAGAACTTGGGACAGAGTACGATGTGCTTTCCGGTGGACTCACCAACCCCATGCATAATCAACACTTCTCCATTTACCTCGCCTAAGTGGAGAACATACCACATCACAAGGTGACTTTCTGATAAAGCTTATGTAGGTCAGTGCACCCATTCAATAGCTGTTGAGGATTCACTTTTATTACCAATTCTCCACTTCAGTGTGTCAGTAGGATTTCTCCTAGCAAGCATCCAGCCACCTCATCAAAATTCTGCTGTCTTTCACGAAGAAAATGATTTTCAATTCACAATGCTGAAACGGATGGACGAACCACCAGTGGCTCTTAGTATTTCGTTAAGCCACTTATTCAGCCATACGTCTCTTTTCCAGCCTCCTTACCAGTGATCCAACTGAACCTCACCCCCACATTTCACGCCTTAGGAATTCAAACAACTCGCATGTCGTTAATCGTTCATTCACGTCTTCATAGGTTTGCATAGAAAACATAACATCCGTGGTTGAAAAGAAAAAAGTCAGACGAAGACGAGCTACACATGTCATACAAGTGAATGCATCGACAAACTTGTAGCCGGACAGCCAGGGACGTGACCAGGGCTGAGGCACTATTTCCTTTTGTAAACTTTGTCATTTAAGCTATTTTGCATCAACCTTATTTATAACTCTGCCACACAGAAGTTCCAGTAATTCCAGTGACGTCTAATAAGTTGCAATTGGCACCACTACTTTGTATTCTATTAATTCCGCTTAAAGCATACCGTTAAAAGGCGTAAGCGTATAAGCTGCTGTTTTTAAGATAACATGATTTACATAACAATTTAAGCACTTTGAATAAAAGCGAATTTCCCCTGTAGGGAGCGAAACATTTGCCAAGTGTCACACCGTCGTAGCTGCCCTGATTTTACTGGTTCGCTTTTAATATAGTGCAGCATCCGCTGGAAGAGATTCCTCCAGACTAAGCTTATCTACTTTTCGATATTCAACACTATATTTCCTGGTGTCCTCAACAATACACTCAGTAAGTGTGAGGCCGATCAAATGTGGGGAACAGAAGGACGGGCAAAATCGAAGGACAAATATATATGTACATACATACAGACATTCAATCCGTTCCAATCAGATAATCTGCTCCTGACAGATTGGTCTTCGTCGAAAGAGAATAAAGTCAAATAAAAAGGAAGGTTTTGCCAAGCTGTCTGCTACTTTAGTGTTTATCTTTGGGAAAGGCAATTTCCCAGAGTTTTTGTCTTCTGTAATATCGCCTCCTGCAAGTAACGGGGAATTAAAGCTACGAATGTGTTGCCGGTTCAACGGTTAATCCTGAGCTTTTATCATCTATCATTGATGCTCTAGCTTTTCTCTTTACGCTGTAGTGTTTTATACTGTTTATGTTCATTTAATCCTGATTTACTGTTCCAGTCAACAAGGTTTCACTGATGTATGCCATCTCAGTTAATACTCTTTACTTTAATGGTGTCTTTTAAGTGTATAAAGTATTAAAAAAGTTCAATATGACACGCTTCAGGATGACGTGTCTTCCCGTGGACTTGTAGGATTATTTCAACTACACTTCCAGGGATACTTGAAAAAAAATTTACAGTTCATTAATACCTGCAAAGGACACAATTTCAAGTATTGACAAACAATGCTCAGCCGTCTTTTCCTAACAATTTATGTTCAAAATTACATTATCGGTATTACACTGACCCTGACTATAGAATTGATCGGGAGGTGAGTTATTCATTAGAGTTATCTGTCCAAACTCAGGAGCATAGGAGTGTTTACTTTAGCCTTCGTTTCATTTCGTTACAAATTTGTTAACGTTCAAATATGTTTACACCAACAAGTCAGGCCTCGTACAATGTCCCTAGCTGGATTTCTCATTCCGATGACAATAATTCGTTGCGCAATATTGAGTGTTTGTTCTTATAGACATCCCGACAAAAGAATGCCGAAACCCGACGAGGTGAACCTCGTTCCCGTCTGCTTGCATTCTTCCCTGGTCAGCATCACGTCTACCCTTCCAAGGTTACATCATATATGTGATCATGAGTCATTTCGGGTATCAAGGATATCGCATATGTCACGAGAGTTCATCTTTTTATGCCAACATATTTTCGCTGATCAGTATACCACAGGCAACTGGCTTTACCGATATGCAAGCGACATTTTATGTATGGCTCTGTATTCTTCTTTGGTTTCTGTCAGCTGTCGTTTAGCTGGATGGGTAACCGGGTTGAGGAGGCCTTCAGACACGGTTCAGATATTGACGCGATTTGGCCTTGGATTCCTGTAAGATCACCTGTCAAATTTCTTACCCTGCTCGGGCTTCGCAAGAATCATATCATCGAGACATTGTCTCAGTTTTGTCACCTCCGGGGTGTTGTTTTTTTCTGTCGGCGTGGTAATGCCCGGTAGCCATCACGTTAAAGTGCTAAGGCGGTGTAAGTCTTAGTCACAATTCCTCTAAAAATCATAAATTCATAATTTTTTTTCCAAGTTGTGGATTTTTATCAAATATGGGAATATCGCGACTGTTAAACTACCGGTACGTTTGTTGATATTACCTCAACGAAAGACTTTATCATGGATGGTTTTTCTTTGACTAAAAAAAAGCATAGCTTGAAAACAAATGACTATATATATCTCCCAGAACGAGGCTCAATGAAGGGCAAAAATCCTTATAAAACTCTACATATGTCATAACGTAAATTAATGTCAAACTCATTGGTGAGGGGATAGCGCACTATAGGGCAGCGCAATGACCCTGGCGCCTGTCACCAATGCAGTCGCTGTGAGTTCAAGCCCGGCTCTTGTTGGTTTCCTCCTCGGCCGCACGTAGGAAGGCCTGCCAGCAACCTGCGGATGGCCATGAGTTTCACCCGGGCTCTGCCCAGTTTCCCTCCACCGTAATGCTGTCCGCCGACGGGTAAGAGAAATGTTCTTGAGAAGGATTACGACAGGAAAAACTCCAATTAAATGAATAAAAAGATACTATATTAAATAAATGGTAAGGTTCAATGATAAGATAATGGCTGACCTGACCTATATTTTGTCATTTACTGTGAACTGTCATTTTAGTGATATCCTAGCAGGTGTACATGAATACTCAGGGTCAAAGTGACACGACATCTATATAAGAATGAACGGGGCTAACTGAATTCCTTCAAAGATGCCTAATATATTTTATGTGTTCCTCAACCCAAAGACAGTCATAGGTAAGATTTGCTTTAGTTTTGTTAAATATAGCTGCGCATTTTCCTTGCAGTTGAATGAGACAGTCGGAAGTACAGTATTTTCGCGTAATCCCTTTTTCGGATTTGATATTTTCCCCGAGGTATCAAAACAAAGAAGCCCTGATCAACTTGGACAAGCTCCACCCTCTTTGAAAACACGAATGGTGTGGAACGGGTATGTGGGACAGACAATCTGCAAGGTAAAGTTTTGGCCGAGCTACAGAAACTAAATCTGTATAAGAATCCTAGGTGTGGTAAATGAAGCCTCTAGGATTTCTCCGCATTAGTTTATAGCCACATGCTATTTTCGTTACACAAAGATACCTAGATGGAAAATCGGGTTCAGACGACAGCAAGGCGATCGATGGGACATGGGTGTGTATTGGACTGTTTATTGATCTCGGAGTTTGGTCGCTTCAGGCTCGCTCAAACTGATTACACGAAAGGGGTAAGGTGACGCATAGTTTATGCCTAAACATCCGGTCAACGGTGCCCTCTTACCGTGAACTACCAAACTACAACTCGAAAGAAACCGGCGAAACCTTGAAGTTTGACGGGTGTCGTGTGCACGCCAAAATAAGTGCAAGGAAGCAGTCAAAATTAATGCCAGTGGATAACGTTTCTTCCAATCGGCCATGAACTTCCAAATATGATTTATTCGGTGGGCTATTTTCGGACTTAGGTAATACTGATCGATTCCTTCATGCAGACCTTATACAAGCTGCTCTGTTTTCAGGAAAACAAGATAAAGATTTACTATATTCAAATAGTTTTTATTTCCTGATCATTTGTAGCGGAGGTTGTTGAAAGCCGCATTGTGTTAAGATAGCTATGCTGTGTTTACCCTACCGAAGAATTGCGTATACCTACATGGGTGTTTAACTTTACACCTTGATAAACAAATCTATGGATGAACAACGCTGGTATTGATTAGGTGGCATTGACCTGAAATTGATTGCAACGTGCTTTAAAAAATAAATCAGTCTATGTATAAGGCAGACTAATCATGGCGCCGAAGCATTTTGCAGTGAATGTCACTATTAAGAAAGTGGTACTTACAAGTGGACAAGAACAATATCTAGATCAGTGTCTGTCACAACTATATAATTTGCCTGGCATACTGTCAATAGAGCATCCACCCTCACAGAAAACCACGTACAAAGCGGTAATAATACATGCGCCCATTCCTCTGACACATTAATTCTGTAACGGACATTGTCATATCAATAGCCCCCCCCCCCACCGAAAAAAAAAAATAATGAACATTCAGTTCCAAACACAAGAAGATTTAATTTCAACTTGAAACTAACGTTTATCAGCATTATAAGACTTTGAAATATATGTTTTTATAATAATGAAAGACGATCAGTGATCAAGAGAAGACACAAAAGGAAGCCAATCGTCGGATAAAACCAAACAAACCAAACAAAAGTTTGTTACCGTTCAGCTTAGAATTGCTTCTCATTAATATAAAGTCAGGTCCGACCCAGCCACAAGAACTGCCCTTGTGTGGAAAACGCGGCCACACTTCTGCATTAGTTCACCAATTATTGAATAAAACCACAACTGAATAGTCAGAAAGTGTTGACAGAAAGAATATCAACCATCTGGATGACGACTCCATATTTAAGTGAATGAATATCCAGGCCAAACTGCAGGTTGTCAACCGGGGAAACAATATCTAAAGTCAAATCTGTGACACACAAATTACTTTGAGCAATTGTTTCCTTTATGTTCCGATCCTTTGGTTTGTACAACCCATGTTCTTTACTTGTTTTCAGTTTCATTTACGAGTTATGTTCATCCTGAGAAGTAATCATTGAAATTGAAACATTTTGAAAACGCTTTAAAGTAAAAATATCTCGTAATTCTTATATATATTCTTATCTGTAAGCAAATTCATTCGATATCAACTGCAATAACACACACCCGTGAAGAGTAAGGCGCTGGCATTATTTCTTCAAAGCTCCTGTAAGCAAAGTCTTTTTCAGCTTGTAATGTCATGGTAGTTGCAATGAACTTAACCAACGATTATGTTGTGGAACATTACCCAGGGGCGAGTTGTTTACGAGTAGATTTCTATTTAAGTCATACTTAAACCTTAATACATGTATCATCCCTCTACAAAGTAAATGGCACTTTAGTCTGAACTATATGGCTTAGAAAGTCTGGTAAAGAGGTACTCACGTAGAACTGGCTGCTGGCATGTCTCGAGCGCAGATGTTCCAGAATAGTCCTGGCGTCCAGGCAAGGCAAGGTAGCCAGATCGTTCACCGTTTTCGTCATCTTGAATAGGGGATGCGACTGATTAATCCTTTTTAATCCCAACGACAAAAATCAAATGTTTCGCCCTGAAGATTGGATAGAAAAATACATACTTTAGGCAAACCCTCCTTTTAATACCAACAAAGCGTCAGTACTACTGACAGATACTAAAGTTTAACATTGAAGAAACGTACATCTGTTGTTAACATGGCATCTCTAACGAGACTGCCACCGACAGATGCTTCACGAATCAAACCAACACTGGCGGAAGCATTTCGCCCAAATGCCAAACGTACCAAAAGCCTTCATATAGAAAATAATCATATTCGGATGTAAGAGTTATCTCTGCATGGGCACGTTTTGAGACAGCGTATTTGAAATGATTACTTTGTTCACTTCCTGTCTTCTCTTCAAATCTCGCGGGGATTTGTTGGTTATTAACACGCTGAGGTTACACGGTGTCCTGACACCGCACGAGATTTGGGTCGTCGGGGGAAAGATCCGTTATGTCTATCAGTCGCACTCAGATTGGAAACCTTCCAGAGAAGTCACGGGCTACATGTGATTCCAAGATGATGTTCGTAACCCTGTGTGACTTACACTGCCCTTTTCACGTCTGGATTTGGAAGATACTTTGCTTTTCGTTTCAACATTGAGTGTGGGTTGGGGTAAGCAGTGAAGTTGTTTTAGGTTTTACTATTTAAGGAACTAAAGCGCCTTGAATTTTCCCTAAAACATCCTAAATTTCCACAGGAATACGTGAATTGTATTACATGGATAGAATAATGACAAATACATTCTCTTTTTTCGACGTACCAATAAATTAAAATCAGCTTTTTGCGTGGGGGGAATTTCATGATCGTTGGCAATATTTCAAAACTGGCACTTCACCTGGATAATTCTAAACCCTTTTTTCCGGTTTTATTTGTCATTAGATGACAAATGAAAATAAATCCGTGTACGCCAAGTGCATATATGCTTTATACATTATAAAATCCAAGAGCAATAAATACACCCTTGTCTAATAAAAATAATGTCCAAGACATCTTTATCTTAAAATTAACGCCACAAGTGAACAATTAAGCCCAAACATCAAGCGTAATGAGTTTTGATTTCTATCCAGCATACGAATATAAACATCCCATGGTTTACAGAGTAACGGTTGTTCAACACTATTTGTAGCATTTGTCAGCAGTGGGTGCATCTCTGGCCAATTCAAAGTTAACGTTGGATAAGGCGAGAAAAGATGTAAAGAATAATGTACACAAACTTGTGGCAAAAATGAAAACTGAAAACTAGGTTGTGACCTCCCACAGTTGTTTGACGTCCATAGCGGATCGCCTTGGCCTACCGAACATCTGTCAAGCAGACACAACAACAACGTTTGCTCTTCGTTTCGCTTGCACATGTTTCTTTCCAGCGCTTACATTTTCTGCCCGTTCAGCGTCAATGTTGTCTTAATTAATTAGGCTAAGCACAGTACACATCGTCCGACCTTCGCTCAACTCCGCATTTTTGACTTGACCGGAAAAAGTCTCTGGACGGGTTAGAGGTTACGGCCGGCCACGATCATTCTTACATAGGGGTCATTTATTCGCTATGTAACCTTTGGTCAGGTCAGCTTTGGCCTGATTAAGAGCGTTTTCGTAATAAAGCAACCCAAGGAGAGTCGTGGGTTTCCCCCGGGCTCTTCTCGCTTTCTTACCACCATAATGCCTCCTGTCGTGGTATAACTGAAATATTCTTGAGTATGGCCGTAAAAACACCAAATAAATAAATATTCGTAACACAAAACAAAAACTTCAAAACCATAGTTATATGTATCAATGAAAAGATAAATAAATAAACACATTTAAATTTTCATTGTAGTTTTGTATATATACATGAAAAAAAGGAATCTGAAGGCGTCGACAAAATAAAAAAAAATTGGGACACTGTGTTTCTTTGACATTGTTGTGAGACGTATATATGTGAACTTTGGCAATTTTGTGTTGCTGTTTAGCCTGCTGGGATCTCTCTCAGCCCGGCAGTGTTGACGCAGGACTGCTTGTGGGAATGTCTACAGTGCTCGGAAGTTCTATAAACAACGTCCCACCTCATGCCTGAGTTACAGGTGTCCCTAGATCCACGCCATCGGCACAACCAAATACAACATACAGTAGCAGAAAAGAATGATGTTTATAGCTATATATCCCAATATAGGTTTTCAAGTTTTCTTTTCCGAAAGAAAAATAAATAAATTTTTGAACTCTAAGTATATTTCTCTGGGAATTCATCTCCTTTAAACGTGTGGAAAAAAGGAATTGCGATATCTGCCCGCACATGCCTGGATCACCACGTGTTACATATCCTAAGAAACCGACTGCGTGAAATTATTCACGTGTCCAGGAAAACTGACCTGTGGAACTCCCAGCATGCATTTCAACACACTTGTGCATCTTACATGACGCTTCGCTTTTAAGCGCTACAAAAGGAAGGACATGGTGAGATGGATTTTAGGGTTTCTTTTTTAATCAGCCCTTTTAGCTCGGACAAGAAATGGTTTTGCAAACAAATAGGTTGTGGACACAAAGATGTGTGACGTGTCATGCGGCGATATCCTTGTGTTGAGAAAACACATGAATTACTAAGTTAGACTGGCCGCCGAGCTAGTCTCAGTGTTTGTTAAAGTAACAGTCTCTCTAATAGGCATAACAACTTCCTTTCAGAACCTCGTGGCAGCAAACAGATAAATACCGTCCGCTATATTTACATTCGCTTTAGGCGATTGAGAAGGATATACTGAATGTGAAATGTTTGGTAATAAATATTACCAATGAACGGTAAGAAGACTAGCACAGTAATGAGTGGTCAGGTGAGTTACGTAGATTACCAGCAACGAAACAGGGCAACAAAGTACCGGTACATTCACCCGTCACCAATGATGAACCATTGTGACAGGTCAAGGGACAGAATGAACACATGGCAGGATAATTATATCAGAAAGCGTAAAGCGTTCTCCAGTGTCAACACTGGAAGGTCGTGGAGCATACTGCATGTAGTCTATTTGCGTGCAAAATTCCCACGCTGTGCCATAAGAGATGAGACTGCACTTCATACTAAAAAATAGACGTGTGGGTCAAGAAAAAACGCCTTATTTCTGTGAAAGGTGTAAGTGTCCCAGTAAAAGTATCCATGTGCTCACTGACACACCAATGGTCTTTCAGTCGTTTTAGTCTGTTGTCTGGCTAGGCAATAAGAAATCCAGAAATAATTGATTAAAAATTGTCGTCTAATCTTATATCTGGGAGTGGTAATAGACATTTGTGTACGTAATCATCCAAACGCTAATTTTCAAAGCTTCGCTTAACATAAACCAAATAACTACGAGAGTATATACATTAAGAAATGAGGAAACGGGCATTTATAGAGACGCAGTCAACCATTTCCCAGAATGGCCCAAGGAATATTGTAGGACCATACTTTTAATTACTATCTACATTATGTCCCATGATACCGTACTTTATATGTTGTCATTAGATACAAAATATGTATCTTAGCCGCGATCTGATTGCAACTGTTATTGTATCCAACATGGATATTTTCTTCAACACAATACATATACTTCCCGTTGGCCAGGGTGAAGCGGAATCATACCTAGCTTAAAGTCTAATACTGTAGTTTCTGAATGATGCTAGAATGGATTATGGTACGGCAACATAGTATTATGTTATAAACAATTCAATACTCCATTTCACACCACAAAAATATAACATAACGTAGTATATTTATTATGTAGTATATGCTGTATAATATTATGTATAACATAACATATTTTACCATGATTCACAAACATAATAATCTGTGACCATATAACAAATTACTTTCCATAGAATACCTAATTACAGTTGGGAAAATCCCCCAGTGTTACCTCACAGAGTGATCATGTTTTTTCCCCCAATGGAATTTCCTGTTCGTTTCTGAGGAGTAATGAAGGCTTTAGTTAAATAAGTCAGCGTTGTTCTTTGTGAATCAAGCGATTCTGACACCTCTGTGGTAACGCACGATTAGCACAGAAATACAGCTCGCGCTCTGCTGTAATGGTGTTTCCGGTTTTCGCAAGTTTACACTTGTGGGAGGGGGTCCATGATATGTCAAGTTGCTGCCTAATTAGTGAAGGCATAGGTACGGTCTCGGAGTACACCGACGCACACTCCTACAGGCTGCTCTTAAAATGCTGGAGAAGTGTACCCGTAATTTAAAAGAAACGAAAAACGGAAGTCGAGGTACGTCTTTTCGACAGCTGTGATGTGAGCCAAGACCGATGCTCCCGGATCACGGAGAGAATCACAATAAAGCTCACCGCAAGATGTCTCCAGAAGGTCGACAGACAAGCCATTCCATTGGAAGGATTCATTGGCAAATTAAAATGGGTCCAATGTCTGATGATTTCGAGCCACACCGTTTACAAAGGGATTTGCGCTAAATAGCAGTCGTTGTGATGTTACGTTTGAACGTGCATGCAATATCCACATCAAGGACAAGTTCAGATTTTTGTTCTGTCTGATGAGGACGATGCCAGCAATGAAAATTACTTTTCTTTTGGTTGTTCAGTTCGTTGGTTCAGAGCTTCATGTTTTTCAGTTCAAACTATACCTTATGTTGTTTTCCTCGCTAACATCATTACAGTGATCTTGTACATTTACAACTGTTTGCATGTGTCTTTTCAGCAAACGTTGTTTACCATATTATTTAAAATCAAACAATTCTTTTGTTAAACATATGGTAAACAACATATGTCTTGTTGATTCCACATGCATCTATCTCTGGCTAGATCTTTTATGCTCACCTTGCTTATATTAACTTACTTTCTCTTCCCTATATCACCCCCCCCCCCCGCACACACACACCATTTTGGCTGAAGATACATTCATATTTCCATTTTCCTCAGTATTTTATGTTAGGCCTCTAATACCAGATTGCTATTGGCATGTAATTCTGATTCACCTCATTTCCTTCAACTTTCAACTTTGCGTAAGTATCTGTCAACATACCATGCCTTGCGATGTCTCAGACACCCGTATGCATTTTAAACCTACATAGCTGTTTTTATAAGCCTTTTGTACTTCTTTATTTAACACACCTTCATATCCTTATGATAGCGCATATATAGTAGCCGAAATTTAGGTTGACAACTATGACCTCAATGTTCGCAGTACTTTTGTTCTGTTTTATGCAAAAGTGATCAGTGGAACCATTCAATTATGTCTGTTCGACTTGGTTGAAAACTGTTCATTGCCTCTATTTCCTGGTAACTTTCTTTCACTGAAGACATGCGAAAATATCAAATTATTTTTAAAAAAATATCGTGATGCTACTTTTATTAGTGAAACTGTTCTTTGGGAAATTGTTTAACCTGTTAATATTGTTTAACCGATTGACGATCTATTAAAGTCTGCTATTTCGCTTACTATTAAATGTTTAACTTTCAATTCTACAACTTAAATTTTACACGAATAACTACCTCATTGGTGTTAAGAATTTATAAAACATTTGAATTACATGTTCAATTTCAGAATTAGAATTGTTACAGTTTCTCTGTACAAAGCGTTTGAAAAGGAAAATTGAAAAGTTTCTGTTCCGACTTTCATTCGGAAGAACATCATATACAACACGTTGGACATGTCGATGAAAGGCTTGACCCCTTGGGTTAAGGGCTTTGGGCAAGCATTTCCCCCGGGAACACGCTGTTATAAGGCTTGGGATTGGACTTCGTTGGTTATTGATTAGTTTAACTCTTAATGTCCAAAATACTTCTTCCCCAAACAGTTCTTATTGAATTACGGCTAAATCGCGACTGGGTTCATGACCCTGCCCTTTAGCATAAGACGTTCATAGAGGGCTGCCTGGGGCGATAAGAAACCGGAGGTCCTCGAGAACAACTCTCGGCTGACTTTGTGTATAAGCTGGAGTCATGATGCTGCATCCGTTGCACAATGCCAAACCGATTTTATATATAAACTTTAACTCTCTCAGGCCATTTGGGGATTTTTTTGCATATCAATCGGGCAAATATTTTTGCACTAGATGCCAGAGATTGCAATCTGATTCATGAGTTATGTTTTCCGGGATACTTGGTTTTGCAGCTGAGACAGTTGTCAGTGGATATCTGAATATAAGGTAGATTCATCAGAGTATTCCAGATGGGAACGAAACTTCCTTGTTTTGTGTTTGCTTAAACCTGTTCTCCACATCAGAAAATTCAACTTTTGATCTACATGTTGGTGTCCAGCCTCTGTTCATCGACAGTTAGTGCACATGGCTCAATCTTCAATATTCTTCCAGCCAGCAGCTTCTGATTCACAAATATTATTGCAACACTTACAGGCATAGTCAAGCCCCACTATGTACAAACTTATATTCATTATACTTAACTGTTGGTTAAGTCATTTTTTATTCTGCCAGAATAAATCTCCAGAGAGGTTCTTGTAAAAGCAAAAAATGCATTGTCCAAAGTTTCAAATGTGAAATAAATTATATCTTTCAAAATAAAAGCTCTGATATGAACACTTAAAACTGTTGCACTATATTGGCAGCCAGGTTCAATTCGGGCTCATGGCTGCTTTCGAGGCTGACTTCTTGATTGAAACAACTATAAGACTTCTGCTGACGAAAGGTTGCTTTCACCCAAAAGCAAAAAAAAGAAAGAAAAAAAACAACAAAAGGATGAAGTCGTCAATATCAGATTCGTTATTGAAAAAGTGTTTCTGAAAATGTATTCACGTACTTTTTCTGCTCTTAGAACTGATCTGTAATCTCGCTTTCCGTCTCATCGGGGCGAATCCTAAGATAGGCTTTATAGATCACATTCACATTTTGGGGGGGAGGGGGTGGCCTATAGGTGACTCCACAGGGACTTTTATTCCTTAGATTTTTAAATTGCATTGATATATCCTCATTGAAAATCATTTTGGGGCAACATAGGTGACTCCACAGGGACTTTTATTCCCTTATATTTTTAAACTGCATTGATATATTCCCATTGAAAATCATTTTGGGGCAACAAAGGTTGGTACTGGTATGCTTACATCATACATACAAAAGGCGGGGCCTAAAACAATGCTCCCTACCTGTTGGTACGTCTTCCATCGCGTTGGCTTAGACATTTGGTAGGACGAGTTTATATCACATGTTTACTATTAATATCTCAGGAATGAACAGGCATTCTTGCATCCATCTGGCTGCTTTGACCTGAATGGCGAATAGGTTAACATCAAAAGCCGGGTCAGCTGCATATATAAGGGACTGATACATCCCAATCTGTGGAATGGATAATTTGTGTGCATGTAAACCCAAATGGAATGTGTGAAACAAAATCTTTGGGCAAAGAATCCTCGTTTGTTGAGTCTTTGTTGTCACTCGTGAGAAGGCAATGGCAAAGAGCGGAGTCCGTCCAAACCCTAAGACACTGTCAGGGATAAATCCACCAGTGTTTGCCGATAAGGTGTACCTCTGCCATCCAGTCATCTGTGTGATGGGCCAACCTCCCAGTTTGCTCGAAGGGCGGGAGGATGGGAACCGGAGAAATAGGCCGCAAAAGAAGACATTCTAAAGTTTCTAGTTAAGGCACCCACTGGTGGCAATGACTTTAGTCAACAGCTAACCACTAATCGGCATGTCCTATCAAGAATTTGTCGAAATTCGGTAGCCGAACGGTTTAGAGAATTAACGATCAGTCGTTATATAAACCACACATCCCGTTATTAGAGCACCTAATGTGTTAAAGAGACCCCTCCACCCCTTCCCGCTCCGACTGTAAAAATTGTATTGTAAGTCTGGCTTCATTACGAAATTGCATGTTTCAAAATCAGGCATACATGTTCAAGTCTAGTCACAAATCTTGCCTCGTTGTTTTTGATGACGAAGATTTATTTATTTCATTGTCGTTTTACGCAGTATTCTAGAATATTTTGTTCATACGACGGTGACCAACTGTACAGTCGGAGGAAATCCGGCCCGGGGGAAACCTACGACCATCCGTTTTGACTAAGATGATTTTTGTACAGATATCAAGTAATACTTGATATCTAATAAAATCAATGTGGCGTTTATAAAGTGTACAGGGCGTACCAACAACTTTCAGTTCAGTTCCATAAAGACAAAATGAATGACCAGTAAGATAACCATGGCGGATGTCTCTATTATTTCTATACTACTCGGACAAAATACCTGTGACAGTTATATCCAGTATATTTCTCCCTTGATGTATAAGCAGTTTACTTCACGTTTAAGCTTTGCCAAGCACACTTTCCGCATAAAAATGCAAAATTTACTCATTCATATCAGCTTTACTATACTATCAAGATGATATCTACTGTAAGACTTTCAACAGTGAAAATTACATGGACAACGGATATATTATCTATATATATATATGCTTTTAATAGTGTGAAGGAAGCAGCATTAGCTTGCGTCGATTAGGGAAAAATGGCTGATACTTTGAATGTTAAAGTTGTTTGTGATGTCATGATTGTGAAATGAACATTTTCATACGCTTTTATCGACAATGTTTTTTTATGGAAGCTCTTGTTTGGTCATCGCTTCCTGTGTTCATTTCTTCCATATTTGGACAACTTTGAATTTTATCGGAAATTTTCTTCAGGTGTTGTGTTAAACGAAAACATCGGTCGCCATTTTGCTCCTTAAATACTGATTTGTTTAGGAATAACTGTAGCAGAAAACACCTTAAAATCGGTGTTTTGTTTTCTTTTGTTTCCAACAATTCAAGTAATGGATAAGTTTAAAGAGAAACGGAAAGAAGCGTTAATCTAAAGTGGTAAGGGTAAACCTCTGCACCGTCTCAGTTCTCAACACAGCGGAATGCGCACACCGCTCAATACTGTCAAGTCAGGGGAAATTGTCACCTGTACGAGGTGTGTGCTTGTTGCGTCAAAAAGTAGGCCTAAATGTTACACGTTAGGTAACACGAACCCGGTCACGTAATGGGGGATTCGCCTGCATGTCGGCAAACAAAGTTGCTCTTACTAACATCTGCGCCAGAGAATACACTCTACAGTCTCAAGCGTAATGTGCTTGCTCTAACACAGTGTCCAACTCTTTTCTCTTCGTTCTTTCGCAAAATTTTTGTTCTGGTTGTCTCGATTCTCTCACAGATTGAAACTTAAGATGCAACTTACCCGTGATTAGTCCTGCTGAACAGCAATAAGTGTGAGCGGGTTCATATCTGTCAAGGTATCTAGCTGTGTTTTTGGTAAACCCTCCTTCAGATATGATCTGTAAAGACTTGCAACCTTCGCCACATGCGTGTGATCGTTCGCTACTCTAACATTGCTCAGCCGCAATACATCTGTTTTTGTTTGCAATGAGACGGGCTCAACGATTGGTCCGCATCGGCCAAAGAAAAGACTCTGTGTGCTGCGGCCCCAGAGGATCCGGCACTTTACCAAGGACGGAGGCCGTTGTTTCAAACATGCGCGTGTTTGTTTAGTGTGTGCATGCGGCATTGCCAGCAAGTCTCACCTTTCTATCACTTACCGCCCCGTGATTACGTGTGCAGGGTTCAAAAGCTGCCAGGCGGGACATCCTTACTCACCTGTTCACCCATACTGACAATGCTTACCGACGGAAAGAAGTTTCTTCCACCAGAGAGAAGTTTGATTTAATGAAGACATGACATCATTGGTGTCAGAACAAAGACTCGCCCTTATTCCGTGATGCGAATCCAAAAAAAAACACAGTTTGATCGAAAGCCGCCCTTCTTGGGAGTGTTCTATTTAATCTTTATTGAAGAAAATAGTATAACGAAGTGGATTCGACCAATAAATCACTGTCTGTATAATAAACACTGGTGTGACAATCGAAATAAAATACTAATTGTGATGTATTTATCTTAACGCATAACACTTTTGTGTACCCAATTCCAAATTAAAATACACACTTTTAACTCATATCTCGAATTGCGAAGATACTGTGTTTACTGTAAAATTGCGTGAAAAATATTGCACCTATAAAAAATATTTTGAGAGGAAAATATAGGTGATGAACATTACTCTAGGTGTTTAAAAGTACACTTTTCCATCAGAATGTCATCCTATACCAAAACAGATTTCAAAACACCTCTCTAAAAAGTAATATAACTCTAATATAGTACAACTATAATACAGTAGGTCAAACCTGACTTTGTGAAATCGTCCACTTTTCTGTACTGATTTTACTTAATGTTTCCTTGCTATTGTTGGTATTGAGATCACAAAACGACGGAAGAAAGAATGAGGCTTTAATGTTTCCTTGCCATTGCTTCATCAAGAGCATAATGGGAAAACAAAACGACAGGAGTACGAGTGAGGCTTTGAAGTTTCCTGACCGACTACGACGATGAGTGTTGGCTCTGCAGAACCTGTCACTTGCGACCCTTGTAAAGTATTCCCCTCTCAGTGGTTTTTCCCTGTGTTTGTTCCAAACTAAACAAGAATGACACCCATTTAGACTTCTCGTTCTTCACTGACAGTTTTCCTGTGACTGTAGATTCTAGACGGTTCAAGATTTTCGCATCTGGCACTTACATTCTGGTGAAATCCACAGAGCTACCACACTATCATAGCTTGGTCAAAAACGTGATAAGATTGTTCGAGGTTCTGTAATTTGCTACTATTTAACTGTTACAATGAAACCTTAACTGTGGTAGAATGCCAAGGGGCCTGATTTTACCTGTTACGTGAGGCCATTTGATAGCCATCACTCTGTCGCAGCTGCTTTCGTTTGATTCCCCCCATACTTCATGTAGTCTTTTTATTGTGTAGATTTAGGGACTGCTCAGGGACGTTGAACGTTAACATGTAAGCGAATGGAAAATTAAATTTTTAGGTTTAAGGCCACCTGTTAGCATGCATTAGATTTGTTCAGAAACATGTGAACCCTGGTTCCGTCCTTCATTCTGCCATGCCTATATTATTTCCATTGCATATCAGTGTTAATATTACGTGAGACTACGCAAGAACTACGCAGTCATGCTGTTCAAAAAATGCCGCTCTTCCTACATTGGAAACAATTAATATTATTTCGAAATTTTAAGGTCAGCGTTGTTGTAGCAATGTGGTCCTTGGCATAATAGGGCTGTTTTACTGCGGGTCAGTTAGGGTAAGCCTGTAGAACTGACGTTCCGACGCGTACTTAGAATCTGTCAGTAATGAAAGACCCTGGGATCACAGAAGTGTCTCCGGTGCTTGGACGGCCAACGGGGATAAATCTCGTTGTGATCCAAATCTGGCAAGGGTAATTCAAGAGTAAACAGGCATCATTTGAAGGGGGAGCACAACTCCTGCCAACGTCTTAACGACGTTTTTGCAATGATACCTCTTCAGATATTATCCGCATTAAAATTTCATATTTGATTGAAATTCCCCGCATACGTCTGGTCACTTCGTCTTCGTCAGCGTGAACTTTTACTCTGCCGGACGTGTGAATGTAAGGAAACACGATGGCCATTGTTGCTGAAAACGCTCGGTCCGTACTCGAAATCTTCACTAATACCTGAGAACGTTTGATCCAGAATGCAATCAAGGATAACTGTAAATAATGCCCTTATTCCTCCACCAGATCTCTTCGCATTATTAGCGGTTATAACCATGCCGTCAAAATCTCTAATAAAGCAATCAGATTCTCGTCAAAGTGTTAATCCATGGATATGTCCTCTTTTCTAGACCTTCACCTTGGTTTAAAGCACAGCCATATTTGTGTGATTTAAAATGGGATGGCCTTGAATTATCACACTCGAACAGGTAAAAAGCTCGTACAGATAAAATAAAAAGATCCGGATATATATGGTAAAAATATCTAAAATGTGCTGGTAAGATAGAACTTTGGCTTTCGTGTTTTTTGTCTATTTTGTTGTTGTTGTTGTTTACATTTTTTTTCGGTGCCATTTCTGCGCTATAAATAAGCAGAAGTTCTACTTCTCGCACTTACAATTTACCATTATTTGGAATGAATGAATGATTTTGGCTTAACATCGCTTCGGTAGTTTTACAGTCACATCGAGACCAACGAGAATGAACTAGGTATGATTTTAAAATTAAATGCCAAGGAGCAAAAATGTTAATTACTTGAAGATAGTGTCATTGTCGTCCCGTTTAAGATTAAGTACATCTTTCGAGACATATATCACCTTTGTTTATGCGTTATACTAGCAGCCTGTTGTGATTATAAAGAGAACGCAAAGGTTAAAATAAACTTAGTCTCAGATGAAATATTTCCGGAAAACTTTTCTTATTGTTATATTTTGTGCATTTCTTCTCACACGAAAATGATATTTAAGATATATATTCATATGGTCTTATGATGGCTATTTAGAACAGTGTTTTACATAGTGTTTTCGCCTTGCTCTCGACATTTGAAAATTCAGCCAATATACGTCTGACGTGACTGGAAGTTCGCTGATCGGAGATTTCTTCACGAAATTTTTATTCGGGATCTTTATTACATCAGCAAAAATAATTGCTGCTACTGCAAAGCTTCGTTTCGTTAAAAAGTTATTGTGAAGTGCACTTTCTGTTGTACAAGCGACTCGGCACTACTGCTTAAATAATAATATAGACAATGAATTTGTTGTTCGCAGATGTGGTGGTTGCAGCCTCGTCCGATGGAACAGTAGTTTACGTATGGTATCAAAAGATCACCTTTCCATTTACATGCGTTTTATTGCAAAGGCAAAAATAGTTCGCGACAATATTTAGTGTAATGGCCCTGTCATTGCTTGCATTTGATTTATTCACTGGAAACAAAATTGTAAGTGAATCCCAGAAGCATTTTACTGAAGTGTGGGTCTAGAATTCTCATGGTCAGTCGTCTCCTTTGGCAAAGAGGTGAACCAGTTCAGCCAGTTTAATTGCCTTGTGATGACCTCTCATTATAAATATGAATTTTGTCGGACTTGTCTCTTTACAGTCCGCCTGGGACAAGATATGACACGCTCCCGTGTAGTGTTTGTTGCTGAAGTAGACGGACAGACAAGTCCGTGTCCGTAAAGACAACAAGTAGTGGTTTCTCATACTCCCTGCCAGCATGTTTGCAAAGCCCTATGTTTGAGTTGTGTCAGTTGCTATGTGCCGTGACCCCTGCATTCTCATTGAAACATCATAAGACGTTGTCTTGTAGGAATATTTACGGACGAATAGTTCAAATCAGCAAACAACTTAATAGGCATTTCGTTATCGAATTAGTTGATAAATTCCAATTGCGAATGATCCATTCCCATCATCCAGGAAATGCAGTACAATATAAAAAGTAAAGCTCAGAAAATAACAAACCCAAAAGAAGAAGAGAATTTAAATATGGTACATCTGGTTCGAGTTTTCTATCTTGTTTATTACACGAAAGTAAGCTTTGATAATATGAGCACAGAAAATGATTAAAACAACTTAATACACTTGATTATTATAACGGCAACATTTGTATGCCGAATCTTATCCAATAATCAAAAACTAAAATCCGAGATATTGATCCAAAAGCCACTTTCAACAACAAATACCCAAGGAATTAAGACACCATGCGAAGTGAAAAACTAGTAATTCGGCAGATGTACAGGGGGATAGAAAGGTGATCCCCAGTTTTGTAATGATGTCATGTTACTTCAAACTGCCAGAATGGAAGCCCACATTGAACATAAGCAAAGACGTTTGTCATTCGTGCTTGCACTGTTCATATATATCAAATGCCATCGTTTACTTAAATATACAACAGGATTTGTCCCTAATCCTTTTGCAGGTGATCTATCTCTTACCAACGAGGTTACAGGCTCGAATCCAGATGATGTGGTTTTTGCTCATCTACGGCTCTGCCATGAGGCTTATTAAAGGTTGCTAGGGAATTTCGTTGCTTTATTCTGGGCGCTACGGTTTCTGTCTCCCAGAAGCCAAGCTGTCCACTGTTTATACATGAAATATTCTTCAGTATAAATGGACAATTTTATATGTTCAGCTCTCTGGATTTAGCTTAATTAGATATTGGTGGCTTTCCCAAAAAACAGTTTAAATTTACAATTCACAATGTGAAACAAAATGTCTGGATCATCGTCCCTCTACAAGTGATGTCGAGCTTTGTGTATTTCCAGTCTTAATTCCAGCTTTTTATTTCTCATCGTGCCAAGGTTTCGTAAAGACCATTTACAATGAATGAAACACAATAACCAAATTCACATACATCATTTTGTGAAAATATTTCAAGGTCACGGCCATAAAAGTTGTTTCTTGCAAATAGCGGTTATCTGTTGAGGTGCAAGAAGTGTATCTTCCGCCTTGCTTTGTGTTATCTTTGCATGTGTACACTGGTATTAAACGAATTGGAATGTCATCATGAAGTTACGAGAAACAGTTTACGTGGAATGTTATATAACGTTATTATGTTATATAACACTTCTACTGGACAGTAGAATAGGTGTTCGGGGAACCGACTCGGGACTAGGTTGTCAACTGGTTGCCATGAAAGGGACAGTCCCTGGACCGGAAGGTGGGTGTGGATTTTGGGCATGGCACTGAGGTTCATTCTCAGCACTAACGTCACGTCCCAAATCTGTCAGCTCTTTACAGAATTCAGTCGGAGTCATCTGAACTTGTCTTTCCAGAGTAAACACATTACCTTTGCTTAGACGAGCACGACGGGTCAATATTTACGATACCCGGGTGAGAAACATTCTCGTTTAAGAAACCATAGCAAATCACGATTCATTTTCTCAGAATTCATCTATTCCTCCTGTTTCTGCTGGAATGCTGGGAGAGGACCCACCCTGTGCATAATTAACATAACAAAGGTCCTTCACCCATTCCGTTCAACGTTTTAAATATCCACATGACAATAAAAAACATTATTAACAATGTCCCAAATGTGGCTGACTTCCTCAAACAAATATGACGACAATATATTAATATTTAAGTAATACGAATATGAATAAACGCCTGACAATTTTTTCTCTTCCTCACCACATCTCACATCGTCATTTTTAGATCGTTTTTATGAGAAGGTTGTCATCTTGGTAACCTTGAGACTGTACATACATCGTGTTATAAGGAGCCTCCATGGTTTCCCGAACACCTGCGGCTAAATCACAACCTGACCTTACGAGGCTCCTTTCAGCACTCCACCTGGATGTTCGCTTCGTGTTGGAAATGCAGTATGTTTACACGAGGCAAAGATTGTCTCTTTGTGAGAACATTTTTGTCTAGACTGATAAAATCATGTTTTTGTGCAGTTTTATCATAAAAATTCTTTGATTCTACATTTAATATAATCATATTTAAAGTTAGAAGACGCCATTTTAACTCCAAAAACTCAACAAAGTGATGTATCCGGAGCAAGGCGTTAAGAATAGAAAAAAAGAAAAAAATGTTAACAAAATTTAATTACAAAACCTTTTCCTCATAAATACCATAATGTTAACTGTTACAGTGCTCATATATATTTAAGGGGGTCTCCGTGGCTCAGTCGGTTAGCGCGCTATCGCAGCACAATCACCCAAAGCCTCCCACCAATGCGGTCGCTGTGAGTTCAAGACCATCTTATGCTGGCTTCCTCTCCAGCCGTACGTGGGAAGGTCTGCCAGCAACCTGCGGATGGTCGTGGGTTTCCCCCGGGCTCTGCCCGGTTTCCTCCCACCATAATACTGGATTTGTATTTCACGCCGTACTCAAGGTTATTTCACTTATACGACTGTGGCCAGTATTTTGGTGGGAGGAAACCGGACAGAGCCCAGGGGAAACCCATGACCATCCGCTTAAAGAGACAATCCAGTTGGAGAGGAAGCCAGCAAGCCAGTAAATAAAACATATAAATGAATCTTAGTGTCTCTGAATGATTGTAGCGTACAATTTAATTCTGAGAAAAACACATATTCACAGACATATATGGTTATATGAAACATATTTAGTTTTATAAAAAAGAAGGGTATCGGATGAGGAAGTGCCTGTATGACTACGTTCGTCCAGAAAAGAATATGCAGTCATTCATACCTGTCCGCGATTACACAGAAGAATTTAATATCTTCGATAAAATATTCTGAAGTCAAATTTACTATGTGTTTTCTCCGCTCAACGCTTTGTCGAGAACTGGCGAAAGTGACACACTTAAATCGATTCCGGTTTAGGGGCGGCCTTGCCCACGCTTTTCTAGTCCAAATCGACTTCGGGTTCCAAAAGATTTTCAGCTCGCTTAGAATAAAAGAAGAGAAACCCTATCATAAGGCATGGGACAATGTTTACAGATAAACATCAAACTGTCAGTTTTTGTCAATTTGATCAAAATTTAAGTGTTGCTAGCTCCGCGCAGGGAGTTAACCGAAGGAAGGTGCGAATAGATTTCAGTGTAAATAAGCACGGATAACCTTGAACATACGACAATAATGCGGTTCATCCAGGCATTGATTTCGAGCTCCTGTCACGCATAGGGTGAAATGATAAGGGAGATATAACACATCTGAACACATCGATTGGAAAAATTAAACGACAAATATGAACAGTTCTGAGAAACTCTGCCAGTGGCAGCCTTGACCTTACACATTGAATTCTTATCTGTCTTTTACATTGTTGTAAGATTACCACTAATCTGAGGAGAGGGAAATGACCCTCAGACAGCGACAGGCCTTACCCAGTATCAAAATTGTTATCACTTCTAATTCCATTTTACGGTTTATTGCACTGTTATAAAAATTTTTGTAAAATTACGGTAAAAGGCCTGGCAGCGCTTCTCACTGTAGGGTCTTAAAGGCCATAAAATCATCTCAAGCAGATCACACGTTTCACCTCTTGTGTTTTACCACGAAAGCGACTGTACTCTAAGAACGACTGTGTACCAAATGTACCCACGCTGTAACAAAATTGAACATCTACAGCCTTTGTGTACTAGAGTACACAGCCATGTGTACCACCAATAAACCATTTTTTTTCTCAAGTACACAATTTGTACACCTCTAGTACACCCAACGTTTGTAAATGTTCAGTATTGTTACAGTGTGTATACCTGTGGTTTCACAGTCTTTTTAGACAGTAAGTAAAACCAGAGTTAGTGTGGTAAAAACAAAAAAAGATTTTTTGTGACAGTTTTCCTGTTGCATTCTGTACAGTGTATTTATATATATCGTTTACATTATGCCCTATTCAAAGCTGATACTTCATTCTTGAAATTTCACTGCTTAACATGTATAATTCCAGGTTAATTGTCCATTCCTCTTTGGAACAGTCCAAATCGAACAAACACAAGGCAATTCCGTCTATCTGATGAGACGACTAAAAATAATTCGCACGTCTATCACAAGATTTAACACTGACGTTGTTAGACCTTAACTTTCACATTTAAACATCTCACAAGGCACATTTACGTCACGCCTTCTTTCTACATTTTCTTGCGCGTTGCTTTAAAGACAGTTTTGATTTTCTTGTAGTTTTGAAAAACACGTTGCTTTAAAAACGCGTTTTCCGCACTCTACCGTTAACTGCTTTCGTTAATAGTAACAACATCACTCTGTATAGCTTTACATGTATCGTTATTGACCGATGAGTTATGCAATGCTCATTGTCATCAGAGCTTAAGATTCTTCCTTACATGTATATAACAGCAGACCATGATTGCCTACATTTTGTGACAAGTTACAGGATTGAAAGTGGCAATGTGTTCCACTTATGTATTAGCGTGATTTAAAATGGGATATTGTTATTCTCTAAGTTGATTACAGTCAGTCCTTATCCTGGTAACTTAATTCAGGGCAGAATTTGCTGGCAGTGCGATTACGTATATACATTCGGAGTTTTCAGGGCTGATCGCTAGAAACCGTTAGTCCTTTACCGTGCCGGAATCCGGTCTCCACGCAGCGACGTTAAGCCCTTCTTAATACCCACACAAAGCACCTGCAAAGAGCACACGATAAACGGCTCGGCACCAGTCACACACCAAACACAGGCTCGGAGCGCTGTCAGCCATTATAGTTGCTGTTGTCCCTTGGGAAAATGACGGGGAGTTAATTTGCCCATTACATGTGACAACGTGTTAAGTAAGGCGGGATTGCTCTAAACCTGGGCAGATTTGAGATGGCTGAGCTGGTCTATTTGAGTGAAAGAGACCGAGGTGAATCGGTACATGCATTACAGCCATCGCTGCCTTTTCTCAAATGAATCAGATAACAACGACTGCATGTGCATGTGAACATAAGTCTAACAAATCAAATTTCTATTATACAACGTAACCCTTAAATATTTAACTTTTCTGGTAGTTTTGTGGCAAAAATACGGAGATATCGATATAAAAGGAAATATTTGCGAACAGTTCATAGGGTTATCGGTGTATTTAACAGTACAATGCATAACGTGTCTAGCTGAAATCTCACAGGTGAGCTAAAAACTTTAAATAAATTTGACGACTGCGTCATAATTGATCAAAATGATGTCTACAGAAAGATAAGTTAGTCTGATCAAGGTAGAGGTCATATATTTTGAACAACGACTAGAATATAACTGTCCTGAAGATTTTTGGTTAATTTCCTGTTAAGAGTTAATGAACATTTCTCAAGAGTGCTCTCTGGGATTTTCTTCCGAAAGATATGATTTGTTTTTATTGTCCGGAAGAAATGCAAATATTTATAGTAGTGCTTAACTTCAGGTTTGAAGTTTTCTCAATCAAATAGGCTCTCCACGTATATCATTTATCATATAAAATGCTGATCATCCTGTTGGATTTTTATTTTTTTTTTAGGTTCGGCCGGATTTATTTCTCCGCTGGACTTTTGTCCACGGGGCTTTTTTTCCACAAGGCTTTTGTCCTAGGGGGCTGTTTGTCCGGCCGAGCTGTTATCCGTTCCCTATGCCGAAGCCTGCACCCCTCTACCTCCACCCAACCCCTCAAAACAGTATTGGCTCATTCCTTAATATGTTGAGCGCCAGACCATGCGGGTATAGTAATATTACACTCTAAGGATAAGCGTGAAACAATGAAGTATCAAGACTGCCTGATTTTAAATTCATACCATACTGAGAACAGAACCCGCGGACGAATTCTCAGTGTCGAAGTTATTTTCGACTTGAGCCAATAGATGCAGCTCAAAACAAAGGTTTTGACCCATGTGGTTGCAGGTGTGTAAACAATTAAAGCGAGTTATGCTGGACAAATCTGTCAGGTATGGTGTCTTACATTTCAGATGAGTTAATTGGTTTAACTTAACTTAAAAATTTATTTGTGGAATCTGCCATTGGTGACCGTGATGAGCTAATATGACTGGCCGCTATCAGGGACAATATGCGCAAAATATTGATGATTTGCAATGTTTCTTCCCATACTGTTATTGCTTGATATAGAGTTCGACACTCAACGACAATAATTACTACAGATTTATGCTAAATTACTAATGTATAGTTAGCTATGTGCCAGCCGAGGTAACAAAGTAAATCTTTCCGGTTCAACGTAACATCTTTCCTGCTTGATATAATATTGTTTGAGACCTTGAAAGTCACCAACAAAAGAATATGAGAATGTAAGAAGAAACATAGAAGAAACCCTTTATCTGAGACTTTCCGGTCGTTCTGCATAGTTGACATTCGCCCCTATAATGGCCTCTGGCAATGAATGTCGCTCTCGCCAGAAAAACAGAAGTCTAGATGCCACGACATTTTCGCCTCCCAGATTAGCAAATAAAGCTCGAGTTTAGTTTTAGATCAACGTAATTAATCCCAGCTTAATTAGATTAAAAGGTTGACGTAGCAGTATGGTCTCTCACGTGCATGTGTAGCTGACTGCAATCCAGGCTTATCACCAGATTTAAATGACTGATTAAGGTGTTTATGGAAGATCATATAGCAGTTGACACGAGTACATGTATGTGAGCTTTCAGGCTGATATCAAAGATGCCGTTTAGCCGTTTATACATTGATTTCGGCTTCAAGTCAAGACGGTTAGTCAGGTGTATTGCCGATAGACCGCGCATGGTTTCTTAATCCATAAAGATGACCGCATGCATGAGCTTAAACAATCAATTAAAGATGCGTCTAGCACCGCTATAGCAATACTTGATTTAACGCAATACTTCAGGAATATTTCACGTTTATACATCTTCACCACCATAATGCTGGCCTCCGTCGTATAAGTGAAATATTACACAGTTCGACGTAAAACACCAATTAAATAAATAGATAAATAAATAAATAAATGAGTATACATCTGCGCCGAGGTTTATGGGTACATGAAAAAAATGAGAAATGTTGAGGCTTTGAAAAACAAAATCCTGACAACCCATAAAGCCGGAGCTGGGTTCGAACGCGCGACCTCATTGGGAAATGAGCCAGAGAGACCGCCAACATATGATCACATAATGTTTACATTTTACATGTCGCAGGTCTACTACACACATTGTACCTACTGCACTGGTGGGTCTATAACATGTACTTTATCGCATTGAATGGTTTACCGCATGCATTGTATCTGTCACAATGATTGCGTCAGCCGCATGAATTGTACGTATTTCAAAGCATGGGTTTACCGCATACATTGTATCTGTCGCATACTGATTTTACCGGATGAATGTGTCGCAATGGTAGGGTCAATCGCTTTGATTAGGGAAACCGCATGTCTACGGCCTAAATCGTATCTGACGCAATAATTGGGTCAAGCGCATGTAGGATGTATCTGTCACAGTGAATTGGTCAGTACCACATACATTTTAACTGTTGCATTTTATTGGGTATCGAATAAGATGCCTCAGGAAGCCCGGGATAACTGCAGAAAACCTTGCCAAATTTGGTCGCGTGTGGAAATATGAACTGGCCTTACTGGTGATACAATTCAAATAAAAAAAAACTGACACTTGCGCATCGCGATATGCCAAAATCTATTTGCAGAACTGTCTAACAATAATTTGCTGGCTATTCACGTGTTGTTGTTGTCAATATTACACGAGTGTTATTTTTGAAGCACAGTGTATATTTTACTTTCTCCACAAAACTTCCATATCGTTGTTTTCTTCAATATTTACAAAGATGTTTTTATTGTCCTCTGCCACAGGCCCACAGACACTGGAATGCATCTGGTTTTTTTTTTCTTTTCATCCATGAGAACATTGGTGTTTGTCTGCTCCACTACACCACTCCACCAGTGTCATTTTCGCTCTTGTCGCTTGGCTCTCTCCCATTAGATAAGAAACAACCCACATGCAAGTCATTGTGCATGTCCCATGTTCACGTGAATACTTGTGTTGAAAATAAATAGGTATACTGAAAGGATGTTAACAAGTTTAGTACGGTGCTGTGGTTTTCCCTCGCCTCTTTCCTGTTTTCGCTATCATGAGGCCTCAGACCAAAATCAATTTTCGCTTAGTTATACCTCTCTCAACACTCTAGCAATCAAGAAACATTCTCAGTCTATTGTTGACCCGCCTTGAAACATTCAGGGTAAAAACATTGACCAATAATGGATGGAATTTTTATCGCACACAAGAGGGCTTTGGTGATATCAGCTTGGCAATTTAAGTGACACATGAGTTTTAACCCGTTTCCAAGATTCAACTGACTAAGTTTGGAGAGTAGAACCAAAGTTAGCGACTACAAAAACCGGTGACTGCAAATGATCACCCACAACCGGCGAAATACGGTCTCTTTTTATTTCAATACCTCAGCTGGGGTTTTGTTCTAACTGTTCGTGTATAAGTGTTTAAATATTAACAACTTAATCCTCGGCTTTCCAACACCCTCAAAAATTAAAACGCACATGACCGTAAACTTTAAACTTGTTCTACAAAATGATAACCGCGAAAGTGCTGAAAACAAAAACAAAGACAAAAATGTCACCAAAAAATTGGTGCTAAATAAGACTGGAACGTACCCGGACCAAGTAATTCCAGTTGTGATCTGTACTACTATCGTACCAGTATGTCCGAAGGTTTTGTCAGGTAATTGTGGAAAGAAGGTGGTTTCCAGCGTGCGCTATCCACTGTGCTGACGGCTGTACATATAGGGTGCCAGAAAAGTAAAGCATGGGTTGGATTTGTTTCGTTCAAAAGTAGATGATTCATTTAACAAGTTTCCATTTTCAGTAAAGTAACACAATGACTAAATCAGAATGCCAGTGTAAGTAATCTTGAAATAACCAGAGGAATCTCATTCAGCCATAACACCAGGTCACAAGTGGACGCTCATCGTGGACCAGGGTGACATCTGGAAGGGTGTCAGCAAACACGTTCTGACTATGCATACCCTTTATTGGGAGAGTATATGACAATAATGGTCTTCATCAACTCTACTTTTGTAATCCTAGTACACAGACCGTATACTGGACACAGATATGAGTACTGGAACGACAATGGTGTCTGTCCACACCACTTCCACTTCTACAATACCAGAAGCATCGTGGAAAAATTCTCACCACGCTTCCTTTACAACTAATTATAAAATACACTTGCACGATATACCGATTGTTTGAGCGCCGTCTTTGAAATAATATATTATATTTTTTCTTCTTTTGGTATTGTAATCAGATCTGGGTTTGACCTAAATTTTGACCTCATTGTATGTCATCGCGTGCACTGTAATTCAGTCGAGTGTTCTGGAGGCTTCTGTGTGTATGAGTTTCGTATAATTCTACATACAGCGTACATTCAGGAATGATGTACCCGTGTTGTAAATGTTTACGACCAAATCATCCAGAATTTTCTTTACGTTATGAACGACGAAGTGGTAAAGGCGCAGTCATATTTACGTCCACTTGCGGATTTATGGGAATGTTATTAGAGGTCGGATTTCATGCCATTCGACATTTGTCAGTTGTAATCCAATTTTCTTTTGTGTTTCACCACTTGCTATCTTTGTTTCAGGCGTTATTTTGGGACTTGTATCGCTTTTTGTCTCTTTGTGCTGTTTCTTTTTATCCCAATTTTACACTCGAAGTGACTGTGTAAAATCAGAGGAAATATACATCGACTGATCGGCATCACGGACGCTATCGTCTACCTGTCCGCACAGTGAAATATACCAAGGAGGGCCGTTGCATACACACCATCGTGGGCGTGCCATGCCCACTACCGTTCGTCAGTAGTTCGTTCGTTTTGAGGCCACTGTCATCCTTACGCTCAAGGGTTCACATGGGCTGTGGATTTCAATTTACGTGGACTGACCCGCCTTTGGAAGATTGATATTTCATCAGGATTTGGACGGTAATCTTTACGAAACTATAAATTTTGTAATTATATGCATTGCTCTTGTGTAGTGTTGTAAGTTGTACTGTTTGTTTATTTTGCTCAGTTACATGCATTAAGTTATTCAAGCGTCTTCGTGTTCTTTGTTTAATGTTGTGTAAGACCTGTCGCTGTCTGTGAGTTGAACAAGCCATTTGTTTATCATTTTTCCTGTCAGATTAGTGGTACCCTTACACCCATGAAGGTACCTCGGCTTAATACTCTCAATACATTGTATATCTTTTGAGCCCGACACAAGCTTTACTATTGTCCTCAACTATAAATTTACCATACAATGTGCTCCAGTTCCGGGTTGAGAAATCTGAATGAAATAAGTTTAAACTATCAGCCGAATTTACGCCTGTATCGGCTGTATCACAAGAAAAGATAGTCCCCGAGCAGTGACTTCAATGTAGATTCCGTAATCTCTGTGTGAAGCGCGCGAGCCACTTCTGCCAGAGTGTCTAGGATGTGAGAGGGATAAACTCAAGAGCTTTCCTTATACACTGTGGTTCTTTTATATGTTAGCACCTGTAATCAACACATCCAAGCTACACTCAATGATCTAAAAAAACACATTTTCGCGTCGCAATTTTTTTACATGAGTAAATCCTCTCCAAATAACAGACGACAATAACACGTAGATGCCCTAATAACAAGCTGAGAGACAAACGTGACTCTATGACTTGTGTGAGTAATATTTTCAAATGTGTGTTCCCATCATCCTCATTCTTCTTAATGTCGGGCAAGTTTTCCTCGAGTATTTCATCATATTTGTTATGTAAATTAGTAAGTGATGCATATAAAACAAGAGTCAAGGCCGTCAGTCATGCCAAACGGCAAAACAGTGTCCAAAGCCACATTCGCAAAGATCTCGCAGCTCACGAGATGTGACGATTTTCACCGAGTCTACCACGAAGCCAGACATTCGCCATAAAATTAAATATTCACTTTTACCTTAAGTATTTACCCTTGTCATAGTGAAATGAAATCTTGTTAGTTTACAGTTTTCATTGATGCGTTATAATCATGATTTTATCACAAGTGGCTGTGATACAATCCCTCTGTACCATCAGCTTTTTTCACCATGTCTCCTAGCCTGTACCTCCCTTCACCTTTGGAAAATCACCACCAACCCCACTCCACCATCACCCCACCCCCCATGCTCCCCGTCCCTTTCCTGACGGTTTGATAATCCCTGTGCACACCTCGTGGGGATCGGTTACGTAAAGGCTCTCATTCCGGGCTTAACACACCGTGCACCGCAGTCACTTGTCGCTTAACACAACCAGAAATCCCTGAACAAACACATAACCCACCACAGTTTCCACACAAGATAGTTCAATGTTTGGGTATATTTACTCAGATCGTCACTAAAACCTGTGTAGTTATCATATACAGAAATGACATTATCTGACGAAGCCTCACGTGTGAAAGTCATGGTATTGCATGTCATATTGTGGACGAATTCACAATTAAATATTCTAAATGTTAGCAAAAATATGTAAAACCAGTAGCCTTTTTGTCCCATTATATCACAGAGCGAGACTAACTGGCGATATACTCAGAAAAAATGTTCCCTACCAAGAGAGTCAACTGAATACTTCCGATAATACATAAGGCAAGTATCACTTCGGGAGGGAATACTTCCCCTAAGCCAACGAGAGGTAATCTACCATGCGATTTCGTCAAAAGAGCTCGAAACTCAATATTTTTAGAGTTTGTTGGTTTATATGCTTTTTACATCCTCTCCATAATGTCTCTATACTGATTTATAATTATAGTGGATGGTGTTTTTAAATGTACGTTCTCCTTAAGCCTGTAAAAGTACTAGTACGTGTACGATTGACTATGTCAAAATACACATAGTTTATCATGCGGGAGAGTTCTAATCGAAGCATTAAAACACAACTTCGCGATCCACTCTAAAGCGTGTCCTAAGCGATGTACATGCACGTATATACGCTGTATCAATCAATTGACAACTAAGTCGTATATGTGGTCTACATTCCAAGATGACGTCATTCTCGTGTGCGAGAAAACAAAAGCCTGTCACATTGTGGCTATGGGAGTAAGAGAGAAAATATTTACATCCTTACATGTATGGATTGTTACATACGGATATGTATGATGAAAATCGACTTACACTTCCAATGTGCAAGACATCCACCAACGAAGGCGAATCACATGTATAGAAATGGTTTTCAAAAGGATAATAAGTATGAACATTATCAGGATCTTACGCCGAAGAATTATAGCATTATATCCCAAGTTATAAAAAAAAAAAATGGTAAAGATTTTTAACACATGCATCTATATAGGCATACCTACTTGAATTCACCGTGTGAGTAATTTTATTCAAATTATATTCTTATGGTTTATGTAAAATTTTGCATTTGTTATATAATCAGCAGGAAAACACGTGACAAAAATGTCGACCACTTGTAAAACCATGGGGGACAGTGCGGATTCGGTGACAACGCCTTTCCCGGCCCAAAGTGACATCCTGTTACACAATGCTGTAATCTAGCCAACCTGAGTGAGTCTACGGAGGCCAAAGGTCCCTAAGGGAATGTCAATAAAGCTAATAGTTGTCTGTTTTGTTGACAGTTCAACATCACCTCTGGGAAGTCAGTGCTATCTGTTTTTATTCCCCATGCCCATTGTTTGCACTGACGACATCGCATCCCGCCGAGGAGAAAAGGAAGCAGTGTGTCCTGATTTGTAATTCTGTGTACGAACCAGGGAAAGTACACGTAGCATTATATTGTGTCGATGAGTGATTGATAACACAAGCGATACTTTGGTACCTGGTTAACCTTTGACCTGTACCAGTGCCAATATCTAAAACCAATCCCAACCTCTGTGCCTGTATAACTTCGGGTCACATCTTGGAGTCGCAGTTAAGTCTTGCGCTCTTTTGACGGCCATGTTGTTGAGATTTCCTCACTTGCTTTGGTGGTAGCAACTATCAAGCTCTTAAACTTACCGGTTATACATGTATATACATATCTTCTGACTTGTGTGCCACAATGTGTTAAAACCTTTGTTTGAGGTTGTTGTTCATCCATGGGGGACCACAAGTGAATTATCGATATCGACAGATGGATTGTCTGTATCTAGAATTCTCGATTAAATGTTGATTTCGCTCTTCATATACATCGAGAGAAATCTGCTGTAATAGAAAAAAAATAGACCATCTGTGCCGTCCGGAACTGCACAATCAAATGTAAGATCATGGAATTCACACATCAAACCATTGAACATATGGCGTGACTATTTACCCAGTATTCCTTATATGGAAAAATGTGTGATAGAAATGTAAAATGAAAGTAGTAGGACCATTTATTTTTAAATTTAATGTCAGTGGTAAATGCTAAAACCATGTCAAACACATTCAGATTGTTTTTATACTGTTTTGTGAAGGCGATATCCATGCAGTTTAGTATGTTACGTATGAAACCTTGGAGTTTTTAATGTGTTTTACTGAATATGATGTTAAAATGTATATATCCCATAAAAAAACCATTGTATGGTTTATTCCGTCCTTATTTTTTTTCCTCGTTCTCTCAATTTGTTTCGCAATTAGAATGCAATAGACATTGCATGCTTGGTTCGAACAAACACAGAATTTATTTATATATTTGACAGTTTGATGCTCAAAAAGTTTTTTTCCGATGGCGCTCCGGCAGTTTTTTGTCAATGAAAGCTAAACATTCCATTGGGTACAAACCCGTATAGAAACTTGTCCACAGACAACTGTTAATCTCCGACGGTACCTGGGAAGGTCTGCCAGCAACCTGCGGATGGTCGTGGGTTTCCACCGGGTTCTGCCCGGTTTCCTCCCACTATAATGCTGGCTGCCGTCGTATAAGGGAAATATTCTTGAGTACGGCGTACAACACAAACCAAATGAATAGATCAAATACAGACATCAATCATACATAATTTTCCCCTTTGGAGTTGTAAAACATCTTGGAATTCTCCCGAATTCTTTGCATTCCACTGACACCGAGGCTAATCTCTATACTCTGACATCCGCCTATCTTACGCGTAACACAGATTTACTGACGACCCCTTTTTGGCATTTTGGGACAAGGTTAAGGCGCTTTATAATATGACATATATAGTATATATGTGTCAGTTGTCGGTGTGAAGTATCACGCCTGGAATCCCAGCGTCATCCAACCTGCCTTTTGGTCACACTTCATCCGTTGTCTGGTCGCGGCTTATGCCTGCGGCATCCCGAAGCCGTTGTTATCAGCGTCTTACATACACCAAGGTCAAGAACGCAGCCGCAGCGCAAGTTTATGAATTCACAAGAAAATGGCACATACTCACTACTCAAGTTTGCCCGGAAAGTGTGTCATCTAATTTCAGTTCTATGTTTAAGCCCAAAAAGCCCAAGAATTGTAACGAAAAAATAGTCAAAAATTTACATAGATGTATAGGCTTCACAGCAAGCTTATACAGGCTCCATGTCGCCAATTTTGGAATGCAGACCTACATCAAATCGTATTACAATATCCTGTGACAAGAAACTGATCCAGTAGCTTAAGACAATTTTAGTTGATTAGATATCCACGCTTTTTGCATAGTCACTCATAACTTCGACGCAAAGACAATATGTAACAGACGTCTGAATCCAGGGGTACGAGTTGAAAATGGTCGACCACTGTGAGCTTTATTCTTGTTTCCAACACTCCCAGTCTCCTGAAACTTAGCTATTAGATGCTCGATAGTCGGTCTGGTCGACACATGCCCCCTGCCAAAATCTCTTACATACTGCCTTTGCTTCGGAACGACTGGTTTTGTTGTAAAGTAGGCCTGAAAGATTTTTACCCGCTGCAGCGTCGTATGCTGTCTTCACATCCATGGTGGTATCACAAGAATTTTCTGGTTCTCTAATCTGTAACACCTGAAAATTATGGAGAAATATCATCAAAAACATTTTGCAGAGAAAATACAAAATAGGTCGTTTTTTATGGACCATCCTGTGCATTATGGTGATCACTGTGATAATACTACAGAAAATATAAATACATATATAAGAATCTCGCTCGGTCGATCTGTGCACATGTAATTAATCATGTGGTAAGTACATTCTCCTGATAGACACATGGTAATTACGTTTATTTCCAGGAATGGATGCGAGGTAGAACATTATATAATCTGTTAAGAAGACATTCTTACCAATGAGTCAGTTACTGACATAAACAGTGATGAGTACATTCTCAGGAATAAATCAGTGTATGGACATAAACAGTGGTGAATACATTCTCAGGAATAAATCAGTGTATGGACATAAACAGGGGTGAGTACATTCTCAGGAATAAATCAGTGTATGGACATGAACAGGGGTGAGTACATTCTCAGGAATAAATCAGTGTATGGACATAAACAGTGATGAGTACATTATCATGAATGAATCAGTGTATGGGCATGAACAGGGGTGAGTACATTCTCAGGAATAAATCAGTGTATGGGCATGAACAGGGGTGAGTACATTCTTAGGAATAAATCAGTGTATGGGCATAAACAGTGATGAGTACATTATCATGAATGAATCAGTGAAGAGATCGAAAATACAGGTTTTCTTGAATGGATACGTGCATTCTCACTAATGGATAGGTTGTGACTTTGCCTGGACAGATCTCAAGCGGATGCATTTTTATGACTAGATCTGTGTCGACTGATCAGCATAAATCGATCCGTGGTAAGTACAACGTAAAGTGAATTGGCGTCCTTAGTCTGCCAACCACATCTGGAGCAACAGGCAATAAATACAGCAGAGCCAATGTCGAATTTAAAAAGAAAACGTTTGTAGTGTAAAAAAGCCACTGCTGGTCTTGCAAACAGAAAATATGTTTGCATAGAGAGCCTAGTGCAATGTTTACAATCTGTTAATTACCCCCACATTATACGGAATCAACGTGGTTAGGATTTCAAAGATTTACAAGTTACCACACATATGTATTAACACACGTACAGTTTTTACTGGTCTTTTTGGGGATGCTTACACCTTACGTGCTTTTGTTTTCTTTCGCTTTTTTCAGCCTTTGTTTGGGAGTTGACTAAAAAAAAAACTAAGAGCTCAGCACACGTTTTTAAAGCACAGGTTTGGGTGATCTATATTTGTTGACGCCGAGATATTTTCTGCTTTCTTTCACTTTAACAGCCTTCATTTGAGAGTTTACAGTATGCTGTAACATTCCATTGCTGAATGACCGCATGCGCATAAGTGCGTACATGTCTATTTCACAATGACATCATAACGTCCCATTCAAGTATTCCTAGGAAACACTGGGCTGTGCCCTCTTCAACTCAAAAAGAACTTGTAAGCGAGTCATCTCGGACAATCTTACACGTGATGTATATAACACACGACGTTCTCAAATACCATTACTTCGAGGAAGTGAGGTGGCCACAAAGTATAGGATATAGGCCACTACCCTATTTGTCCTCACTAAACACCTATAAACAAAACCGGCGGCGACATTCATGGTGTTGCATACCTATACGACCTGTGAATGTTGGTTATCACCATCAAACAAGAAGACACCATGTAGTATAGCACCGTTAAAGCAAGAATACATGCATGGTCTTTAAAGACGATACCCCCTCCCCCAGATTTGGGGTAGAATCAATAAGAATTTTTCTATTTACCACAATACATGCAGCTCAACCCTAGTACTTGTAGTATATATATAGTGTTATATTATATGTTGAATATGCCTCTAAATTTTAACAATCTAAATTTTACCGCTGAACTTTATTACCGACTTTGAACCAGGCTGATATTTTGTAAAACTTAATTATAAAGGTTGTTCTGAAATAATAGCAAAAATCGATCGGATTTGAGCTAGTACTTCCAGGTTTAGTTTCATTGTGGCCGTTCTTCAATAGGCTCTTAACAACCACTGCCGAACAGTTAAGGTGCTTGCTTTTCAATCTCTAGGATACACGAGCTGCGAGTTCCCACCCCCGGCATTCGGGAGCCATCGAGTTTTGAAATGTTCTACTTTGACTGCTCTCGGAGACCTTGTTGACAGTGAATGGTCGATAACGCTCGTGTGTCTGATTGCGCAGTATATAACTTTAGTTCAAGACCATTTGTCTTCCACAGATATGGTGTGCATACATATGTTTAAGTCACACGAGTGCAAGTGCGTCAGTGTCTTGCTAATGGTCGATGGTTTACCCCGGGCACCCTGGTTTCCTCCAACCATAAAATATTTTCGCCATCGTATAATAATTTGTTTGAGTTTGGGGAAATTAGAGCATGTCAGGACTAGTCATTATTAGCCTACCAGAAGTCAAACGAGTATTAAAGGCGTGTACAAGATCTAGCCGTTACCACAGTTTTGCACTATATTTTAAGACGATTCCTAACCGTTCGATTCCTTTCAAAACGGTTCCAAAGTGACAATACTGCATTGGCGCAGCTTTTCAGATCTGTGAAAGCAAACTGTTCAGTGAAATTTTATCACTGCATTACAGAGTCATTTTGTACCAGTTCCTTTTGTGTGCACACTTACAAAAGAGGGTTCAGTTTGGGTGCTGTAAAGAACCTTATGGTTCTATTCTGAACCCCAGGGTGTTATCCTTTGTAAACTTCTCCTCAGTGCGAAGATTCAGTGATCAAAGATGGGGTTCTATTGTCAACTTTCCAAAAATTCAGACAAATTCAGGATTGTGGAAATTTGGGAAGAAAAATAACATTTTCCACACTTAGACTTTAAAACAAGTATGAAGATGATATCATATGCAACAAATATTTTAAGTAGAAAGATAACACCATTGCGTGGCCACGTGTATCTGGTTGCCAGCGCCCCGGAGAAGGTAGCGGTCGTGACTTCCACTTAGGCCTATTAACAACCTGATGCGTGAAACGTGGAACCTTGCATATTGGGTGCTGAACTGAACCCAATTAATAAGGTTTTTTATGGAACTCATTGGCTGCACCTTCTTTTCTAAGTGTGTGCCGCAGAGTCATCTTGTACCAGTCGTATTGTGTGTCATTTTTTTCTGAAACCACCAAATCCGAATATCTGTAGATATTCCTTGCTAAAACCTTATATATATTTCCCTTCGTTGAGACACCATATACATCGACTGAGTCAGCGAGGGACCCGGGTATATATAATGTGACATTATGATAAAACCGAGCATGATAAAATAGCATTTGATGTAGTAACTAGCCCATGTTGTAACAAACGCCACTTCCTGTATTATATATAGGCTACCTCCCCACTGACATATACATATGGCATAGGTCGTCTGTCATCTAGGATTTACTAATGTTTGGATCTACATGTATTTATGAACAAGGTTCTGTATTCAATTGTGGAATCAACGAAACGCTTGTAGCAGGTTATAACGTTTGGTCATTCAAGTCAACTAAAACGGCGGTTATCAAAATCTTTCATGAGCTTGTAGCATTGACTATAAAATCAATGAAATGTTACTCTTTAGTATTATAGGTTTGGTCAGTGCATTTATGCATGTCATCGGCATCTTCCAGCCCTTGTAGAACGCAGTTACCGTCTATCTAGACCTTTACTTGTCTATGTGTGACATTTGTGGGAAACATTGGGCACAAAATAAAATCACCCCAATGAACATTGCACTGTATAGGGCCTGTCGGCCGAGCGTTTCGCTTGAATAACCCGTACAAACTGCCATATACAAAGAGTCAGAACACGTCACCTTGCCAGCACCAGTCACAAAAGCGCTGAAGTGTAAATTCTAACACCAACAGAAAGATTATCCAAAATCTTCCACAAAACCACCTCCTTGTTATATGTAAATCTTTGCCATGAGGCCTTGTCGCTTTGGAATGTTTAGGCTTCCATCTTTTGTGAGGCTGATCAATGAAGCGTATTTACGAGATAATGTTCCAGTACAATAGATAAAAAGACAGATACACAACCTTGACCCTTGGAGTTAAACTTGTAATTATCCACAGGACACGCAGGCCGGACATGTTGTCTGAAACACTGCAGTTTTGCACAGGAGTCCTTCTGTGCGATGGAGTCGAAACAGACATTCATATACCAGACAAGAACCCTGACTTCATTGTGACTCAGTATTTCGGCATTTTATTTTGCTATCATCAGTACAGTGATTCTTTTACTCTCCTGATGATGACAAAATAAAATGCCGAAATAATGATAATAATAAACAATGAAGTCTTCGGAGTTGCACTGTTTGTGTATTACGAGACTACAAACATAATGGATAATCGGGAAAGCAATTTCCAAAGAAACGTTCAACACAAACCACCAAACAGTTATATGAGGCCGTACAGCCATTAGGACGGATTCATACAAAGAGAAGCAGTCAGCAGTTTTCAATGGCGACGGAAAGACGCGGTGAATGTTTCATAGGCGAATGAATTAAATCAGTATCCAAATCGTGTACCATGCTCACTCATACGCTATCGATGATCAAGCTATACATTTCTGTTGCTGTTTGAATGCAACTGATCATTTGTCCAACAAATTTGTACGTATACGATCTTGTTCAGTATGTATATAACCACTGTTACTTCACTTCGTGCAGCTACGTGTTTATTTATTTACTTATTTATTTATTTATTTGTATCACTATATTTGTTCTGGCGGCCTCAGTCGAACATATGATTGTCATAATTACCAGTATCATTAATAGTCTGCTATTTAGATGAGACACAAGGTAAACATCGCTATTTTACGCCGGGTTGTTATTTTCAAATACTCCACGGTAAAGCACTAATCAGATAAATCATTTTATTTACTTTGACGCAAATAGTACTTTCGTACATAAATTCCAACACTTGCTACTGCCATTCGGTGTTTAGCAAAAGTTAGCTCAGTTAACTTCTTCCCGCCTTGAAAACCACGATATACGTATTGTTATAGAATGCCGTTTAACATATAATGCTAGAAAAAACAAATACAAAATCAAACTATCAGAAATTTAGACAACTACTGACTATAAAAATTGTCTGGTGAATATTACTGCAACAGTGCTTCCAGGCTACATAAAGTAATACATGTTTCAAACTCTGCGCAAGCCGATATTTATACACTATTTAGAATATATATATATATATATATATATATATATATATATATATATATATATATATATATATATATATATATATATACAAAACAGACCTACGTGTGGATGACGCTACACATGCAAGATAAACTGAATAGCCCAAAAATCATTGAGAAGGAAATATAGGGTTGTCGACCCTGAATCGTATCTCTTGGGCTGCACTTTACAACATGTCTTAAATTTATATTTAAGAAATTATTATTAAAAGATTACTGAATGGATATTGGGCACCTTTCATGACATTATACAGTACGGGAGAACTGGCATCAGAAACCGAGAAATTTTGAAATCACATGCCTGAGCTGTACAAGGTTCGATTGATTGACTGACTGATTGGTTGCTATTTAACGCTATATAGTCAAGAATTTTTCACATTTACCGAGGCGATCAGTTTTAAGGATGCAGGAAATCAGAGTGCTCGGGATAAAACCAGTCACCTTTGGCAAGTTACTGACAAATTAATTAGGTGTTTCGCTTGTTTAGATATTTTTATTTTTAGTATATTCACTTATATATACGACGACGGCCAGCATTATGATGGGAGGAAACCGGGAAGAGTGGGCAAAACCCACAACCATCCGCAGTTTGTTGGCGGACCTTCCCACGTACCTCCTGAGAAGAATCCAGCTTGAGCTGCGCTTGAACTCTCGCCGTACTGGTGACAGGCTCCCATCCGGGTGATTGTGCTGCACAAGAACGCTAACCACCTGGACACAATTAATTAGGCTATATATGCCGTATATAGCCTATATGTTGGTGGGAGACAAATGAGAAGTGACGAAGTAGGGATGGTTTATGCCTACAAGGAAATCCTAGACTGGGTTAGGTCTATCAATCACCTCTATTAAGACGCAGTGTTCTTGTATCTGATCACCTCATAGGCCTGAAAATGAAAACAGGCCTACCATGTCGATCACCTTTGAGGCTGAAAAATTCATGACAGATGTCAAATATCCATTATCTGCATGAAATTCTAAATGGATTCAGATTGTTTCAGGTTTGATTTCTTGTGCCTTTTTTTTTTTTTTTTTATCTTTTTATGGGGGGGGGGGGCGATGTCGGCATAGATATCTAGATCTATATAGTCACATACTACACCAAGGCTATCAGTCAGTCATACATAACTGACTTGAATATATATATGTGGGCCTATAGGGCTATCTTTATACTTAACTAAGTTATCAAGGAAACCACTGCAGGCCTATTTGGTAGGACTTGGTAAGCTTGGCGATATCTGACAGGCGGTATGCCTAGGCTCCTATATGGCCCAAATTGTTAATTCTACTATTGTTTTGAGAATTATTTTAAGACAGAATTAAAACGCGGTAATCGTGTTGATCAGTGTCGGAGGCCTCGGGAAGGGGAACGCCTATATATCTATAGGCTATACAGGTCTATATTATATAGGGCTGTGAATGCTGAACCTAGGCAGGCCTTTTACATGTAGCTGGTCGCGTGATTAAGTCCTTCTCTTTAAGCCACCATTAAGTAATTCGGCTAAAGTCGTGCTGTGTGTTGTGCAGTTATGATTCAAAATATTTGGGGTTTATGTTTAACACATTAAAGCCACGCAGTTTCTTTTCTACCCTTTGAGTCGAATTGCTTCATAATCGTCTGTGATACTATTCAATATGCCTACAAAGCTTAACCTAAGAGATACATGCATTGGTACCGTACCCTACTTGACCTAAAAATGCCCCCTTAAGTGTATTTTTAGACGAAAATAAAGACAACTAAATATTGCTTTTGGTGACAAAACTTCTGTTTCAGTTGGATATAATCCTAACTTACAATCAAACCCCGACAGACCATTCTAACATAAATAGAATTACCGGAATCACGAAGAATAATTGACTTATGAGGGGGGACTTTTAGCCGTCAAGTACGGTAACCCGGAGCCAAGTGCGCAGACGCTTTATGTTGCTTAACAGCGCCCCCTGTTCAAAATTTCCGTCTGCTTCCAGAGATTGAAGTCCACCACAGAGAATGGCTGGTCGTTTTACCAAAATTCTGCTGAGACAGGTTAGTATGGAAACTGTTCTTTCGGCCTCTAATAAAATGAAGAATTTTGACCATTCTGATCTCTCAAATTATGTACATCCCAATAATGTGTATTTAAGTTTCTCTGTCACCGACAATCGTATGTCTTGTTGTTGTTGTAAGCTGCAACCTCGGTTTGCCCCCTGTTATTCAGAGAGCGTTCCGGGCGGATTTGTATCGTTATTATGACGGTATGCATCACAGTCTTCTTTCCCGAGTGATGCAGAAATCTCTTCTATTTTGTGTTACAACCTCAAACATTTTGACAGTATTCTTGTGAAGCTCAGTTGCAATGATCACATTAAACACGTGCCCGGGAGGAGGTCAAGCTTTCGACTGTCAAGTCGGTCGCATGATTTTACCTCTGCCACAGATAACTGTAGTATTCTTAAAATATTTTGTGAAAATATACTAAATGTTAATGTATGATTTACCTTCAAACAGGGCAGTACACTACAGATGATACAGTGTCGTCAGTATTCGGGACAGGTTAGTATATAGTTTTCAACTCGTGCTTTCAATTTTGTTTTGTTTTGCTCTTATAGGCTTTTACACTACGCCTTAGGATTTACCGAGAAGAAAGTAATTGTACAGATTGGTATTTGAGACTAATAGTTGGGTAAGAATAGCTATAGTTGGATTTCAAAGCAATGCATGGAAAATACAGGTAATTATTGTGTCATCTATTGCACTAAGTGACCTTGAGAAGAAGCAAAAAGGTCATTTGAAGCATGTGAATTTTCAGTATGAGTTCAAATGTATAGAAATAGTGTGTCTGCTCCAAATGAGTAATTGAATAGAAAATGTGCATGTTTCTGTTAAAACAAGCGTTTTGTTTTACATTGAAAGTCAGGTAAGAAGAGGCCATATGAGGAACTGAATGAATAGTGCCAGCTGTGGCAATGTGAGGTTTTCTGTTATCCTAAGTGAGCCTAAATTTATGTACATGTAATGGGTATAAAGATTTTGAAATGATTCACTTTGAAAAGAGATTATTTCAACCATGAGGCGATAATTGTCTTCAAAGAAAGTGGCATTAGACACCTGGTGAAATATTTTTGTCATCATACCAGTCTTATTATTCTCTTTATAACAACAGAAACCCCTTGTGGAGACCGGTGAGAATATGATTTACCTTAATATTATCATTAAATTACCATTATCTCTAATATTTTGAGTTCCTCTCCGGCCGTAAGTGGGAAGGTCCGCCAGCTACCTGGGGATCGTCGTGGGTTTCCCCTGGGCTCTGCACAGTGTCCTGCCACCATAATGCTGGCTGCTGTCATATAAATGAAATATTCTAGAGTACGGCTTAAAACACCAATCAAATAAACAAATAAATTTAATCAACAGAGACTGAGAGTCATTCCAATATTTTATGTAATTTCCCATGTTGTAGGTGCGAACTGTCACACTCATACCAGGAGACGGTATTGGTCCAGAGATTTCGGCTGCTGTTCAGAAAATCTTTGCAGCTGCAGGAGTAAGTCAAGTTCTCTCATACCAAGGGTTACCACATAGTAGTCATATAACTGCCTGAACTGCAGATATATGCTGATTGAAAAATTTGATTTTTAAAATTTCTGGATTCTCTGACCCAGTGACAGTCATTAGGCTGCCGTGATATCATTGTGAAATAACTTTAAGGTTATGTAAGAGACATAAACATGGTAGAAAATTGTAATTTGCAGGATAATAGTGGTCTGAGAATATTTAGCACTATACATCCATTAACAAAATCGTGTATGGGTTGAGAAATAAACTTATGATTCATGATAAATGTATCAAATTCTCTTTCACTTACATTTTATATGCAAGACACATTATGTTGTATGTAGGCTAATCTGTACTCATCCTCGTTTCCATTGATGTAAATTAAGATAACTCACTCTGATATCTGAGTGTAGGTTAATTTGTACCCATTCTGCTTTCCATAGACGTAAATTAAGGTAACTCGCTCTGATATCCGAGTATCTGTTCATTTCATCCAACACACTTCCTCTGCTGATTTGACAGGCTCCTATAGACTGGGAACCAGTAGACGTCACACCTGTCATTGGTCCTGATGGGAAATCCACAATACCACAGAAAGTATTTGACTCCATGGCCAGGACACAGGTGGGCCTCAAGGGGCCACTGGCAACACCTGTAGGAAAAGGGCACAGGTCACTCAATCTTGCGCTTAGGAAGTAAGTATTGATCACAACTGAGAGGACACTTCGTCTAAACTATAGTTGTCTCCCCTCTCCAACTGACCTAATCATTAGGAAAACTACCAAGAAATTTTCACCTAATGGAAAGGCAGCATACTTTTTAATCCTGTGAGGTGGCACTGGTGTGAAGCAGGACCTTGAGCAGTTGTTATGTCAAAAATTGATCATAGCATAACGCCTACAATGTTACTGTTGTAACATCGCGCTGTCTGTAATGTAACATCATAATGATGGTTTGGGAAAGGAACATTTGACATCAATAAAATGGCGTCAAGATGCGGCTGTCGGGCTATTGTCGAGTCCCCATTTATAAGCAGCATGACCCATTGAATATTTTGTGTACATGCATATAAATGTCAACTCATTGACTGAGAAGCATTTACACAACAGATGATCATTTTATGATTAGCTCCCAAATGCTGCTTATATAAATGAAATGTCATGTGAAAGAAGTTTCGCCCTTGCCTCAGCCAAATTTCTGCATTTGTCATAAATTTTATTCCTTAAATTGTTTAGACATTGTTCTTCAGAAGTTAAGGCAATTGGCTGAAGGTGTGATGAACTGTGCTTGATTTATTTGGATTGTTTCCATCCTCAGCTTGAGTAATATTTTGAATGGTAAATGTTTGCTCTCGTGTTTCAGGGCTTTCAATCTGTATGCGAATGTTCGTCCATGTAGATCCATAGAAGGTTACAAAACTCCCTATGATGATGTCGACTTGGTGACAATCCGCGAGAACACAGAGGGCGAATACAGTGGTATAGAACATGTGGTAAGTTAGTAGCTTGGTGTTCTGTACTCTGGAAGGCCTTTGTGTTATATATGACATACATGTGGTTTCTTTATATGCGTATATATGTGTCTAAATAAATAAATCTAATGTCATTGAAAACAGTATGTGTGGTTTTCTTGTTTTATCTAAAATTGTTTATGTAACGTCTCTTTTTTTCCTACCTTTGTTACCTTAATTGTTCTTTCAATGATTTCATCAGCCATATTGTGTGTCTTACCTGCAGATAGTAGATGGAGTTGTACAGAGTATCAAACTGATCACAGAGCAGGCCTCTCGCCGTGTAGCAGAGTTTGCCTTCCACTATGCCAAAAACAACAACAGATCAACTGTGACTGCTGTACACAAAGCTAATATCATGTAAGTATCGAAAGCTTTTCAATAGCCCAAGCTGAAAATCAAAACTGGCAGGGGCAAATATACCATCATCCAAAACAGGAAATGGTGGCATATTCCATTACCTATCTGTTAACTTCAAGGTATGGGAAAAAAGGCACTGGGTGTACATTTTGGGGGGAATATTGTGGCATTTTTGTAAAAAAAACATAGATAAGTGTATGTTTTTTCGTTTGTCTCAGGTGATCAATCATTCTTGATGTTATGGACAAGTAAGCAAAATTATCAAATTTATCACATGTATTTAATACCAGCTCAGGTAAGTTATGTGTGAGTCATTAGAGTTTTTAATTGATTGTCATTATTTGCTGATTGAAATGACTTCTGCATTACAGGAGAATGTCTGATGGTTTGTTTCTGAAATGCTGTCGAGAAGTTGCAGACAAAAACAGAGATATCAAATTTCGGGAGATGTATTTAGACACCGTTTGCTTAAATGTAAGTACAGAACTTTAGGTTATTGCTCCTGATGTTAACTAGTTACAATACATTCTTTCTTGATTTAATGTGACTTCATAAAGCTCCCCTGAGTACTTTTCTCACTGGCTCTCTCAGCTAAAGTATTGTTCCCCCTGCAGGAGATCAGGCAACAAGCAGTAGCAAGCCTGGGGATTTCACCTGTAAGCGGAAACTATTTTTCGGTGCATTATGTTGATGGGAACCAGTGGGAAACACACAATTGGTTCCGTGTCTGAACTTCTTGGGAAACAGTTTTTTCTTCTATTCGGAACAGGATTTTCATTGAAGCCCTCTTGTGCCATAGTAAACGCCGATGTGACATCTTTCAAGATATGTTTATGCTCTGAAAGGCTATATGAAGATGTTTTAAATCCTAAATAAACAATTTGAATTAGTATTCATGTGAGCAGAGAAAAATATGTCATAATGTGATAAAAATATGGAATAACTCTTTTCTTGTCTTTTTACACATAGGTTTTGTTATATATCATTTCAGAGTCACAGACCTTTTAATCTAACAAACCCTTTCTTTATGAAAGCCTCATTTTTGGAACACAGAACCCCATTTTTATATTTAAAAAATGTTGGCTGGGCCATTTTATAAATAATCCATTATATGTACTTTCTTTTAGGCAGAAAGAGCTAAAAGTTAAATAAAAATAAACTAGTCAAGGCTGATGATGCTCTGAGGTAAAGCCAAGTGTATAATAGTATAGTAACAAACACTAAATGAAAAATCTGACATTGAAATGCTTTCTCATAAAAACACATGTCATATCATTTTCTCTCATCTCTCCTCATGTACCAAAAGATGCAATGCATCCATACTGTCAAAATTGAGTGTCACTATTTATTACCCAAGCCTCTTCCTGAATCTAGATATGTAGGCTTAGGCTTAAGAACTTTTGTATTCTTTCTATCCTTGGTTGCCCAGTCCATCACCAGAGTAAACAGAGGACAGGTTGTTGTTAGAAACTGTTCCCTCGAGAAGGCTGAGGCTAGACAGGACATCGAAGTTGTCGGAAATGAACACTGTATATTTCCATGCTGTGCGACCTAAACCTTTTGTTGCTCACAGAGGTCACGCCACGTGAGATAAACCATAATCTAAGTCAACGATACCAGCAGTGATCGATAGCACCATAACCAGATTGAAATGACTTTCAACTGTCCACTGACCGTTGAAGGTAGTTAACAACTTCATAAACTTGACTTTGCAGTGTACAAACTTGACAGTACCAGTAGGCTAGCTGACAAAATATAAACAATTAACCACCCCTGTTTCGCTGGTAGCCAAAGTCAAAGGAGTACCGTTCATCTGAATGGGAAACATACTTTCGGTTCCGTGGTTTTGTCATCACAGTACCAACACACTACCAGTAACAATCATTTCTGTGAAATCCCCAGGCTTGCAATAAGATCTCAGTCTTGAATTCAGCTCCCAATCATTCAGCTATGTATTCAAGTTTGTAGGTACATGTAGGTCAGGTATCTATCAATGGGCATCTGTTTACTGTACAAAAGCATAGAAACTCCGAAAAAAGAAGAAGTGTAACGCATGGTTGACGTTCTCAATATTTCGACATTGAGAACGTCAACCATGCGTTACATTTCTTCTTTTTTCGGAGTTTCTATACTTTTGTACTTTACTAAGCTAGTTGGTGGATCAACAAGATCTGTTTACTGGCTTTTCACTTTATATGAACAAAGTTTGAAATTTTTAAACCTCTCCACGCTACAAAATTTTCTTGCTTTCTCATTTGGCCAAAACTTTGTTAAGCATTTCCAGGCAAGCAAACCTTTGACAAAGAAGATTGCGATCTCCTGCTAGTTCGGGTGCAGCTTTAATGCACAAGTTTTGTCAGGTATTGGACTGAGGGCAGTGGTTTCCATACAGGCCGTGAACCATTTCCTCCACCCATATGCCTTATCTGTTATTTTGTAAGTGAAGTATAATAGTAATATTAATTGTAAATATAGTGTCAATCTACTATTAGATTTAGAAAAAGAAAAACGAAAACAAGTGGAGCTGACTGTACCACTTCAGTAAGTGGTAAATATTTTGGCATGAGTATGCTAATACTCAAATATCATGCATAGGTTTTACTGCCGAAAAGTTTTTCTCTTAAAGTAAAAGACAGCTCATGACTGAGGTACTGTTCATGAAAAAGATTATAAAATTCTTTATTGAGTGTAAAAAGCTGTTTGAAATTGTATGAATTTCTTGCTGAATTATGTTCATTTGAAGTGTGGAGGATTGTGCTGCCAACTGGGGATCTGAAGGCGCCCATGCTTTAAGCTCATGATAGATGGAACAGATTTCAGCTGTTTATAAGCTGTGACATAAATGTTGTGAGTTGTCTGTCATTGTAACATGTAATAACATGTGGACAGGACACTGTTTTAATGTTATATATTTTAATTATACCGAATACATGGGTGTAGAACACTGCAAAGTATTTCTAGACCATTTTGTCGTGGCGGGAGTAAATTTCTTGATCAATTCATGTGATAAATTGACATATATACTAAACACAACCCTACCAGCTTACTACAGTCTCAGGTGACCAGTGTTCCGTGCTAGGAACAATTACGTCACAGCCCAGACAATGCCTGTGTTTCATGCTAGGCGACAGATCACAGTCAGATGTCTATTTCTGCTGTCTTAGTAGCAGTTAGAAATAAACATAATATTGTCCAACCTTTTTGGCAAACTTAACTTAGAATATGCGCTGTCTTTCACTTTAATGTACATGTGATAGTCAAGTTTCAGTTGGCATAAACAAATAGTGTTGGGTGTTGGAGGTTCACTTTAACTCAAGAGAAGGGTCTGTTTATGTCAACAGATGGTACAAGATCCTACAAAGTTTGATGTCCTAGTCATGCCCAACTTATATGGAGACATTCTAAGGTATGTTGTAGTGTGTTGTTTGGCATACATCAGCATTTCTCTGGGTAAATGAGATATACAATAAAATGATGATTCCTAACAAATGGCTGCCATGATAGAATCACTGCTTTATCTTGTAAACCTACAAATGTTGTTTCAAGCTCATTACCAGAAAGTCGATCTGTGAACTTGCAATTCTAAGACTGGTTGTTGGTATCAAATGAACTCTGCGAGTTGACAACCCAGTGTGTTGTTAAAAACAGCTCACATTAGACAAACAGTTCAGTGAATACATCAATTCAGACATAATTTTTTTTAATATCAATACTGAAGTCTCAACCAGAGGCAATGAACATACTTAAGGGAAAATCACAGCTTTTTGTATCAAGTATAATGTTGAATAAAGAAGTGTTCTGAAGGCTAAATAATTAGCAGGGGGTTTAAACATCTACTTTCAACTGTGACAATTCTACTGAAATTTATTATTCATGAGAGCTGGTCATATTTGTTTCAACAGCAAGTCTTTTTGCAGTTACACGTACTAGTTTCTCTCTTGTCTTCTCAGTGATTTAGCAGCTGGTTTGATTGGTGGACTTGGAGTAACACCCAGTGGGAACATTGGTGAAGATGGCGCCATTTTCGAATCGGTACGATGTCACCTTTGTTTGGGTCAATTTCTCGTATGATAAATTAGGCTGTCTAGAGCATCCGCCTTGCCACAGGCCGTGTCCCTGATCAGCGACAGCCCATTTGTATTTGCTTCTTGTAAAGTATATGTCTGAATATGACTATTATGACTGTAGAGGTCCTGCAACTCATAACTCGTGGCATGCGAGCGGAGGTGACGTGTCATGCCTGTGAATGTCTTTCGGCAAACATGACATAGTGTAACTGAAAGTTGCCATGATAGGGCTGATCCGAAGCTTGTTCAACAAGGCGTAGGTTCAGAATGACTTTGGAGATTTTGTGTAAATGAGTACAAGTACCAAGCTGGACCGTCTGACCACCGTCTTATAAGTGAAAAATTCTTGGATATGACGTTGAGAAGCAATCTGATAAATAAATGTAAATCAAAAGCCTCTACTTTGTATAGTATTCGTTCTACAACTCAGTCACAGCTAGATTACATCAGCTGGTTAAGATCAAGATAAGGGAGGTAACTCATTCGCTGCTTTCTGTGTGTAACGGATGGCCTGTTAAAAAGCTTGTGGCAATATCATTGCCTAATTTACATTCCCAGTTTTTGGAACACTTGGCCCAGCACTTCTTGGCTCCTCACCAAAGTGGACAGAAAGCATGAAGACGATTGAAGGAACAGTTATGTAGAGAATTTATCTCCATGGCAACAGAAATCCTTCAGATTATAGCTGCATGAACATATATATATAACTTGAAACTTAAACTTTCAGGTCCATGGAACAGCCCCTGATATTGCTGGCCATGACAAGGCTAACCCCACAGCCCTCTTACTCAGTGCTGTCATGATGTTACGCTACATGGACCTGGGGGAGTACGCCCAGAGAATTGAGACAGCCTGCTTAGATGTCATCAGAGAGGGTCAGGTCAGTGGCTATTGTAATAGTGAAGTGTTGAAACTTTGAACCCAAACAATGTTGGACAACATGCAGGGTTCGTATGGAGACTGAAAATAATTAATTCTCTGTCTTTTATGCTGTGCTCAGTGAAATTCTTCACCATAATATAAATTGCTTCATGTAGTTATTACACAATTACAGGAACATTTGCTTCATTATCACAGAGAAAAACTTCTCATGACACCTTTTGGAGAAAATTAAATTACACACCTTTTACAAACCGAGTCGAAAATGACTGACTAGCAGTCCACCTAAGGCAAGTATTTGTACTCAGAGTAAATTTTTAGGCAATTGTAAATATTTACAACTGGGTCATACCAGTTGTAATTTTTGATTGTAAGATGACGATCATAGCTTACAATCCCTTTGTGCAAGAGGCTTTCGGTCGTAAGTGAGGGCTACAATTGAGATCATAGTGATTTACAATCAACTTAGCCTTACAGTCCCTTTGTACGAGCGGCCTCAAGTGGCCTAGCGGTGAGAGTGTCGGTCTCGGAGGCTGAGAGATTCAGGATGAATTATGGGTTGAGTCATACCAAAGACTTTAAAAATGATAGAACTGAGAATTTAAAGAAGTGAAACAGAACCGGTCAGCCAAGTGTCAGTCTAATGTGACTGGGCAGGTTGTCAGTTTCTGATGTCTTCAGCATCATGTCCCAGTTGCGGCAACGCTGGCGGGGCATGGGATCACCCTGCCACAAGAAGACATAGTTTGTATACATTCTAAGGCCTCCTCCTCGTCATACAAGTGAAAAATAGTTGAGTTCCAAATAAAACCCAAGCATACATACATTTAAGACATCTGGAGATGGAGTGATGGTTTTCCATCCTGGGGTCAGCCTGTTTTCCTCCACTAATTAACCTGATTGATGGTAAAAAAAAAAATAAATAAATAAATTTTAAAATATTTTAATTTGGCAGCTGCTTGTTTTACCATTTATAATTGAAATAAAGGAAAACGGAATTAACACTGATCAGCTTCTGTTTAAAGTAATATTAGGCAAGTAGATTTATTAGTTTATACCCCTGTGTGTCCGAAAAGTAGAACGTTCACCTAGGCTTTTTTATGTGTCTATGTCCAGTGCTACAGTATTTGATATATTTTTGTATTTGTGTGTTTTGTATATCCAGTTGCGAACAGCTGATCTGGGAGGCAATGCCAGGTGTTCAGACTTCACTGACGCCATCTGCAAAAAGGTGGAGAGCTCTTGATAAGATGCAGCAGACCTTCTAGTCAAAGGACCACTGTCATGACAGTGTTACTGCAGGTCAAGTGGTGTCCGGAGTACGGTCATAGCAGAAATTCATATGTACATTTGTACAGCTCACCAGTGGAATCTCTAATATATGTGTTTAACTCTCTTTACACACCCTTATCCTACCGTATAGATGTTTTCCATTTTTACGGTTTTGTCAAGCAGTGTAAATGTATTGTAATGTAACTCTGACCAATGCTCTCTTAACTGTATGCAATTTGACTTTTGTATTCTTCTCTTGTTTGGATTGCAGCAGAAGAATTTGTATTTTATTTGATGAACTTGCTCCGCGACTTTTGCCACAAGTACTGTACTGTTTTGCATACAGAACACTGTAAACACAGTTGTCGTCGTTGTATCAAGCATTTATGATTTGTAGCGTTACATTTGTCAGCATGAGAACAACTAAGTGTTTGTCATTAATCATTTTTTCTAACTTGACCAATACTTTGGCTCATTTGAAATTTCCCGTTTCTGCATACATTTTTACTTTTTTTACGACCAAGAGTATGTGATTCGAAGTATGAGAATGTTTTTCATACATTGCCAAATATTAGCCTTGTATTAACTAACTACATTGTAATATTAAAGGAAAGGAATGGTAAGATGTGTATAGTCAGAAGTTCCCGAGAAATATTGATAGATATACATGTATTTAGAAAGTTTGTGATAGAAGAAATCCAATGGACATGTAGATAACTATGAATATACACAACAGGACATTAAATCCTAAGTTTAATTCACATGACAAAAGTTTTAGGAAAAATAGATGATTTTCCTTGGAGCCATGTGAAAATCTACTAATTTCTGAACCAGAAGTCAGAGTACATTTCCATTTTGTCTTTGGGCCACAATATCTGTAGACAGTAGAACAAAATCACTCTTGCGTTTGCAGTTGTATAATATGGAAAACCATGAAAACTCTTTGCACACGTGCAACAAGTGCATTAGAACAAATAGTAGATACATACAAGGACAGGTTGTTGAAAAATGTTATAAAATAAGAGTTTAGTTGTAGTATTGTTATTTTGAACTACCATATTTGAAAACAGAGGTACTTAACTTTGTAATACTGTAGCTTTACTGCACACCTTCTGGGTTTATTAACTGTACAACTACCCAAATATCTTTAAATCTCAAACTTAGTACTTTCTGTTCTAACAAGACCCAATACGTTGCCATCTGCAAAGTCACCCTACTCTGTTGTCATATCTTCAGAACCTCTGTGGTATGTTATTTTCTCAGTCTTATTGAATGAAAATCCTACATGCACATACACATGGTGTGGTCACTGTAATAAGATATTTATTCATTAGGATTGGATGTTTTTTAAGAATACCAATATTATATTTTTGATTTTTGTTGCATTTATGAAATTTCTGGGAAATATCCTCTGTTATAGAAAAAAAAATTCTTTTTGTACAAATTGGCTCAAGTTCTTTTGTTTTTTTAGCAAATTGTTGTAGTGGCGATCAGACATAAAGAACTGTGACCGCTGTGGAAGAAATTGAGTTGGTTGTCAAAACATGCTATTTCAATGCATTTAATTCAGAAGTTGTGATACTGAACGGGATCACTGTTTTCCTCAGGCCTGAATTTTTGAGTTATGAAATGTGGAGCAGCATTTGCTTCGGTACTGTTGATAATGGTGTACATGTACATTGTTTGTATGGAGAGCTTATTTACATTGTTAAGAGATATTTCACATAGTTTGTCCCTTTGGCTGTTAGTATTTTCTAGTTCTGTTATTAATTAACTTTTGCCTATACAAAATTTATTAGGAATAAACCAATTTTTTTCTACCTCCATAAGCGTCAGAAGAGTTTGTTCTCTTCAGAGTGGTATCCACACAGTTGTCATGACCTTGAAAAGGTAAGTTAAGGTCACGGAAAATATATATATATATTATTTTTTTGTTGCACATTCTGCAGAGTTCACAATTGTGAATGAGGAGGTTTAGTTAATGCTCTGCAATAAAGAAATATAGAAAATGCATACTGGCAATTTCTGGTAGACTGCTTGAAGTTGAATAGATTCAGAAGTAGAGGTCATTTACATGATGGCAATCAGTTTTATGGGTGGAGAAAACAGGCGTGCTCAGGAGGTGTGCTGTATGAGAAAAAATGGCCTGGAAGTATTGCTGACTACCTGTTCAAGGTGTCAGAACAATAGCTATTTCAAAGACCACAACAGAAGCAAGAAAATTCCATAAAATTTCAACGTGATCTATAACTTGTCTCGGTGAAGGCATGTATGGCAACTTTTGATTCCTCTTGAAAAATCATGTGATAAAAAGTCCAAATAAGTGTCAGTCCAAGAGAGAACAATAATTCTGCAAAAATTAAGAAAACATCCAAAAATCCAATTCTGGACCTTTTGTACATTCAAGTTTGATTAAAGACTCTGAAATGTGAATTAAGCATTTGGTTCTAAATCATACAGGTTAAAATAAAGAAGACCCAACAGTTGATATTTATTTATTTCATTGGTGTTTTACTCCGTACCCAAGAATATTTCACTTAGGCGCCGACGGCCAGCATTATAGTGGGAGGAAATCGGGCTGACCCAGAGAGAAATCCGTGACCATCAGCAGATTGCTGGTGGACCTTCCCACGCACGGCCGAAGAAGCAGCGAGCATGAGCTGCACAGCAGCACACATTGGTGAGAGGCACCGGGGTCATTATGCCACACTGGCATGCTAACCCTGGCTGTCACAGAGGCCCCATAACAGTTGTTAAGACAAATTGTATAAACTATGTATTACATAATATCAACACTTACAGTTTTGACTGGAGTAACAAAACCACTTTGGAATTGGGTCCCTGCTGATCTGTCACTCAACAGTGTGAAACTGTTGCATGTTTCAAATTCATTACAATGAGCCATTATGAACGTAAGTCCAGAAACTTTCCTTGACAGAGAGACAGACAGACATGGGGATTACCAGTGATAACTAGTTTTTAACGCACAACTCCAGAACCTTCACTTTATGGTTAGCTTTATGGGTGAAGGAAAAGAAAAAAAGAACCCTGACAACCACTGCCTTTTGCATGTACCTGGCAAGCACATGTACCTGACAAAACTCCAGACTTAAAGCTTGCTTTCTTCGAGAGGCACACACGTGTATACATTACATGTATATCACTTACTTGCTGTCTTTTCCTGAACTTACCCAGCCATGAAGACATCTTGGCATGAACATGGTTTTCTGTACAAACACCACAACACAAAAAGAAAATAGTTATACAAAGGCTTTTATTCCCTCGTACATCATATACAGTACAAATATAGAATTTCTGTTCTCTTTCACACAACCATTCAACGATGACAAGCAGCATGATGCATGGTGGGATATCGTCTATTGTGAAACAAAAAAATAAGATTCAAATTAGGGTGCATTACATATATACATACAAATCTATGTGGATTATATTTTATACATCATTTTTATACATCATAACCTACACTGACCCTACAGAAAGCTTTATATGTGTTTAGGAAACCAACCAATGAAAATCAATATTTGTTCTCCTTCCCATAATTTTCCAACTTATGTAGAGTAATGTATATGAAGACTGAAAAGTCTGCAGCCAATTAAATGTGGACTTTCATGAAGAAAAATGTTGAAAATGACAAATTTTATAAATGCAGATTTTGAGGATCTGAAAAACAAAAATGTCTCAAAGTGAAGAAGGAAAATTGAAGATTAATGTCAAAAACACAGAAACCAATGCTTAGTATAAAAGACTGCAATTTTCAGATCTTAAGACGTGTCCACTACACCTAATATTAATGACCCACATGTGTACTTTGTTTATGAAGGGAGGCAATGGGACATAAAGCTGAACAAATTCCCCCTCCTCAGTCCAGTCATATAAGCTTGCGGCTTGTGTTAAGCATAGCAAGAATAGTAACTATTGCATTACAACAGAATGCTTTTTTACACCATGTCCCTACATTTCAAAACTTCTTATTATCGCTCAGTATTTTCAGAATATTTGTTAGAATGTGACACAATTATAGTCATGTCTGGTTATAAAAAATAAATAGAAAAAAAAAAGAAAAAAATGCACCTGGGTAGGTGTACTTGTCAAGTATGGAAATGCTCCGGTTTGATCTATTTATCTCCAGCAAAGTTTATTATAAATTCCCAGCTTGCTTATATGCGTTCTTATGCTTTCAGATCTGTATATTAAGCCATGGGCAGAAAACACATCTTGCAGTGTACATGTATGTTGAATAAAAAATTGATGGCTGAGTCTTTTTCTGATATACTATTAGCACTAACTAAAGTCACCTATAAATATAGCTGAACATTTACAAGACTACAGATTTACAATAATGCATGGCAAAGATTTTCGTGCCGAAGTGCCAGAATTAAGTGAACAAACTTGAAAAAGGATAATTTGTTCAATGTACAGCATATGACACAAACAGCTAAATAGTAGTTATATTGCCTATGAATGAAAAAAAAAAAGCCACACACATTCTATCCTCTGCACTCAAATCACAAATGGTCAGTTTGCATAGATATGTTCACAACTGTGTACTGGATAAACCTTTGTTTTGCTTTGTATTGTGTGCTGCTTTTTCTGTTCGTTTTTTTTTTTTTTTTTTTTTTTTTTTTTGTTTCCCTCTCTTACAGAAGTGCATTTTTCAACAAAACAAGGAAAACGATCAATGACAAAATAAAGGCACTCACAGTCATAGTGAACTACATATACTTAAGTCAACATCTTAAATGGTGGTTATTTCTTATTCAAGTTCCAGCCAACCAATAAACAATTAAGATGATACTAACTAATTTGTAGATCTACCATCACACAATAACACCCAATGCGAACGACAAGTAACAAAGAATCATCAAGCATAAAAATCCAGAGAGAATTCAGTAATAAGGCTATTATCACACAAAAATGCAAATTAGGCCCGCAGTACACATTATTGTCAAAATTTCGTTAAACATCTATCGTCATAATAATATAGAGAATTAAGACATCACAAAACGACAATGGCAAAGTTCTCCAAACCCATTATAAAAGGAAAAAGGTTTACATAGCTTTATATCATGTTCAATTACCACCATTAAGTCATATAGAAATTGGTTTGCAACAAACACAAGTCTGTGGCACACCAAAGAACAAACACTGTAAATTTGCACGAATACATGATATCAAGCAAAGTGTATATAAATGCCATACCCCTGCAGGTTTTCACTTCATACAAGCACAGCTGTAGGTTGTCAAAGGAAGACACAATTTTCCACCACAAGCGTGGGGTATATACTTATGAACGTGAAAAGAGCACCATTACACTGGGCGAGGATATAAACAATAACAAGATACGTATTGGTACTTCTGGTTGTCTTTAAAACATTATCTCCACCATCCTGGTACCATCAAACCTTAATAATAACCCCATAACTCACTATTTAAAGTATGGTTTGAGCTTTAATTAAACAATGACTATCTAGGTCCATTTATATTTACAAGGATACATGTATGTGCATATATGCTTCCAGATTTGTTTTCAAGTTCTGAAAAAACTTCAAGGTACACAGGCCAATGTAGGCAAGTAAACAAATAAAACTTCCAAAAACTTGAAATGTGCATCTGAGCTCCAGTTTTCAAACCAGACCCCAAAACAACATGCATCAATACCGCCTCATGGATACCATAATTCATAAACAAAAGCTAAGTTTGTCAAAGTTTCCACCGAAACACTTAGAACGGATATGAATGCATCTACAGCATACGCCTACCCTGGAAAATGTACCCTATCCTATTTATTTCCCACCCGTCTTCACCTTGTCAACCCATGTACCATATTTCAAGATGCCTTTAATTCCATATTCATTGATCCCAAATAAACTACAAGTCTAAAACATTACCATGTCCTTAAGCTCTGGAACTTAATCTCTGAAATGACCTGTCATTCATGCATATACGCATACACATGTGTTATCACAGCATTTATACTATGATCACCAGAGAGCTGATATCACAATTAGCATCCAAAAAGATCATATTGTTCATCCCTCAGTGCCCTTTGTGATTCTGACAGAAAGGCAAAGACTGCTTTCATACAGGTTTGTCAGAGAGTGACAGGGGACTTCAACACAGACATCTCGTCTGACACTATTACACAGCTACGTTGACTGTGATTTTTTCATTGTTTTATACAGAGACCAATTACCAATACAAACCCATAACTGACAACAAAATTTCCAGCAAAAAACCTGGGTTTCTTCTCATAATAAGGAATTCAAAAAAACAAACCTGCCCAATGCAAATAACATTACCTTCAAGCTTACCTGTACATCTAATAAATGTTGGAATCAATTCAACTTACTGGCTTAAATAAACTTGCACTGCTTCTGGTCAACTTTTGAACGTCAACATGATGTGTTTACACACAGGTTTGCATTGTAATATAAAGTTGATTGCGTGCTCTGTATTAATTATTATGCAAATAAGACATTTCTGGCTTGGGAGATCTTGGAATATGAAGCCTGGTTAAATAATGACCAAGGTCATACTTGACCTGGAGTGGAAAGACAAAATGCCTTTAAACTTCACAACAATCAAAATGGTATACTCAGCACCAAAGAACCAAAAGGCTAAAGGCTTTTAGTGGCATTCACTTAGCACACCACTAGCTTGTTTATAGCACCCTTCTTTGCAGTTCATTACCACTGTTACAAAACTTTTATAATCAATTTTTCCTTCTAAATCACACCACCTGATGACTGCTACATGAACCTAGATACTATTTATGAGAAAAGTTATGAAAAATTGAATTTTGATATAGGATTCCACAGGCTCACTACAGCCTAGCCACTGGCAGACTAGAGACGCGCTACTGGCGTACTCCTGGAAAACCTTCCAGTCTGACTTGTGCTGTATTTAACAATGTTGTTTCTTAAGTAAATGTCTCTTAAATACAATACCTCATATTATTATTAAAATACAATAACAGTATAATTACAACAAAAACATGGCGCTATGTCAACTGGTTTCCCAGGAACCTAGTGCATGCATTCATCAAATGTTTACGACAACAACAGGAATGTGCTAATTTCGTCTTTGTCCATTCTCACAATCAGTGTAAATCACTTGGATTCAGAAGGAATGTGCTCTGGCATTCAGTCTGTCCAGCATACCCTACTCTCCCAGGAAGACGATGTTAATACTTTGCCAAAACATGTAGGCCCCCTAAATGTACATAAAATGATCGAACCCCTTTGACCAACAACATTCACGAACATCGGCTATCATGACAAGAGGCCCCATTTTTAAATTCCCCAATTATAAATTAATCATCTATTACCTGTCAACTGAAAAATCCCACTTGCTTCCACAACCATGATGTGGACGCTCCTCATGCAATTGCGTGGATGCTCCTCATGTAATTGCGTGGACACCCCACATGTAATTGCATGGACACTCCACATGCAATACATTGTAACCCTGCCATAAAATATGTTCATAACTGGATGTGACAACACACTGTATACTGACGCGGACACTGAAATGTTCAAGAAGATTTCTGGTGATGGATTTCTATCTACTACAAATGTATCTTTTCAAGTTTTATATTATATTTATACATATGTATATACTGTATACATTAGGAAAACAAAGATTGGTCTGTCAAGGTGATATTAATTAAAACAAAGACTGATATCAGATGAAATGCAAGACTTTCCTTGAGACCATACCCTGCAGCTTTCTTCCATAGTTTATACAATGATTAATTATACCCTCTGTCTTCCATAAACAGACAGCAAATTTGCACACTATGTAGTGTAAGCTGCAGTAACCTACACAATGCATTGAGATAAACACTATCACAACGTTGTGGAACTTCAACTGTACCTTTAACACAAAAAAGGTCTCATCTGTCAGCAGTACAGTGTAGTTACAGCTTGTACAAAGTAACAGTGAAGAGTTAACAGTGATTGGCATGTGTTTTTCACCCTTGATAACAGCAGCTGTCCAATGGGCTCATTGATACAATTTATACTTTTGTATGAAGGTGTGGCCTAGCTTCATGAGTAAGGAGCCTGTTAGTTCAGCCCGTTCTGTAGTGACTCTATGTAACCCATTAGAAAATAGCACCAGGCAGACACATGATCACATATTATCTGTGTTCAGTACATTTTGTAAGATGTGACATGGTGGAACCCTTCCAACTTGAAGGAAGTGTCCTCACAGAAGTTTGAAAAGCTTATTTTTTGTGCATCAATGAGGTTGCCTTAAGCAATTCGACCAAATAGAGATTCAATGAACAAAAAAACATCCTTAAAAAAACAAGAAGGTCAATATGTTTATCATAATTAACAGCATCAGTCTATAGTAAGGCTGTGGATTGAGCGAGGACATAACTTTAAAGTACAACGGATATGGATAAGTTTCAATAAGCTCTTGGTATGGAGGTAGAGGTGTTTGGGATATGGTTGAAACCACCTTTAATAGGTGTCTGGCAAGGAGATACAAAAGAAACAGATCGTGCACTTTTTGTTTTCCACATATGGAATATTTCTACACCTGCAGTGGTAACAGAATTACCAACAGACATAGCTTTAAACAAAATTCAACTACACCATGGCTCTCTTTTCTCTTTTTTCCCCCCTCTCCTCGTTTCCTTTTTACACTAAGAGATGGATAGGAGAACAACGAACCTTTTCTATCCCGTTACTAGTAATTTTCTTAAATAACGCTGAACTGTGGTAAGGGCCCTAGTACTGGCCCTAACTTGTGTGCTGTGGGTGAGATCCAGGTAGTGTCACCTAATATTTCTGTATGCTCATTCAAGCTGCAGGGCTATATGTTATGGTTGGGGTCCATGTACTGGTCCCCTTTTGTCTGCATTTTGTTGTTGGGGTCCTAATACTTATCCCCTTGAGTCTATATTTTTATGGTTGGGGTCCATGTACTGGTCCCCTTGTGTTTGCACCATGTGGAAGGGGGCCTAGTATTGGTTCTGTTGAGTCCGCATGTTGTGGTTGGGGTCAGTAGGTCGGCCGTTAAACAGCTCTTCATCCTCCCCTTCCTCTTCGTCCCCTAGGCTTGTTCCCGCTAACGACAGCTTTTCAGACAAAGGATCAAAGGTTAAGGGCACCTTGGAGTAGCGATGTCGCCAGCACAGCTTGTTGTTGGAGCGCAGCTGTAGGACGCTGAAGACCAGACACGAGAAGATGACAGGGACGAAACAAAGTGTCAGGATAACTCCCAGGAAGCCAGAATCTACTTGTGGTTCTACTTTCTTCGCTATCATGTGTCCATGTGAGCTACCAGAGTCACTGGACCCACTGAGTATGCAATCACCTGGGCAAATAAAAAAAAGGAGATAAAGAAACATACAACAATTTCATAACGACAATATCGCTGTACGTCCTGCAAGGTATAATTCACACTGAAGACAGGCATAACTGTGTATGTCAATGCAGAATATGACTTCTACAAAAAAAATCATATTTATTAATTTAGAGATGTCTTAACTACCCAAATATACTAATCATAATGCCATGTCATACTGCATACATGGAATTCACAACTTTTAGTTTTATTTTATAAATATCCTCTGTGCACCTAAACTTGAATGTTAAGTGTACATGTAAGTAAGACTTATTGGTCAATTACCTTCAGGTTTTAGCAACCTGACAAAAAAGACAAACATTTTGGAAGTGTCCCCATTCCAGCATGAGCCATCAGAATAACAGCTTTTTCAAAGATATTTCTACATGGACAAAAACGGCCCAAAATCAAAATAATCAACAGCTTTGAAAAAAAAAAAAAAAAAAAAAGAAAAAAGAATTGGAAATCTGGTGACGTCCAAAACAGGATAAATAAGAGGTGAAAAGGTACAGTCCTGTGTTGTATTGGTGTGGAGGCTAAAACTTGTGACACCTGTACCCAGTGCTCGGATATCCATCTCACAGGCTTTTATTTTAATACCTGGACACTCACTGTCTGACGAATTTACCCAATACCACATTATGCCCTAAAATCCTCCAAATTCGACCACACTGTTTGGTATGCTAAAGAAATGTTACCTGATCTGGACAGTTTATTTATTAATTTCTGTAAGGTTAAAATATGCTCCAAGAGGAAGAATATGATTTAGTCCTCAAAATCTTACGCATCAATGTTTTCAAACTGCATCTGAAGTTACAGTTTTCTGATTGAATTTGTTGAGGATTTGGGGTGTTTATGACTGCAGCACAATTTACCTTCGTCAGCCCCCGATGACATGATATCGGAAGCACAGTAGCAGCAGGCAATCTGGCTACTGCCGGCACAGCAGGGAAGACAGCGATTTGAACTGGACTCAAACAGCAGAGGGCTTGAACAGGACAGGCAGTCAGTAGGCTTTTCTCCTGTACAACTCGCACACCCAGAGAAACACGCACGGCATTTCTACAGCAAAGAAGTCAGACAAAAATGAAGAAAGAGTAGCAATAAATCAGAAAACTACAGCCAGTCAGCGCAGAAATCATGAAATGAAGCAAGATCTTGTGTGTTTGGCACTCGTTGAATGGTAATATTACGAAGTTGTATCTATTGTCTGAATTGCTGGTTTTTGCTGTACAGGAACTGGTTATGTCGTACACAACAGTGGTCAGAGAAAAGACACAGTCACGACAGTACAACCTCAGTACACATATGTACATACAAGTTATTTCACGTTTTTAATCTGACAACACAACCTATGGTGTCACAAATCTGATGCGATGAAGTCGATCACTTACGTATATCAGGAAGTCGCCAAGTCGCATTTCAAAGACCAATATAAACCCATTACAAGAAGGTGATTTAAAACCAACAAAACACATACAGGCATTTCACTACTTAGATATTTTTCGCCCAATAGATATTTTTCGCATTTAAAGAAGCACAAGAAACGAGGCAAGAGCAAGATGAAACCACTGAATAATTGATAATTTCCTGATTTAACCCTGAGATCACAGCCCACCCAACAGAGTACCAGACTCACAAAAAAAATACACATGGGCTGGCACCATCACCTTAAAAATACTAGAAACCCTCATGGGGCAAATTTCACATTTTGCCTTGTGTAGCCCAAAATATTGATCAAATATGGCCATATGTACACATATTCTGAAAGCTAAACAACTGCTGATTTAAAACAAAAAAAACTTTTAAAATTTACCTAGATTTAACATCATTCAAAATGAAGTGAAAGTTTGAAAAAATCAGACCTGTTTTTCAAATTGCTATTTTTTCGCCAATTTTCAAAATTTTCAAATTTTTCTTCCTCAAGTAGATAATTTACTATTTAAACTAAAAAAAAAAAACAGTCCCACAAATTTTTAATATTCAACACATATTGTTCTGAGTGATCATTTAAATTTAAAACTTTCAAAAATTAAAAAAAAAAATTGAAGCTTTGATGTTCTTTTACTAATATCTTTAAAACTAAAAAAGATATCAAAAATCTGTGGGAACATTTTTTAGTCTCGGTACTTAGCTACATGTGTGCCAAATTTCATAGCATTATGTTGAAAAATAAGGGGGAAATAGAAGTATTTCACCACACAACCGTCTTAAAAATAGAAAGGAAGAAAAAGGACAAAATGTCTGGAGGAGCATTATGTGTGACAAAATGTTCCTCCAGACATTTTGACCTTATTCTTCCTTTTTATTTTTTAGACAGTGCTGCCTCCAGTTAAAATGTGACCACATGCATCTACTTGTATTAAATTTTAAGTCTTATCTTGGTTCATCACAGTGTAAATTGGTGTTTTATCTTGACATTTCTCAGCAAACCCTGCGAGAATGTGTTTATAAACTACTGCCCCAACACCATCACGGTGGGGTGATTAAGGCTGTTATTTTAGTTAATTGGTCTGCTGGGGTAGTCTTCACAAGCAGCCATGCAAAGTTTATAGCAGGAGGCAACATACATTTACCACAGGCGTGTCTATTCCCAGCAAATAATCCCCCTTCAGTGAGCTAATCCCCCTAATCAGGGGGAACCAAGAAAACACAACTGCCTTGATTCCCAACATGTAATACTTTTTTGTCACCTTTTAGATATTTACAATCTGAAATTGGTTTTCATCTTTAAGTCAGAGGAAAGATAGGAGAATGGAGAATAAGGATGTGAAATAAAAAAACATTGGCCAAATTTCACCTCTTAGGGGTTCTAGTATCCTTAAACAATTTGGCTAGTCAAGCAGTTCCCCAGTACACACGTAACTGCTAACAACCTGACTGATCTTACATCATTCAATACTTTGAAACCACAGTGCAGATTATATCCCTGAACTTATTGACACTCTACGCACAAGTTTTACTGTTTCCATACTTCTTTCTTCAAAGTGGAATTAAATTTAAACTTTCCTCAGTTACTTACCCCAGATGTTTGGTCAAAGAACTGACCATGGCCACATGGTTGGACACAGCCTGAGCTTTCCTTTACATAGCCCGCCATACATGCCTTGCATTCACCAGTACTGGGACCTGCGGCAAGGACAACACAAATAGTGGTAAAGTTTATTTTCTTGATTATTATTCAGCTTTATTTATTCATTTATTCAGTTCGTTGCTGCTGAATGTCATGTTCAAGAATTTTTCACACTATTTGACCATAACTTTTGCCAATAAGTTATTCATTTGACTTTATTCTGGGAGCTCTCTTTATCCTAGACAGGTGTTTTCAGGTTTGTTTGGAAGATAGGAGGATATCCAACTGGTAAAAAATGACCTGTTTCAGAGTCAAAAGTAATATTTTATTACATTTATTCACCCCTACCAATGTAGGGGCAAATAAATGTAATAAAAATGTAATCTTTGATGATGAAATACAGCATAAATTGTATGATGGCTGCTTCTTTTAAGGAAGAACGCAGAGGAAAAAAAAAATGAAGCCAGGTCCATCAGGCTGACAACTGAAAACTATGGACAAAAATAAACACACAAAAGCATTCAAACTTTTCAATTTCATGGTAGCTTTATAGACAACAAAGCCAACAGAAGATTAGTTTGAGTAACCTTTTTCTCTATAACATATTTCTCGCAGGTTTATAAATCTCACCATGTAACTCAAAGACTGACACGTTTTCACACTTTCCTGTTTTCCACTGCTCATTCAAAGAATCTTGCTGCATTTTTAGCTTTCTTTCATATTAATATTTTTCACTTCTTCAAAGCATTAAGTGTGGAGGACACCAAATCCACTGGCTATCCAGTGCACAGTGGATTCAAATATTTAACTCAACCATGTTTTATACACATGTGGATTTATTTATTTAGGACTTAATGCCATATACAAATACATTTCACTTACACAACAGCAGAGAGTTTGGTGAGCATAAGATATATGAATGCCTGAAGTTAGCCTTCAGCCGTTCACAAAGTTACCAACAAACTTTCCGACAAGAGGTCTGTGGATTTTCAAACAGCTGTCTTAATATGAATGCCCTAATAGTGAAAGGAAATTAATGTCGAATAAACTTCACGTAAGGTCACCCTGACAGCCATACAATCAATCGTACTGCCACCAACCCTCACAGAACAGTGCATGCAGAGGTACTCTCAGTAATTCCCTACAGGAGGGCAGCTTCACCTACTTCTGCAGCCATATTGGAGCTCCAGCCCACGTTAGATGACTCCAATATGGCTGACAGGCTACTGTTCTGCTAGAGTGATGGTGTCACATGCAACGTCTCTTACCACAGGCAGGTGTCTGAACCATTTACCTGTGGAAGTTAAGATCTTACCTGTACAGGACTTGCAGGTGTCGTGACAGGGCAGACATGTGTTGTCCGGAGACGGGTAGAACCTGGGAGGGCAGTTAGATTGACAGCTGCCATCCAGCAGGTAGGAGAAGCTGCAGGATAGACAATGGGTGGCCTTGGGGCCTTTGCAACTGTCACAGCTGGGATGACAGGGTTGACACGAATGCTGGTCCAGGTCTATGTACTCGCTGAAGACAGGACAGAGTGTGACATTCAGGCTGGTAGGTGTCATTTAGAAAGCCAAATTTAAAGTAATAATATTATCGTTATTAAGGACTACACTTTCTGCATATAGCACTGGTTAATTAGATATATAGAGATACCATTACAGACACTGTTATCAAATTTGACATGCAGCTTTAATAACATTTTGCTAAAGCCATTTCCAATTTAAAATTATAGCACTATCTGAATCAAATTCGTAGTGATCATGGTAACATAAATATACCAGTGAAGAAGGTCCGCAGCCATTGCACTGTGAGGTCCAGGTTTATCTAAGCATGTGGTGTTTGTCATAAGATTATTTTCTTATAAAATTCGGAGTTTGGTTTGTTATGCCATTCAGCTGATATTCAAATCCCCTCATGTCATTAATATTCAAAGCTCCTACTTTCTACAAGTATCTACATGCAAACTCACGATTTCTGACAGAGTGCACTCTTGCAGAGTCCATCCTGCACCTGTAGCGGAGGACGACAGGTGATGCAATCTGCCTCCGTGCCTCCTGTGCAGCTGGCGCATGTCTCGTGGCACTCTAAACACGTGGACAGCACCTTCATACCGTTCGCGCGCATGGTGAACGTTGGGTACGTGCCTAGCGAACAGGAACTAACACATTCTCCAGAGTGCAACTGGCTGCCGAAGGAAAAAAAACAAAAGACACACAATGTGAGATACATAGTTTTCTTCACATTAATTTACACTATTTAAGACAATAAGTAACTGTGTCTTTGTCTGATCATCGCTGTTTAATTTCACTATACATCGGTCTGATCCATAACAATAAATTCTTGATGCTGCCTCACTGATGCACACTGAAAGACAAAGGTGGAGGCGAGGTCAAGTGTGGTGGGGTAAAGGGCAGGATGAAATGAGGCAGGTCGCTGTAGGAATGGGGCATGTTGGGAAGGAAGTAGGTGTGGGCTTCTTACCTTCCATGAGGACAGCTCAAACAGTCTGTGTGACCTGATCCATCACAGCTCTGACAACTCATGTGACAATTCACACACTGACCCGCCACCGCATGCTGACCTGAAAACAACAAAATGAAATTCACCTTGATTAACTTGCTGCACTACACCATTACAAAATGCACAAATTTTGCACACGTCGCCTCTACTAATGGGTATCCCCACAAAAGGCTACATTCATAAACTGATTGATGGGTTGATTGATGTACTCAAAAAGTTTTCACTTACATGACAGATGGCAGGTTTATCATGTTTATGGGTTAAGAAAACCAGGTGTGCCATGAGGGAACCAGCTGTGGCCAGAGTAAAGCACCGTCCTTCGACAGGTACCTAACAATCATCTTGACGTAAAGAGGCTGCCAAAGCAGCAAGACCTGGTTTTGAATACCATACCTCATTGGTCAGCGGCCTGCATGTTGAAGCTAGCCCGTTTGAAAACATTATCAAGGGCCTGATAACTGAAATTATCCAGATCTTCCCAGGATTACAATGTGCATTTCACATGATCAAAGTGCTGTTCCAGTATTACAAAGCGCTCAATACTGTAATATCTGTTTACCCTAAATGCCCTAAAATTTAGTTTATGAGGAATTTGCTCATTTTACTTATTCCGGGTTGTTCTACTGATCTTGCAAAGATGTTTTGTGGTTTATTTGGTAGGTAAAGATGTAAGTTTCAACACAAACTATAACATTTTATGACATTAACCACCTTTAAAAATACACTTTTATAGGCGAAAATTTAGATCATGTAGGGTAAAATGCACAGCCTACAGATCTAATCAAAAAACAACATTTTCGTCGTGCATAAGCCAGCTCCACGCTGTGTAATAACCCTAAATAACTGGGAAAATGTAAGTTCTACCATCAAAAGTAATTTTTTAGTCACACTTATTTGCCTCTAGAAAAGCACTTTTATGGGCAAAATTTTAGGTCATTCAGGGGATACAGAAACAGCGACGTCTCATTTATACAAGTACACAGAATGCGTAACAACCACATACCTTGTTAAACACAGGCAGATCTAAACTCTATGCACCACAGCGAAGTGACTGTCCAGCCAATGCGATATAAACTGCACGCTAGTGCACATCTATTAGCTTCGGGCACAAATGCAGAGAACGGCGCGATGACGTCATAAAAAAAGCTCGTAAATCTAAGATTTTTTTGGTTTTTTAGTAGGTCAAAGTTCATAATGACAAACAGTTCAAAACGGGGTAGTGTTAATGGTGCTATGGCTTTTGATCTCATTACCATGTAATGGATGCGTCTATCAAGATGCACTGGTGACAACAAGAACACCATCATCCAATGGAGATAACGCAATGTGAGGGAGACTTGCTAAGAAAAGCTAACAGAACAAGACAGCACCTGGTTTAAAGTTCAATTCCCATGATCAAGAGAAAAAAATGTCTTAAAATAGCTTCAAATATTTTTGCGTTGATTTCACAAGGTGCTACCTTCTTCCTTACTACATCGTATGTCGTCGTCTAAGGGTTGGCTGGACAGTCAGGCTGCAATCTTGGCTACATACATTATATACAGTACAAAGGATAGCTGTTCAAAAATGTATTGAAAATTTTCTCTTAATATTGGTAATTTAAATTTAATAACTAGCATAAAATTTCAAACACTTTTAAACAACTCTTTTTCAAACTACTCCAGGGATGATTCCATAAAGCCAACAGACCAAAGTCAAATTAAAATTCCCGTCAGAATGCTTAGCTTTTTTGTCCTGGAAATTTGAATTTTATTACATTTTTATCTTAAGGTTTCATTTATGAGGTGTTCAAAAGTTTAATTTCAAGGGTCCGAAAATAAGCTCTAAAATCGTATTTCAAACTTTGACATATATGAACAATGGCTTTGTGGATTCGGACAGAAAGTTAGATAGCTCCATGTAACAGCTTGAGCAAAAGGGTCAAAACTGGGGAACATTTGGGGCGTCTTGCAAACAAGCCAGATGACAACAAAACAACACCACCATTATATACCAGCATGCAACAGCCACAGAAGGATAATTACTTAGTGATAAAGACTGTACACTAAACACTGAACGCACGTTCTTTACAATGCATGGAAGACTTGTGCAATGTACTAGTATATGAAATCTGTATACCGCTCCAAAATGTGTGCCTAAAAGTACATGCATCTGCAGATGTCTGGTGCTCATATTATAGCACAGTCGAGGTAAAGTAAGCACAAGTAAGTTCTAGATTAACTCACATGCACTCCACACCGTGGCTGTCCATTAGGGCATATGAGGAAAGCAATCTACTGCTACACTTAAATAGCATTTATAGTTATCTCGAATTCCAATCATTAAATTCTGGACCAACAATTAGTTTTGTGGACACAAATGCTATACATATATATATGTAGATGACTTAGCAAAATATTGTTGAGTAAATTAAGGCACACACATAATTTGTTCATTTGAAGGTATTTATTTCAATGGTGTTTCACACCATAGTCAAGAATATTTCACTTATACGACGGCCCCCAGCATTATAGTGCATGCGAGGTAAACACATCGGAATTCCTTACTTCGTATCCTGGTAATGTACACATAAAATGATACCTACCAAGTAGGCATGGTTTAGGTGTTGCTGTTGTGCACTGACCATCGACCAATGAGAATCCATTTTCACAAGAAGTGCATTTCTCCAGTCCTGGTCCCTCACAGCTCTTACAGCTCTGGTGACACCTGCCAAAAAGGAGGAAAGCGATCTGATGAGAGGAGGTGGAACAAAAGTGGAGGACAGGTGGAACAACAGTGGTTTAGAGGCTAAACAATGGTGGTGGAGAAGCAAAACAACAGTGGTGGAGAGGCAAAACAACAGTGGTGGAGAGGTGAAACAAAGGTAGAGAGGAAAAACAACAGTGGTGAAGAGGCAAAACAAGTGGAGGAGAAACGAAACAAGTGGTGGAAAGATGAAGGGATGAAACAACATTTGTGTAGAGGAATAACAGTGGCAGATAGGAGCAACAAAACTGGTGGAGAGAAGGAATAGTGCTGACAGAGCTCGAACAACAGTACTGGGGGAAACAATGGTAGTGGAAATCCCCAACACTGGTGGATAAGAAGAGCAACAGTTGCAGTTAGGAGAAATGACACTGGTAGTGAGGAGCAACAACAGTGACACTGAGGAGCAACAATAGCATAGAACTGAAGCCACAATGGCAGTGAGGAGCAACATTAGTGGTAGAAAAGAGAAGCAACAAGAGTGAGAGTGAGAAGCTATAATAGTGGCAAACAGGAGGCACAACAATGGCAGTGGGGAGCAACAGTGAGAAGGCCCAGAAACACTGCAATGATGGTAGAGAGGAGGTATTAACAGTGGTTGTGAGAAGTTACTGTAAAACAGACATCACAACTTGCATCAAAAATCTTTTACCAAGCAGTGAAAAAATGGTGACAAGTTCACAAGAAGATTTACATGTAAAGAAAAAAACAGTGAACAGGTTTTTGTTTGAGTTTTGAGTTTGAGTTTTCACATTTATATACAGAGATGTATAACTGAACAGCCCAACTCAAAGAGGCATCTTACTAATCTGTGAGTTTGGTTTATTTTTCACCCTTGACAGACTTTACACACCTGATGCAGGAACCTGCATGAACGCTGTTACGGTGAGACAGGTAATAGTGCTCACTACACTCTGTGACACAGGTGTTTTCCTGCAGGTAGGTGGTTAATGAGTCATCAGCCACACAAGTGAGACAGTCAGTCATCGAAGGGCCTTGACAGGTGCCACATACAATATGACATGGCTCACAACTACATTCAAAGTAAATACACACATAAAAAACAAGAACTCAACAAACTTAGCCTGACTGCAAGCAATCATGCAATGTAGGTCATCACAATAAGAGATAATATACACACTGCTCTTTTCATTTCAAAATTGATACAAAGAATAGCATACAGCTCAATGATAAGATTTTACAGTGCAGTACAATAACAGGTTGTGTTTGATATTAAAAACAATAAATCTTTTTAAAAAGGAAAGAAAAAAAGAAATGAATATACACACAGATATCAAAACTTGCTACACAGATATTACACAGAGATATCAAAATGAAACATGTCACACAGATATCACAATGAAACAGGTCACACAGATATCACTATGAAACATGTCAAACAGATATCACCATGAAATATATCACACATATATCACCTAGAAACATGTCACACAGATATAACTATGAAACATATCACACAGATATCACCATGAAACAGGTCACACAGATATCACAATGAAACATGTCACACAGATATGACTATGAAACATATCACACAGATATCACCATGAAACAGGTCACACAGATATCACAATGAAACATGTCACACAGATATGACTATGAAACATGTCACACAATTATCATAATGAAACGTGTCACACAATTATCATAATGAAACATGAACTGCACAGACACAGAATGAACACCTTCCTTCACAGGTATGAGGATTCCTGGTAGAGTTTATGAAACAATTACAATTTATCCTGTACCTTGCAAAATTTGGTTGTTTCTTCTGTATTCTACATGGTATCCTCCATCGTTATTAAAACCTGATTGCTGTCTCATACACACGAAAGTGAAATAAATGTGCTCTTGAGGCACGTCAATAAACGCTACTCAATTCCATGAAATGTACACATACAGATGTAAGGGAATATATGCAGTAACTGATGCTAGAAAACCTACACTCCTCTCTGGTTCTTGAACTCATTGTCCTGGCAGCCAGTGTTGAGTACACATGCACCTTTCTTCAGGACATGTCCCTCGTGACAGCTGGTGCAGGTGTTGGCCGTGCCCTCACAGGTATAACATCCGGGGTCACAGTTAGAGCAGCGCCCTGAGGGGTCCTCTGTTAACACACCACATGAAGGTATACATACACTAACGGCTGAACACTGAATTCCTTCAAACACTATCTAGTTCAGATTCACTACTTAAACTATTTAGCCCATATTAGTTACCTTCAAAACATCGCCTTACAGTACTTTGTAATAAACTTATGCCTAGCTTGGCTACCTTTACAACATACCCTCAAAGTGCCTCTCAACACACTTTCTCTTATGTTGCCAGAATATTTATTTATTTGATTGGTGTTTATGTAGTAGTCAAGAACATTTCACTCATTCGCAGGTGGCCAGCATTGAGGTGGGAGGAAACTGGGCAGAGCTTGGGGGAACCCACGACCATCCGCAGGTTGCTGGCGGACCTTCCGACGTACGACTGGAGAGGATGCCAGCATGAGCTGGACTCATAGCCACCACACTGGTGAGAGGCTCCTGGGTCATGAACCTTGCCGGTGCACTAACCCCCTCGACCACGGAGGCCCCCTAACCTGAATAAGCTCCCTTTTGGTCTATACGTGTTTACCCAGAATGTATCTCAGTATACCACATCTTATGCTGCAATCATCTAGCTGTACAAGCCATACACACCCTCAAAGTAGCCGTCAGCACACTCCATGACACAGGTGTTGTTTTCAGTCATCAGGAACCACCCCCCAAAGCAGCTCTGGCACTGCGTCACATCAGGGCCGTCACACGTCTGACAGGTAGGGTCACACTTGTGACAGGTCTTGTTACCATCCACGGGATAGTGCTTGTCCGGGCAGGAGCTCACACATGAGCTAAAACCAAAGGATAGAGGTAACTGCATGGGTGGTGTATATAGCTTATATCACAGAATGATCTGATTTTGTCATTTTATTCCCAGGAGCTGATATGCCTGAAGGGTTAATATTGGTTTCTTTAGAGTTTAACATTGTATTCAACATAAGCTTTGTTGTATTACCCTAGTCTCTCCTCAAATGAGGCCAGCCTAAATGGTTTAAAGCTATCACTGCCTAACACTGACCCACTGGTCTCTACCCTGTAGTGTTTACAGCTACATGTACCCCAGTCTAAACACACTTACCCACTGGTCCCTACCCTGTAGTGTTTACAGCTACATGTACCCCAGTCTAAGTACACTTACCCACTGGTCTCTACCCTGTAGTGTTTACAGCTACATGTACCCCAGTCTAAACACACTTACCCACTGGTCCCTACCCTGTAGTGTTTACAGCTACATGTACCCCAGTCTAAATACACCTACCCACTGGTCCCTACCCTGCAGTGTTTACAGCTACATGTACCCCAGTCTAAATACACTTACCCACTGGTCTCTACCCTGCAGTGTTTACAGCTACATGTACCCCAGTCTAAACACACTTACCCACTGGTCCCTACCCTGCAGTGTTTACAGATACATGTACCCCAGTCTAAATACACTTACCCACTGGTCTCTACCCTGTAGTGTTTACAGCTACATGTACCCCAGTCTAAACACACTTACCCACTGGTCCCTACCCTGTAGTGTTTACAGCTACATGTACCCCAGTCTAAGTACACTTACCCACTGGTCTCTACCCTGTAGTGTTTACAGATACATGTACCCTAGTTTAAATACACTTACCCACTGGTCTCTACACTGCAGTGTTTACAGCTACATGTACTCTAGTCTAAGTACACTTACCCACTGGTCTCTACACTGCAGTGTTTACAGCTACATGTACCCTAGTGTAAATACACTTACCCACTGGTCTCTACCCTGTAGTGTTTACAGCTACATGTACCCCAGTCTAAACACACTTACCCACTGGTCCCTACCCTGTAGTGTTTACAGATACATGTACCCTAGTTTAAATACACTTACCCACTGGTCTCTACACTGCAGTGTTTACAGCTACATGTACTCTAGTCTAAGTACACTTACCCACTGGTCTCTACACTGCAGTGTTTACAGCTACATGTACCCTAGTGTAAATACACTTACCCACTGGTCTCTACCCTGTAGTGTTTACAGCTACATGTACCCTAGTCTAAATACACTTACCCACTGGTCTCTACACTGCAGTGTTTACACATACATTTACCCTAGTTTTAATACACTTACCCACTGGTCTCTACCCTGTAGTTTTTACAGCTATCACAGTCCTCAGCTTTGGGACCCTTGCAGGTCTCTGCACACTCAGAGTGACAAGTCTGAAAAACAAACAATCTTTCATGCAGATTGTCTCCTTATCTATTATTCACATTATAGGTGTAAGGCAAACTTCACCACCATTAAATTAAGCATACAATAAAATGAATTTGATTGGTATTGAAGCTTAGCACATATACGAATTTAACTTCAATAGTAATTTCTTGCAAAAACAAAATTAGAAAGCTATTGTACAAGTAGTGATCTAATCATTATCTTTTTTTTGGTCCATGTTGGTCAAAAGGCTTTATTATTTTTTTCTTATTCCAACATTTCCAAGATCTATTAATTTACAAATATATCAAAACTGTGCCTGCCATTAATGTCACTAATAATCTTCCATAATATAAAAATCTTGATTGATAGTAAAATCTAGGTCAAGTTTTATGTCTCATGAATTCGTGTTACGAAACCACAAAACTAAACCACCACTACTAGCTTTTCTACTAAAAACGCTGTAGAGTTGCTCAAGTATATGCATTGACTCACAATGACAGGTGCTGTTGTTGTTGTGGCCTGTTTGCTGGGCGTGGAGCCTGGAACCGTGACAGAGCTCTGGGACAGAGGGTCAGTGGCAGTCCCATGGAGCCTGAGGGACCAAGCACTCAACATACCTACAGGAACAGTGATACAGGGAATCGATGCATAACACAGCCACACTAATACTGAGACAAAATATGCAAATTAAAGCACAAATGTAAAGGTTTACAGCTTGCTTTAACAGGGGAATGTTGTCTTTAAGAACGTGTAAGTGATATGTGTGGTTCTAAAGGCTGTTCTAAATTAGGGTGTTACAATTGTGAAGTCACAGCCTTTTATCAATTTATAGCAAATTATGGGACAGTTAACCAAATCTGTGGGGTGGTTTATATTAAAACTAAAGTTAAGGTAAAGGACCTACAAATTTTGCCCCCAAAATTACACCTGTAGTAACAAAAGTTACATTTTTCCAGTAGGTTTTCACCCTACTTTCCAAATAATCCTGAAACTCCGAATAAGGCAAAATTTACAGTGAGTTTGAGTGAAATTTTGGGTCATTTCAAGACCGTGTTTCTTTTCTTTCTGGTGCAGAGACAACAATTCTCTCTCCAAAACAGAACTTCTTCATTCACATCCTTTCTCAGTCTGCACATCATCCAAGTTGAAGATAACTCTGCAGATTCATGTGACCAAGGGCCATAACTCTGCTGTTCACAGGGTCAATTCCACAGCATGAAGATTATATTTCCCTTCCAATTCAAACTGACAACCCTTAAGCCTGAAGACCTCCATCATCCTTACCATGGTTAGAGAGTATTCCTTCATTCCTGACTTCCAGTTGCCAGGTACCGGTTGGGTCCTCCCCCCAAAAGTGCACAGACATAAACGGCCAATTGTTAAACTTTCCAACATTGCGATCGTTTTGCCGCTTGGGCAACAGCGTAGACCTCGTGCCTCTTGGCGATGTCAAGTGTAGAGAGATGTCACCACGGCGACTGTACGACAGCGTAACATTTATCTGCACATGCTCCAAGAACTTGATGGCGTTTGGCTGGCCGTCACATCCGTCTGTGTCAATGGTCGTGGAGTACGGGGTACCGGTTAAAGGCCTACAACACCAGACAGAAACTGGCCACTCAAGAAGCGCAGGCTGACATGGGGGAAATAAATTACTGTTGAGCATAGTCTATGTGTGTAGCTATTCAAAAAGGGTACAGAACTCTTGCTGATTGCCTAGTGTGAGAGATACTAACTCTAGGCCACAGAACCTTCACAAAAGAATATACTCAAGAGTTTTTATTGGTATTTTCATGAAAGATTTTTTTTTTATTTTCCTCTCTTTAAAATCCCTAAATTTTTCAAGAGCCAGAATAAAGAAAAAGAATTCCCTACTGACAGACCAACCCTATATTTTCTCGGGCTCGGGTTACGCCCAACAGTTTTTTTTATGGATGGCTTAGGCTGAATTTTAAATATAGCACATTTATTCAAGCAGAGCAAAGGCTTATGCCTTTAACCCAGGAGAGCCTCTCTCCTCTACCTGCCAATCATCAGCATCAAATCTAATTGTTTTTCAATACCTGAACAGTGTCTCAAAAATTCCTCTCGGTGATGTTTTATCCCCACAAGGTGTAGCAGGTCCTAATTTTAATTTGCTTCTGATTTCGTACAGATTTTAAGCAATCCATCATCATAAACTTCTACTAAAATCAAATTATGATGTTCTATTGTCAGCGTTATGGAGAACACACAAGACACTTACACGTTGGTGGTATTGGCCACTTTCTCACAAGTGTGCTGTTCAGGGACATTGTTCCAGTTCTCCGCAAGGTCCACCATGGCCGAGGTGTCCATCAGGCCATAGCCATACTTAAGACTTACTACAAACATGGCAAAACAAAAAACACATCAAATACAACCTTTTAGCACAAACATAAGGTTCGGCAAATAAATTAATGATGCAAATAACCTTTACATACTTTACGTTGTCACTACATGTACATAGAAAGCCACATCAACAATCTTTTTACTGTTTCTGAGAAACAACAAAAGCTTAGGCCATTCTTTAAAAAACTATGTTGGGCATAACCCGACCCTATGAGAAACAATTGATTGATAGGGAATTCTAGCTTTTGAATAACATATGTTTTTTATAAGAAATTAAGAAAAAACTGTCATCAAACTACCAATAAAAACTTTTGAACAGGGTTCTTTTCTGAAAAGTTGGTCGGATTATGGATGACATACATATTTTTAAGGATGGCCTTAGGTAATATATGCTGAAATGGTATTCTCAATGTGCAATTTGTTGACACCAGGCTGCAGCCAAGCATGATATGAGTACAGGTATTAAGTCATAGCCAAATTCCATCAGACATTTGTGAGCCACATACAGACACAATTAATGACAAAATACTGCATCCTTTTCTCTCCCAAGAAAACATACCATTACATAGTTTCTGTTTAATATATTTATATATTTATTCCAAAACACCAGGTTGTGGGTTTTCCTCTGGGCTCTGTAGGCTTCCTCCCCCCGATAATGCTGGCCGCCACTGTATAAGTGAATTATTCTTCAGTATGGCGTAAAACTTCACTCAAATAAATAGATCAAAGATATTACCATGATCAATTGCATTACAATGTTGATATTGCTGAAGCCACAAGTATCACAAGAGTTTCTTATCAGAGTTACCTTTCCTGCCCAGACTGTTGACGCTCCAATCAGCATCCCTGAACGGCTCCGTGCGCGCAGTCAGCATCGTAATGTACTGCACATCCCGCCATGTTAGCTTAGGACTGAACAATAACAACAACACAGCAAGATACATGTGCACCCAGGATGCATCTCATAGATCATTATGCATTCGTAAACACCAAGTTATTCTAGTGATAAATGAGGAAGATACTACTACATGCCGCCAAAACTGATTTGTATTAAATATGACATACAAAATAACAATGGGAAATGTATTTCAGATTTTTCATACAAAATACATACTAGCATGGGGATAACTTGTATTCAAGCTTGTTATACTTGTAGTCACAAGTAAACACTTGTGCTCTATAAATGGGTCGAGAATATCTTCATGTTAAATATTTTAACAAGTATGAAATGAATATCTTGTGTGGCCTGGTGAAAACATCTTAAGATGTAGACTTGAATCAATCCCAATAAAAATTTTCTCATTGATAAATTCCATGGAGACATATATTTAAAGCCATATTAATCTTTTGGTTAACTTAAGCTTTTCTATTACAAGCATTTCAAGCCATGCAGTGTGTGTGGAATGAGGGGAGATAACTCACTTGGCCTCCAGAACAAGGGCAACTATCCCTGCAGCTAAAGGAGCAGCAGCAGATGTGCCTGTGTGTGTCTTGGTGCATAAGTTGTGTAAATCTGTGGTTACCTGGAAAAGAAGGAGTAGTAGGGACAGTGAAGAACGATGTGAAAACTCAGTGTAAAGAAAAGTTGTCAAGTTTAACAGATTTGTGACCAAAATGCAGACCCTGTAATTTGTGTACTTCAGAATATCAAGGCAACGGCAGTTTTTAAATCACCAAGTGATTGGTGACTCCTTGAAAATTCATAGCAACTCCTTAAAAACAAAAGCTGCCACTAACCAAAGGGAAGATAAGATGTTACTTCATTCACACATCCAGGGGTTTTTCTAGTCAATTTCATTTTAAAAAGCTCTATTTGAACAGAAATATTCTGATCAGAAAACTCAATATTTTTCGTCAAAATGTATTGCGAGCAATAAAAAATTTGTCTAAAACTCAATTTTCCGGTATTTCCTATAGCGTTTACTACAATGAGAAAAGGACTGGAAACACCCCTGCACATTTCTGTCATTCTATCTTCTAGCATAGATCAATCCCTCTTTGCAGGGTGTTCAAGCCATTACGAATTGACGCTTATTCCTTTCTTGCTGACATGTCTTACAATCTGCCTCTCGCGGTAGCCTCCGCTGCTGTAGGTGGTGGCCAGAGTTGAGGAGCACTCCTCCAGATACCATGGCTTCGTGCCCGACTCTGACGTACTGCTCACTGACAGCGTGAAGACACTGTTAGTGTACCCATCACAGTTACAGGAGTCGTGGGAGTTCCCGCCATTCCCCGACGCCCACACAAAGATAGATCCTAAACCATTCCTGCCCTGCAAACAGACAAAGACAATAGCTAAAATACCACGTACCAACTGTCAGTTCATACTCTGACCCACTTACATATCTACAAATGCAAAGATGAAAAATTCCGGTACTATTTTTTTAATTATTAAAAAGATGCAACAGATTAATAATTTAAATAAATCACTGATGACAGTTTCCTTGCTTTGTTTTGTTTGGTAACGTTTTGTTTTTGGTTAAACAACATTGAAATGCTCTACGTTGACTTGGCATGATAACCTCAATTTTATCCTTTTAAAAACCTCTTTTGACTAGATTCAAACAATACCAAACACGTCAAAACATGGCTTGATCACTTATCAAAACTGCAATTTGGACCGTTGTGGGTTTCCCCTGGGCTACACCCAGTTTTCTCCCACCATAATGTTGGCTGTGGCGGTCTTATAAGTGAAATAATCTTAAGAGCGGCCAATCAAAAAGAAATAAATATCAACCCATCTCAAGACAACTGTTTATATCACAAGAATAATCCAGGCAGGCGATTAAAAGAGATACTGTGAAGGACCTAAATTTTCACCAAAGAAGAGCATTTTGGGGGCAAAATAAATGTCATACAATATTGCTTTTGGTGTTGAAATTACATTATTCCAGTAGGATATCATGCCACTTTCCAAATAAACCCAAAAGCACCTTTCTGAAATAAAAAACCTGTTAAAATGAGGAAAAACTGGCGACTTATTCATTGGTTGGGATTTTTGGTCGTTTAAGGTTAGTAGGAACTGTTGCTCGAACTGTCGCTACCTTGAGGATGCCGTTGATGAAGGCCTGCTTAGCGAGCCTCCCTGGTCCATCCACCACCCTACCGTCATCGTCCGGTCCCCAGCTGGCAGAGTAAATGTCAATATGCTGGGGGTTAAGGCTGAGGGATGCAGCCTCTACGGCGTCTGTAACATCCCCATCCAACATGCGCACACCTACAAGCAATGGTTTATTTATTTTGGTGTTTCATGCCGTACTATTTGCAGGTTGCTGGCAGACCTTCCCACGTATGGCCAGAGAGGAAGCCAGCATGTGCTGGACTTGAACTCACAGTGACTACATTGATACGAGGCTCCTGGATCATTACGCAGTGCTAGCATTGCTAACCAAATGAGTCACGGAGGCCCTCACCTGCAAGTAATAGTTCACATGTACGTGTTTATGTAAACTGCTGATTTGTACCATTATCAAGAAAATTGTAATTATAATTTAATTGCACAGCAGATGTCAAATTTGTGGGTCATTAAATGAATCATTTCATTGATGAATCAGTTTATTGCCCTATTTGCCAGTATTCCAGCATGGCAAATGGGTAAGTGAAACGAGGCAAAGCCCTGTGCTTGTAAATCATTTCTCTTCACCTGATTTGTGACAAAGTCACCCCCAAAACCGAAGCTGTGAACACTGCAGTTTCATATTTTGTTGGTTAAACTGGTCCAATGACAGAGCAAACACCACAAATTTTCAAAATCTATAAACTGTCATAAGTTACTCATCATCATGGAGATTCCACAAAATTCTACAATCCTGTAAATACCAGAAGCTTTCGCAACATCTGTTCCACTTTGAATGTATGTGTATTTTTCCATGGGACTATCCAGTAAATTTACACTTAACAGAGCTGTTATCAGAGCCATACCTCCAATACTGGACTTAAAGGCTACGCCAACTCCACAAACACTGTTGTTGGCAGTGGCTGACACTTCCCCAGCACAGCGTGTACCATGCCTGGAACACACAATAACAGAGTCAAAATCAAGACAGGACGATACAATGTTACTTGACACAATATGGCATCATGAAGTCAATGTCAACACCCATACAAGGTATGACAGGTTCCTAACATATGCTGTGTATAGGTGCAACACTTAGCACATAATAACTGGGAACAACCTAAAATATCTCTGCCACAAGCAGATTTCCCATCAAAGAAGTATTTCACTTTCACAAGGCTGTTCTGTTCTTCAACCAGGCCAAACCCTTTTTCTGGGTAACCAAGGAAACAGGTAATGGTTGTGGTGTGTAACAATCATTCATACTTCAGCACGTTTTCTTTTTTCTTCTTTTCCACATCCCTTTAACTAAGAAGTGTCACATCAAAGTTCTTCTTTTCATTTTTTTTTTTTCTTTTTTTCTTTCTTCTTCTTTCTCAGTGACTGAGATCATAAGGTTTCTTAATCGCGGGTCCCACCTGTTTTCATTGGTAGCGTCGTAGCGGGGCATTGGGTCCGAGTCTCTGGCATTGATGTCATAACTGGCCTGTGGGTCCTTTAAAACAAAAAAACGAACAAAAGAAACCATCAAAAAAACAACAGGTGTACAGTCACAAAAAGACACAGGTACACAGTTTTCGTGGGGCAAGTTTAAATACAAGTTACCAAGAAGTCAATTGGCAGTCATCTGTGGAATTAGTTATTGTAATAGTGCTATGTACACTGGATTCAAACGTTGTCAATTAAACACTTGTTATTGTATACTATTACTAGTATAAATATAGGCTCTAAATATCAACGGTAATGACAACAATAATATCTATTCAAGGGAGAAAACTCTTGTGAGACACTATTCTACATGCACCAATATATAGAGAGAGAGAGAAATACAGTGTTACATAGTTCTCCTGCAGGTCTGAGTGGTTTCTCTCGATGCCGTCGTCTAGTATGGTAATAACAACGCCTTTTCCCGTGTAGCCTTTCTGCCAAGCTGGGATCACATTCATGTCCATGTGTTGTTCTCTATGCTGAAAAATGCAAACAACATTTCATACAAAAGTTACAAGAAATGCACGATCCTTTCCAGAAGAATGCTCTTTCTACGGTGGGAGAAGAAGTATTGCAAAGATTTACCAGTTTACAAGCTTAACAACATTTACCCAAAAAACAAAGGGATTTTTCCAGCCACTTTCTCACTGTGGTATCCACAAAGAGAAATATCAGCAAACTGAAATATAGACAAATTTCGTATTGAGTTTTCATGAAATAAGTTGAGTTTTTGATACCTTGGTGACGAAAAAAAAGTACTGTTTTCTGATCAGTTCAAGTTGAGTTTCTAAAATGAAATTTGCTTGAAATACCCCTGACCCAGCAGCTGGCCAATAAGTGCTTCAGGTTACATTGCGTCCTAAGCCAACAGAACAGCTGACCTTGTCAATAAAGCTCACTCAGACACCAACACTCACACCACTTTCCTCCACACTCACAACACTTTGTCTCTCCTTGTCACAGCGAGATAAAACTTGTATCGAGATGTCTATACTTGATCGTTACAACCTGTATATACATAAATTATTCACACATTTTGTATTGATTCTGGTTTAGGAGATGAAATGACTGAGCCTTCATTATGCTAGACATAAGGTAAACAGCTAGAAGAAGACTTCCTAAGTACAAGGATTACCATGAGCAGACAAGAAGTCAACTTTATCATACTTTGTCAAATAAGAGATATTTTTTCCTTTAATTCTCACTTCTTCTTGTATCGTTCACTTTTAATGCACTTCACATGTCCTGGCACTTTTCCTACAGTGTACAAACATTTAAAGTGAAAAAAGTGTCCCTTCAACAAAAGGCAAGAGAAAGCTTCCCAGAAAAACATGTACTTTAAATAACCGTTTTCCTTACATTTTCATACCCACAAATGTGATGAAGGGAATTTTTATGTGTATTTTGGAAACTAAATTTTCCATTGGTTTTTTTTTTTTTTTTTTGGTTCACATTACTTTAAGCATGCAAAAATCCACTAAAACTTAAGACACATGTGATACAAGAACAATCATAACATGAGTGATGGTCCTTCAGAAATTATCTATTCGCCAATTGTTGTAAGAGAATTCTCAAGAAGAAAGTAACGTGGACGGCTATGCAATAAAGACCCACCCTTGAAAGGTCTGTGCCATTATAATTTACACACCGGTTTGGTAATGACTAGAGCCTCTGATGAAGGCCAAAGTTACACATAAGGCCATCCTCAAAAAAATGTTTGTTTTATCACAGCCCAGTCCTATGAGAAAAAACAGGGTAGTTTGGCTGGGAATTCTTTATTTTCATACTGGCTCTTGAAAAAGATAGGGATTTTTTGCGCAGGGCTCCTTTTTAACAGGTTGATTGGGTTATGCCCAGCGATATTTTTAAAAATGGCCTAACCATGTATTAAATGTTGTGATCAAGTTTCTTACACCTTAACCGTGTCCAATCTCCTATTACAACACACAATTACCACCGACTTTGATAAAGATCCATACCCATGTGTACTGAATGATTAACAACACAGGAGAGACGTATTTCCATCTCACCTGTGGTTTTATAGGTACGGATACACATATGTAACAAGTCCATTAACAGGACGAAGTCGCCGACAGCTTTCACTGCCTGATTTATAGTGCTCTGGCACCGGCATTCAGGAAGTATTGATTGGGACTGTTTGCCATTCCTAATGGCGCTAGATAAATGTATGTACACAGTGATTTAAAAAAAAAGCATGGCTCAATCTGTAAAAACAAGTAACAAAAGAGCCTGCACATAACATTGTTGATTCACCTACAGCAAAGAGCATGATATAAATGTAGGATAATAACAAAGGTACATGTGTTGTAAGTCTGGCATGTCTCGTATTTGTCTGTTTCAGATTCTTGCAGATGTATGAAAAAATATATGTATAAATACATGTTCTTGTATACTGTATGTATTTAAAAAGTGTGTGATATGAAATATAAAACGTAAAACACATCACATAAATATCTTATTTGTCAACACTTGCAAAATTAAAACACGGAATTTCATGACCAGTAGTAGAATATAACAGTTTGATAGGTCTTTGCTGTAGATAGATACAGCTGCAATAAAACACGGAGATACTAAATCAAAATTCTTCCGATTTTTATATAGTTTTCCTCGTCAGGTTTTCCCATGACAGTTTTAAATCCTTTCACAGAAGTCTGCAAGGCACACTATCAATCAAGTCTATGTAAAACTTGCCGCAGCCGAAATGCTCTATCAAACATACCCAGGCACTCCCAGATATCAGCACCTGTAACCATGGTAGAGATTACGACAGTAACGAGATCTGTGTCAAGACATTGGCCAGCCCACACAGTGCACTGGTAAGTTTTCTTATCTTGAGGAAAACTCAAGGAAACCTCCACAAGTGCAACACAATCAGGAGGAAATGTCAAAAAAAGTACACACTGTCACCGGTAAGAGTATAAAAGGGAGCCAATACAGTCTAGCCATTTACACAAGTATACTTGGTAAAGCCATTTGCAATCACTGTCTTGGAAAACACAACGTAGAGAAGTTATAAGATTTCCAATACAGAACTGCATAGAAACCAGCCAAATTGTTATTGATTGTATTTCATGTCATGTTAGGCGATCCTTTATAGCCCATTAGAGCAGACTGGAGCTGGAAGCTGGCAGCCATCGGATCATTATGAATTCAAGTCTCACCATTGGCCAGAATTTTGCCCTCCTAATACACCTCATTTTACAAGTGTTACATGTATTTATTTCATGACCATAAGCATTTGAATGAAAGCCTTGTGAAATCTGTCCTTCGCCCCCATATTAACACCTGAGGCAAACTGGCTGGGAAATCAGCATGTGTTTGTGTCAACAGGTGAAATAGCCTTTCCCAATGGTGTTTACTTGTTCTGTACACTCTGCAGCATTACATAAACATTACACCAGCAAAGGTAATTGATTTTTGCATCAGATTTGCTGTTATTAAAGGATCTGGGATCATGGTATTACACTGCTCAAAGGACGGAAGTCAAAGGAAAAGGCATTTCTTAGGCCTGCAGGAATTAATGAAAAACAAACGAATCCATTTCTTGTGCACGCTAAGCGAACACTTCTTGCAAACACATTAAAACACCGATCAATCTATCACATACAGTGATAATCACTAAGGCTCAAGAGGAGACAAACAATGCAGATAAAAACAGCTCTAGCACTAGATAAAATTCCATTACAAGAGAAATCGTAGTATCCCAAAGGGGGCCCAAACTAAACGTGGGTTTCTGAGCCTGCAGATGTGCTTGTAATGGCATAGTAAACAACACTCAACGCCATATGGCTTGGTCTTGAAGACTGAAATATTTACATATGGTTCTGACTATGACATACATGTAAACTTTTTCACATGAACAGCCAATTCATGCACATGAGAAAAAGGGGCACAGCTCACTAAAATGATCTGATTCAATTTCAATAGGCTTCTGCTCTGGAGGTATAGTACATGTGGAGACAAAAACTGAACAAATTCTGAATGAAGCCGCCTTTGTAGTTAAGACGACTATGCCAAAAACTTCTCAGACAGAGGAAGGATGGACTAAAAAGCAGACAAGGCTATACCATAACATAACCCAGCCTACAGGCATTTAGATAGCCATGCATATACCCATGAAAATCAGGCCTGAACCACTGGAAGTTTTTTTTTCTTTTTTTTTTTTGGTTTACACAGACTATGAGAAATATGTAATTCACAACTGCATGGAAACAGAATTCAAAATCATTTAAATTTTATGCCAGCAAAGTCTAAGAAATGGTATTAAAACTGACGGCTTGGTGCATGCTTTTGTGAAATGTACATATCCAAATATTTACTTACAAGTTTATATGGATTTGTGAAATTTACATAGCCAAATATTTCCTTACAAGTTTATATGGATTTGTGAAATTTACATAGCCAAATATTTACTTACAAGTTTATATGTATTTACAGTTTATGAAGTGAGGAGTAAACCAGAGGGTCTGGAACACACCATGTCCCTTGGCCTGATAAATGTACATCTACCAGGCCAACCTCTGGATTTAATTTCATTTACTTATTTTTTTGATTGGTGTTTTATGCTATACTCAAGAATATTTCACTTATGTACGTACAATGATAGCCAGCATTATGGTGGGAGGAAATCGGTCGAAACCCACAACCATGCATGAAACCTTCCCACGTGCGGGCCAAACAGAGAGGAAACCAGCAATCGCACTGGTGAATAACCCCCTTGGCCATGGAGGTCCTACTCCTGATTTAAAGCTGTAGACAAACAAGCAAGAGGTAGATTTAAACCTGTGATCAAACATATTGTTTCAAAGAAGCTTATCAGCTGAGTGAAGTAAGAAAAAGTTTTTATGGCCATCAGGGCACCCAAGATTAAAGGGTTCCTACATCACCTCCTGCTGAAGGAACGACATACATCATGGGCAAGAAAAGCATACTAACACGACTACTCCTATGTTCCCAAACCATTACAACTTGCTCTTACAGAATCACATACATTTTCCATTTTAATATCCCTGCACAATCGAGATTAATAAGTAACAGGTTTCCAGTATCAAACGTCAGCAATGTCAGGAAGCCCTAATCCCTGATCAATAGATGCCTGTCTGATCAGAGAAACCTAGACATGCAGTTGTGAGCGAGGCTTCATCACAGCCATATGGACAGGGCCACGGGTCAGTATTTACAGATCACTCACCAAGTACCACTGATCTCCCCAGTTAGGATCCACCATTGAGTAAGGCGCTTCGGTAAAACCTCGTTTTTTTCGCGATAAAACCGCTTGTTGTTCCAGCCATCTCACCTGAAAGACAAAAAAAAAAAAAAAACAAAAACAAAAAGAAATATAAGACTTATAAGAGACTGTATAACCTTGGGAATCATATTGTTAGTAAAATAATTGGTGAATTATGGTTTAGCCACCTGGGTTTTATACAAATATGTTATTATTAATAAAGCCTGATGCTGGGCAAACATGACAAAGAATATCTATAGTGCTGAACACATCTAAGATTGCAGTAGGATACAAGGTTGCTCTGTAAGTAGATTCATGAGTAATGTTCACCTGTAAATCTGAATAGCCCACATCAACAGGTAAATAGCAATTATTGATACATGACTGATTTGGCAAACACTGTCACCATGGAAACCTAGAAAATTTCTTGGACATTTCTCACAGTGCACATATATAGAAGGTCAATGGTCGATCCATACATGCATGTACACTGTAAATTTGAAATGTCGAAATAAATAGTTCTCAGCAGCTGGTTCTGATAGGCAATTACCGTGATTGGGAAGTCAAGGCGTCCAAATCACTGCCATGGACGTCTTCTGACATCACATCAATAATTTAAGTCAGTGTCAAAGACACTGACTATTATTCAGAGAAAATTATAGCCCCAGGAAAAAACTATCAATAAAATTTCTCGGTCGATACTAGAATATCTTCATGATTCATTAAATTATAACAGAATATCCATAAATAACCATTTAAGCACTCTGCCACTCCATGTCAAGCCCCCTACATTTGTCACAACGCGGCCTGCTGATAATAACACTGAACTACAGACTGATGTTGTAATTTGTCCGTCGTAAAACTAGAAAACAGCACAGGAGGGGGGGTCATTCTTTTTAGGAAGCCAATAAATGATTGGATTATGGACAAACAGATATATTTATTTTCTTTACTGATATTTAATGCCATACACAAGAATTGGTCAGTCATTTGATAGAGGTCAGTTCTATGGGTGGAGGAAACACCCAGGACACTTGCTGAGCTACATCATGATTCAAGGTTTCATTCATGTCTATATACATGTACATGTACCTAAAAAAACATTTTGTGGCTGGTCTTTTTTTATATTGATATTTGGTATACCCAAAAAGCTATAATACCACCATGATGATTTCATGAAACAGTAGGCAAATACACTTATTCATGCTCAAAACATTCAATACTTAGATGGCCATCAGGTGTAGAAAAGCACTGACCTTCACCAGGTGCCTGATAATCTCTCCGACTTAAAAGTCTGCAACCAACCAGGGAGAGCTGGATTTGAACACTGACCTCATTGGTCAACGCACTGATGGTGGCAGCCAGCCGAAGCATTTTAACCACCTGAGCCTGCGAGGTCCCTCGAACATAGATATACTACTAGTAGATATCCAACAGTGGAATGCGTGCCAATACTGTATATACATGAGTCAAGAGATCAAGAGATGAAATTACATATACATGTCTATGATCCAGTATGATTCAGTGCACTGCTTTCTTCCTGTCCGGCTGTACGTAAGAAGGTCTGCGGATGTTCATGGGTCTACCCAAGGGTCTGTCCAGTTTCCTCCCACCATAATGCTGGCCACCATCACTTAGGTGAAATACTCTTGAGTGCAGCATATAACATTGATCAAATAAATAAATAAGTATATGTATGCAGTTTAAATAAACCTACAGGGCACCAATACCACCCTTTACATCTCTGTATACTGACCATCCATCTAATACATGACCATAAAATGTATGTTTAACCTAATTGAATTCCACAAAGCAAACTTCACCAATCTGCCTTTCATGAATTATCGAAAAGTCATCAAATTTGCATACAGGTTTATGGTCACTTTTGCCTTTGTTCTAAATCGACAGACGTGAAAACATGAATCTTTCAGGACTGCAAAAGCAGGGGCTCCTTAAAAGGATATCATTCACATCTAAAATGCCAAATCAATATGAACATGTCCAGAATTCATTCATTTCTTACAAACGCACATGACAATAGGGAGAGGGCAAGGCGGGTGTGTCCATGACAAGTCATAAGGTCAACCCTGCCAAATGTCCAGCCTCACAAGCAAATATTGATCACTGCAACTTGCATTAGCATGCACCTTGTTACATGTATAATTACATTGATACTCCATTTTTGTATCCTCTATAGATGTATTATCAATTTGCTATTTAACGGGTCTTTCATCTGCCTTATACTTTGTAAAGGTGAAATCAAACAGGAATTCATAAAATAAAATCATAAATTCAAAAATATTGCAGCATACATGATCAACTCTTCATGATAAATAATAAAATTGACACATTTATTCCATTCATAAATCAAATACTTGCATCTTATTAATGTATTGCTAACTATTGCAGCAGGCATTATGGGGTTCCTGTTTATGTTTGTTTACAGGAGAACTACAACAACTATAATAAATCAAGTCCAAATATTCAGTAAGGCTCTAACAACTGCATCCTGAATCACAGTACCAACAGCCCATACAAAACTGCTTATCCAAGCACTAAAAGCTTAACACAAAACAAGGAAATCAGCTTTACAAGCCTTAAATCACAGATAATACAATATTAAAACAGGCAGTACAAAGACACAAGTTAAAATCAATCCGCCCATTTAGCGTTCGTTGTAAATACCACAGTTTAGCCGGTAGAGTGCGAAAACCTAATAACAGCTATCTCTGTGAGTTCATTTATCACCCGCAACAGGTGGTCCTGAACAGCCGTTCACACACACCACGTTAATAGCTACCACCGATTAAATGGAAATTCCATCAGTAAACTTGTGCTCGGGAGGAGGAACTTCTTTTCCAGTGTTTATCTACAATTCTGCTCTACTCAGCTGGCATGGAGCGAAACCTTTACACAATACATTCCTGTCACGTTCTGTATTGCCGATCGGTTTGCTATATGTGGAGCACTCCAGTGAAATTACAAGTCCACAGGAATATGGCCACAGTAAATAGCGATCTTCTGAGTCAGGAAACCTTAGAGAATAACCAATTCTGGCCGGATATTGAAAACGCAGCTTCATGCCACAGAGAGAAACATTCAGGTCATGCCTGGACAAAACACAATCATGTCACTCTTTGAAACAAATATGGCCATGCTTTTTTACAACAAAACGAAAAACAGAACTTTTTAAGCACGTTTGCGCTGTTACTTTTCATTCATTTATAAAATGTATCCGTTTTGCTTCAGTCTATAATCCCACTAACACAACTGGCTATGATGGACTAACCTCAAAACTGCTAAGTACGTGTTCATTAAGCTGCATGGAATACTTTTACATGTTTGATACCAACTTTTGACTTTTGGCCCAAATGTTGCATGTTCAAATTAAAAGGCTCAAATTATAGTGCATATGGTACAATAATAATGTATGTTTGAAGAACTCCATGCAGTTTCCTCCTACCATACATCCGACATTTGTCAAATATTTGAACAGTTTTTTAACATGGCGATGAATACCAATGGAATGGATGGTTCCTTCAAAATTCAAGAAATTATATCTACGTGTAAATGTTTCACATGATTCTGTAAATGCACATTTCCATTTTGCCTTCTTGTTATCCGCTCTTTACAGGTATCTTAATCAAAGTAACTTAATAAAGGCTACTTGACCCAACCACCATAACTTCATACAGGCAACGCGAGGCAACCCCAATAACTTCATACAGGCTATTTCAAGCAACCACCATACCTTCATATAGCAACTTCGAGGCAACGAAAATAACTTCATTCAGGCACCTTGAAGCAACCACAATAATTTCATACAGGCAACTTAAGGCAACTGCAATAATTTCATACAAGTAACCAAGGTAACTTCACACAAGCAATCAGGGTAACTTCATACAAGCAACCGCAATAACTTCATACATGCAACCACAGTAACTTCATACAAGCAACCACATTAAGCTCATTCTAGATCTTACAACATCGTTTATAGCCCTCAACAAAATTTCGGTTGACATTCTCTGCATCTCTGTGTACATGTACATCTCTCATCAAAATTATCGAGTTAGCCTCAAAAGTCCTAACCCTGTGTTGCCATAAAGACAAACCTTGTTATCCACTTCATCAAAAATTTAATTTGCCTAGCATAAAATCTACAATTTCATGGCTTGCTGTTTTTTGTGCCAGGGGTTCTTCCTGCCAGGACATACAACACTGGTGATGTAAAATTTTTACTGCCTAAACTGTCATCGTTAGAGACTTTAGTGGCTAATCATAATGAATGAACTTTTCATATGAGACACAAAAAGAAGTAACACTATCGATTCATATCTACATATCTCGCACATCCCAAATAATTTGTAATATGGCTGCATGCAGGAAACCAATAAGTAGACAGCTACCCCTTGGATACGCCTCCACAATTCTTTAATACAATCTGCTTGACAAAAACAGTGCAAGCCTGGAGGTTTAAGAGGATGAGATGTTCTTAAGGTAATAAAACTAGCTTTTGTTTCAAAGGTTCCCAACGGCTGACATTTACCGCTTCCTTCATTGCGGGATATTCTCTTTGGCAAAGTCTGACAAGCAATCTCGGATGAACAGCTATCCCTGCCCCACACAAACTGTGTCAGTCCAGACAAGATTACCCAGGGGGTGACTCGAACATATCAAATCTCTTGGGCCACCAGGGAAAAAACTAAACATCTGTCTGCTGTATCTACCATCACGATTCTAGCATGAAGTACTGCCTCCTAAGCAAACAGCCCATAGGCCAGAATCCATACCATCATCTTCTGAGATAATATCAAGCCTTCGTGACCATATATCAAAATGCTTGTCCTAAAGCAGGTGGACTGACCTTTACTGCGATCAGACTAATCGGAAGCTACCAGACCACATTTATTACTTTATTAGATTGCCCTTTGCATTGTCGCAGATTTCATTACTGGGCACTGTCTCTTCCTTAAGAACAAAGGGATCCTACGGATAGACAGAAATACATGTACAGGTACCAGTATATTTACTTGGACAGACTGGAACTGATCAAATTCCAAAAGCATTCAAAATACACAACTCAGGCTCAAAATGTCCAACACTAATGAACCCAGAACAAGAGACAACCAGGTCTATCAACAGTGTTGTCAACCTCTCGTTCAGGAAAGATCAGCCTAATCAGCTTTTAAACAGGAAGTGAACCTCATCCCACATTTGGCTTAAGAAATCTGGCCGAAAATTCAAAGCATCGGCTTAATACTGATCTCCGGAAAACCAACAACCCAAGTGATCCAGCTTCCAAATAGTGGGCTACAACACTGATAGTCAGCTCAGACTGCCATCACAAGTAAGACTTCTGTCACAGGCACACTGTCTAAAGAGAAGTTGCAATAGGTATTTAGTGACATGACACATCCATTACAATACACTGTAGTCACTATGTACGTGGAAGGTTCGCTAATGTCAAATCTTGCTGCAGAACAATCTGCATGTCATCAGTCACAGTTCTGGTGGTACAAATGCTCCCGCTCACCAAAAGCCCAATGAGGTTTCTATAATGCAAACCACAACATCAGATACATTAAGAAAATTTGGTTTCTTTGATGACGTCCGTGTACTTAACTGACAGAGTTTCCCACAATGAAAATGAAGAGTTCCAACAGGAAACTAAGATCAACATACTGGCTGCGCTGGTGGAAGTGATCGTCAACAAGCAAGCAATAAGTGAATAAATTTGGATGAATGCCACATCTGCCATACTTCAACTATATAGAGGAGACCTTAAATGAAGGGTATCTAGGGAGTATTGCGACTAGGCCTCAAGAGCAAAGACCTCGTGGTTATTTTAAAAATTCCCCGTCTTGGACTAGAATTTTTGTCTACCATATGTGCAAGTGCATCTGGTTAGAGTGCATTTTGAAATCTGCATTCCATATATTCAGCTTCCATACACTTGACTGGCTAAATCATGACAAAACCTTGCTTGAATATCTTTTCCTTTAACAGATGTCTACAAAGTGTACTTAAAAAACTATTATATTATATTTTATAATAGATATTGAATATCTTAGCCAAAGCTTACTTCTATATAGAAAATCTCCTACCTTTTTCATATCAGTACACAGTCATGTATAACACAAAAAAAGACATCTGTGCAGTCATTTGAAATAAAAGCATCACATATTAATATTCACTCATTATGACTTTCAAATAACCCAAAATATCAATTTAGAAAACCATATGCTGCCTACTCCAAACTCACATAATACATATATGTAGATACAGGAGCATGATTTGTCAAACAATACCCAATATTTGATGAACATTAATATCTCAATTATTCTAGCTATCAGCAATATTGCATGGAAGTGGTCCAATACCACAGCTTTCCATTTCATGGGTTTACCACCTGCTACCTGCTCTCAGAGAAGACTCATTTGACTGCATCGACATAAGAACAACACGACCGAGAGAGTTAAGGTGTTGTCACAGATGCTGGGATTAACTCGGGTGACCGTTCATCAAGTCCATTAAGCCGAGTGAGGCGCCCACACATGGATGAATCCGTCAGATCTATTATACAGTTTCAGCACCATAGCAAACATGGTCGTAGGCCAATATGATGTTCACGTGGCCGGCTGATACAACAGGTGTTGCAGACAACGAGCTCAACTTCATTATTAATGAATCGGTAATGCCGTCAGGGCTAACCTTGCAAAACACACATTTCCCTTAAAAATTTAGCACAGAAAGTGAATTTTTAAGGCCAATGAAGGTCATGAAATATTACTTCTGCTCCTAAAATTTATTTTACCAGTAAAATATCATCCTAAACATGCCTTTATATAAACAAACCTCGAAAAGCCTTCCTATGAGGGTCTATTACTACTTGAGGAATCAGGCAAAATGAGTAACAGTAATTGATATCCACAAAGATAAGATACATTTAAGTATCTCACTTTTATCAATGTTTGTTTCGCTGAATGGAATAGCAACAAACAAATTGGAGTAATCACTTGATAGCCCACTCAAAATCCTATCTGAAAACATAATGATTTTTTTCTGCAGAAGTGATTTCCGTTTGAACAGTAAGGTGAACTTATAATGTTTTTGTTAGGTCTCATGATAAAAGAGACATTTTTGTACACTTAAATAGTATATTCATTTCTACACAGAATCAAAATACTCAATTTGGATCAGAAAGAAAGTTCTACCTTACTGAAGCTTAAGCAGTAAGAGCCATCCTTAAAAAGTGTTTGTTGGGTGTAACCTGACCATATGAAAAAAAAAAAAATAGGGTTGGTTGGTAAGGGTTTGTCTTTTTTCATTCTGGCTCTTGGAAAGGATAGGGGTTTTAACATAATTAACATAAAGGGAAAAAAGAACCAAAAAAAAACTTTTATCACAATACCAATAAAAACTTTTCAGCAGGCCTTTTTCGGTTGGGTCACGCCAAACGAACATATTTTTAAGGATTGCCTCATGTTTCAAAGCACATGTCCATTTGCCCGTCGGTAGGGAATTCCTTTTTTTTCTTCATTCTAGTATTCTTTTTTTCTTTGTTTTCATCCTTGATCTTGAAAAAGATAGGGATTTGACAGAAATCAACATAGAGTGAAAAATCTAAAAAAAATACCAATAAAATCTTTTGAGTGGGGCCCTTGTTTTGAGGGTCGGTCAGGTTATGCCCAATGAACATATTTTTGTAAATGGCCTAACACCCTTCCTCCTTCAGGGCTATACACTATATACGAAGGAAAAAAAAGAGACAAAGGTTCTGATCCCAGCATCATGATTGTGATAAAGGTTCTGATCCCAACATCATGATCATGACAAAGGTTCTGATGCCAACATCACGATCATGACAAAGGTTCTGATCCCAACATCACGATCATGACAAAGGTTCTGATCCCAACATCATGATCATGACAAAGAAATTTTCTAAAATGCAAATCAAAAGGATGCTCTCTGAGAGCTTTTGCAACTAAGCCTGTGAGTCAAAGAAATCTGTATGAAAACAAAACTTCTTATTTGTAAACAATCACACTGATGTTCAAGATATTTTAATAGTTTTAGCACAGCTAGATTAGTTTGGGAGCTTAATGTAATTCTGAAATTAAACTGATTCAAGATATGGCCCTGTTCTTAAAAATCTAACATTTGATTACATACAATTCTGTTACCAGCTTTGAAAAAAGTGAAGAGTGCTCCAGTGGCCTATCACTTTGCCAATGTGAGATTTCTTTGCCTTCAAGTTTAAACTGAAACTAATATCAATCCCCTTCAGAGAAATTTTCCAAAAAAAACCGTCACACTTTATGGTACATTGCATCTACTGATAGCCAAGTGAAGAGCCCCTTACAATTTTGTAATGGCAACAATCATTTCTAATTAAATAACAGCAAGAATTGTTTCCAATTACATAATAGCAGCAATCAATGCTAAGTGATTTTACAATGCAACAGTGTTTTACATGACACCACAAAAAATGTTACAGAAGTAATGGTTGTGTCTTGCGCATTCTAAAATACAGCAGTTAATCATTAAAAATCAATAAAAACCATGTAATCCATCACCTGGGACTATAATGTTACTGAAAAACAGAATTGACATCAAACTTTAATAAGAAGGTATTAAATGCGCTTTTTTTTCTTAAATACATCATAAAAGACAAAAAAAACATCTGTCTGATCAAGAGAATGGCAGATGAAAAATGCCAAAAGGTCTAACTCCTCACTGGTATGATAAATAGCCACACTCACCTCTGGTTCCCCATTTAGTTTTTCATGGTGTTCGTGACTTAGAGATGCAGACCTCTTTACTATATGTGGATGTTCAAATAAATAATGATCCTCTATAGCACCAATCTGAAAACAGAAAGAAGAAATCGTTTCAATTACCATATCAGAAATGTTAATTCAACACCACTTTGGCAAAGTGGTCCAAAAGAACTTAAATCAACTGAACATAGTAGTATTGAGAAAACATAAGATATGTCTTTGCTTGGCTAACAACACACTGATCTGCAGAGCCCATCATAGGTCTCATCATTTTAAATACATTTGAATTTCTTTTGTTTTTTTTGGATTGAAGGTATTTTGAGGTTGTGATCAAATTAAATTAATATGGAGTCACATTTCCCTTCAGTAGGTCTGATAATGAAAGTAGATGTGATGATGCCATCGCAAATATGGATAATTTTTTAACCACTTTCTTTAGCTTTTTACATATGTTGATGTCGAAAGCCATACCCAAAATTTGGCTTTACTTTTTGTGACAATGACCAAGTTTGTATGGATGGTGGAAACTGGGATCACGCAAACTCACCAGCTACCTGACAAATCTCTTGACTCCGCAGTCAAGAAAACCAGAAGGAGCTGGGCTTAATTAAAACCTGCTGTGACCACACCAAAGTCACTAGTCAATGACATGCACTCCATGCTTGATGACAGGTAATGTTATGGGAATGTTAACACTGAGTCTTCCACGTAAATACAAACTTTAATTCCCCTATAACCAAAACACAGCGAGCTGGGGATGAAAACGGTCAGTGCAGGGAGGTCTGAGCACGGATTTTTATTCTGTTCACTATTCTCTGCTCCATGTACATGTATAAATGTCACCATGATATAAGCTCCATTCCTTTATTGATAGGTATATAAAAACGTCGGAGAGATTTACCCATGGAGGTCGCAGAAAAGCTGGTAAACGGCCTCTTGCGGGAATTATGATACACTCGGAAACAGTAAGCATCTTTGTATAATCCCATGCCAAACGAGAAAAGCTTTACAAAGCCTTACAACACGCCAGACCTGGGCCCAGTAAATGATTAAGGAGGCACACAGACTGCATCATGCCCGACCAGCCTGTCTGCCAGAATTCCCCTCTTTTTGCTCGTTAATTTTCCCCACTGCTTACTTGGTGGCTGATGTTGAAGTCAGATCAGAGAGCTTGTGTATCTGTGTACATCAAACTGCAATTTACATGACACAATAACAGCTTACATAGGTTGCCTACCTGTAATAGACATGAAGGAGGTAGGTCCTTCAAATGAGGTCCTTAATTGAATTGTCCCCCAAATAGCTACTTGTGCTCTATTTGTGATACAGTGTGTGTAAATACGTAAAACATGTGCTCTAATTGTGATACACGTATGTGTGCGTATGTATTCTACTTGTTGTACAGCGCGTACATATTTACTCTACTTATGGCATACTACGTACATGCATTCCACCTGTGGTACAATATGTATATGCTCTAGTTTTGGTACAGGTGTACATCTACAGCATGTACATGTGCTCTTTATTTTGGTACCATACGTACATTTACTCATTTCATGGTGTAGTATATCTATTTATTTATTTGATTGGTGTTTAAAGCTGCTCTGAAAGATATTTCCCTTTAATACATGATGGAAGCCAGCATTATGGTGGGAGGAAACCGAGCAGAGCCCGGGGGGGAACCCACGACCCTCCACAGGTTGCAAAGAAAAAAAATTGAAGTATGGTGCAGTGTGTGCAAGTTTCTACAACAAATTGCTACCATGAATACTTGTACTGGTTCCATCTATAGCCATCACAAATACACATATATGTAGTCCCTTAGTGTCAATCATGTCTGTAACACAATAGACAGATTCTACCCTGAAGCACAATAAGTGCTTGCTATCACAGTGTATATATATAACCCTGACCGATGACACACAAGTGCATCAGCCGGGCCTGTCATGTTTGTATTAAGGGAAGAAGTGCCCACATCACAGCTCTCAGCGCCATGGGGCTAAATTGACGGAATCATATTATTACATTAGTTGCCAAGACCGCAGGACTAACCAATGACATAATCTTCTCAAGTCTCGACACATGCGCCGGTCGCCTCGATGACGTACAAGTGAGGTTTTGCGAGCCGTGTCACCCTGCCTTCTGCTGCTGGAAATGCCAACCGTCGTCCAACTTGAGGTTAGGACACTGCCGCCGAACTCCTGTGGCCGACGCAGCCGACACATGCATGCCGGAGATACCATGGCCGATTTGCTGAAGATCGCTGAGTTTACGCCCTATTTAATGCCGTATGGTAACAGGTATCCGTTACGAGGCAGCAGATACTGTGGCTCCGTAGAGAGTTATGTGCAGAACTGGTTTGTGCCATTAACCTCCAAAGGTTTACAGACAGGAGACTGACCATTTCCACTAATCAGTTGTGGTGTGAATGTCATGACAGCAATGTCTGAACACATACCACAAGTGGTCCTATCAATCAGCACAATGTCCACACCGTCCACGGTTTAGCCTTCAATGAAACCTTTACTTGAAGTCCACAATATGTCTAAAATACTGCACATTCGGCTAAAACTATAATTTTTTATTTGAAAACATATTCCTTATTTAAAGGATTCATCCTTTGTTTCACACAGTCATTCTTTATTTAAAGAATTCATTCTCTATTTAATGAAAACAATACAAATCTAAAATACACATAAAGACAGCTATGTAATAATGACCAATCATATAATGCCAAATGCCAAAAACTGGGAGCGCTTCATGGTAGCATGGCGTAAGTTCTAGCCTCTCATTTGCTGGGTTTACTGGAGATGTGGGTTCCCTGCATTGTTAAACAGGGTATTCTGAAGATTCCCGCTGCTACATATACCATTGTTCTTAAGGCCTTGGTGGCAAGACGCATAAGGCACGGCACTGTCTTATGTGACTTTACATGAAGTACAAAGACTGGAGGCTGCTTGCCTCCCACCAACAGGACGTAGGTCACGCCTGAAATAGCTTCCCATCAGCCTGGTTAAGGTTAGTAGTCTGTTGCACCCCAAAATATGGATGCCGTCTTATGAATAAGAAATTCTTGAATATGACCAAAATTTCTCCTGCATATGCATATGATGAATATGGATCAAATCTGCTATATATTACAATTCACCCCACATAAATAAGTCATGTATGTCACCTTAGGATATTAAATAATGAAGAGGGGTTTTTTTGGATGCTTATTTTTATTTTTTTTTATTTCATTTTTTTTTTTTTCACATTTCTTTGAAACAAAACTTGTTATCAACTAAGGAGGATTTTCTTTCTTATAAAAAAATCAGGAGTCCTAGTCATTCTGGGGTTTCATCTATCATGTCCACATGCTGTTTTGAAGATTTCCACAACATCAATGTGGAGATTTCTCGAAAGACAAATTGCTAACGTAATAAATCAGTTTCACATTAAGGGGCATGAGCAGTATTTCCTGAAGGGTAGTTTTCCTTTCAGTCCAGTATTAACAGAGGCTGCGTTAATCCCCACTTCAGCCACCTAAAGTGTCGACATCACGGCTTCCAATGGCTATAAAGGAAGTCCAGGAATTCACCATGGTGATATCCACCGTGAAAAGAAACACACAAACATGTTTCCAAGGCAACTGGCAAGTTTTCACTTCTTGGCCATCATATCCGTGACATGTCATTTATATTGCACAAGTAAGTGGATACGGAGCTTAAGCAGATGGTGAAGGCCGTTCCTTTTTCGCCAATGTTCCGCAAGCCTGCTGATTACAGACAAAACACCCAGGCCCATCATATCCATCTCACGATAATATCTTTAATAACCGCATGTATCTGTCGTAAGTAGTGCCACCCACGGCGTAACTGTAACAAGGCATTTCCGAACAAATCAATTTTCAATGGATAAGTAGTCTCAGGCAATGGAAGCTTTTAACGTGTCCCGCTATGCTTCAGGACTCGTGCTCAAAGATGACATTTACAAGCTCTGATATAAAACATCTATACAGATCTTGATGGCGCCAACTAACGCAGCTCAGAGTGAATTAAAAGCATTATGGTTAGCTAACATCTGACAGCTACAATAAAGGTTAATTCATACAACAACCATTGTGGTAATCTTTACCAATCAGCATTACTCAACTGTCTTTAAAGATAAATCTACATGCTTTCTCTATTATGTATATCAAGGCAATTGCAAAAAAAAAAAAAAAGAAAATTAAATCACTTTAAAGAATTCTCATGTTCCATGATACAATCAATTTTTTTTAAGAAGTCGTTGCACAATACCTTAAATTAGTTTTGACACATTTTTGAATTACAATACATCGTTGTAGTTGAGTAAAACAGCTCAAGACCAAGATTTTTCAACACACGTAAAAAGTTATTTGGTTATTACGTTTTTACTACTATCAATACACTTTTGGCGGGACACCTCAATTTACATGCACATGCATGGCTGGAAACAATGGCCTCAACTGAACATAATCTGTGTTTTTTTTGTTTTTTTTTTACCTACAACAAGCAGGTCTACAAGGTTTTCAGCTGGTCAGTCAACTTTGGGTCAAACTGCTGACATTCACTCTGTTGCCATGGGCCATTCACTTGAAGACGAGTCTGTTAGTTCAAGGCGGCATTGCCTTTTTATGGTAGGATGTTGCACCTATTGTCAGATTGTGCCTATTGTTTATAAACTATCAAACAAGTAAACAGGGCATTGTTAAGTTACATGAACACTTGGGCACTGTAAATATCGCATCGTGCTCATGAGATTAAGTTGAATTCAATGATGTGCATGATAGTAACTTCACTGTTATTAATTACATTTTAAATATTATGGCTGTTTGAATGTTCACCACGTCAAGTGAGCTATCATTATAGACCCAACCAATGGGAAAAGGACTTCTGTTACCATGATGGAATGATATGTGTTTGTTTCCTCGCCAGCTGACCAATTCAACATTACATAACAAGATGTCTGACTAATACAATGCAAAAGCATAGATACTCTGAAAAAATATGTCCAAAGATGACACATAAATGATGAAAGATGAACATATTTTGTTCGAAATATTATTTTGTAGTATCTATGCTTTTGCATTATGCTAAGCTTACTGATGGTTCAACAACAAGATGTCACAGCAGAGTCTCAACTATACTTTTCGGAGGCTTATTTCTTTATTCGACTGGAGCTTCATGCCTTACTCAAGAATATTTCACTTGTACGGCAGTGGCCAACATGATGGTAGGATAAAACCATGCTGAGCGTGGTGAAATCCATAACCATCCACAGGTTGCAAAGACAGGCCTTACCACATACGACCAGAGAGGAAGTCAGCATAAGCTGGACTTGAACTCACCGCAAGTGCAAGGGAAAGAGGCCACTGGTTCATTGTGCTGTGCTAGCATATTAACCAGCAGGTCACTGAGGCCCACTCAGAGGCTTAGTAACATTACAACATGAATCACTGACATGTGAAAAGCGATATTTGTGACGTCCTATGGTTGGTGCTGTAAAATATTGTCGTCAGTGGAAACAGTATAATAGAGCACAGTGAACCATGTTAGGGCACACATATATCCAGTGACCCACTTTTGCTCTAATTATTTTAATGAACAATCGATGTGAAGCCAGATAAATGGAAGTCTTCCTTGAACATCATTTTGTAAAGCCACGAGTCAATGGAATCCTTAAAGGCCTAGACAAAAGGCCAGAAGAGATTTATAATTGAAATTCGCCATCAATATTTCATTAAATGTTTAATGTATATATTTCACTAAAGAATACAGGGCTCACAACTGTACATGTATATATTGAGTTATGTCAAATACGTCAAGCATACCTAGCCTTGCTGACATTATCAATTCATTACCTCCAGACTGATCTGATATCCACTGCACCTGATGAGCATGCTTTATGCATGCCAAATGATGCATGCAATAATACTGGGCAACACCTGTACACATATGTACTTGTAAGATATATCTGCACTTCATGCTCTGCACAAATGTTTAAACAAACACGGACACGTAGGCACACTTTTAATACTGACATACATGTATACACATATTCAGAAAGGGATGTTTCATCAACAGTTCACTTCAGGATACTCTCCAAGACGAACTGTTGCTTTCCCACACAATGGTCTGCTGCTATGATCTGTATATAATCATACAAATATTTGTTGTTTTTTCTGAAGCACAACACAGTAATCACACAAATCCAAATGACCAGAAGGCAACATGTTTTCCTCCTTGTTCTGTTTTTAACAACTTCTTCAAATATTTTACGATTATCATCAAATACTTCATGACTCCCATCCATTTTATCAAGTCAGACACTTCGCCTATAGCCACCCTTTCTGCCTTGATCCAGCAAGCAGAAATAACCGATCCGCCCGAGTCAATAGCTGATGAATATTAATGTAAATATATTATCTAATCAAATAGTGGTTCCCCTAGTTGACTGACATCAAAGACCAAACAAAATGTGTCTGCAGGTAAAATCTTAGAAACAAAAGAACTTTCCACACCTGTAAGGATGGGGATAAAACCAGCATAAACAGCCAGATATCGGCCTGTCATATTAAGACGTGATGTCAAAATACTTCTGGCGGCATTCAACCATGGAGACAGAATAGGATGAAATCTCTTGATCATTCAGCAAGATGGCAGACTTTAATGTTCTCTGTACGATACCATGCTGCTGGGTCAACTCGCAATATTCAAGCACCACGTGTTCAAGAGCTTTCAGTACATCTGAGTGACACATTTGAAGTTTACTACATGTACAAATTCTCTGCAAACCAGAGCAAGCAAATACCTGATTGGATAATGATGACGGCTTTTCAAGTTCTGGCTGGAATGAATTCGCACCGCCGTTTGATCAAGGCAGAAAACAGATGTATAAACATGTAGCAATACACAGAGTATCCGGCTTAAAATAAAATGAAGATGCATGATTCCCTTCCATATTACATGATGTCATCAAACAATTTGGCAGATGCCCACAAATAAATGTAATTTAAGACATCTGCACACAGATAGATACCACCAAATCATTTATAGGTATCTGTAAATCAAATTGATATCATATCATTTGATGACGGCATGAAATTTGGGGGGGGGGGGCATTTGATGATAATATTAAATTAACCACTGTATAGGTCACAGAGCAGACATCTGGTAACTGACTGGTCTAATACCAAGAAATGCTACTCTTTGCCAAGTTGATCACAGAAACCAAAAATATTTCTTGCCCAGCATCAAGATCCTTTCCATTATAAAACAATCTCAAGAATTCGATCAGCATTCTCCAGAGGGAGCACTCATTAACTCTCCATCCAACAGCCACCATTTCGTAAAATGATATCATCAAATAATTTAAAGTTATCTACAAATAGCTCTTCTACATTTATATCTTAAAATATTTTGTTGACATCATGACCTCATTTACAGACTTTTGTAAATGATCTGATGTCAACAAACATTTATATATAAATTGTGAAAGAAAAAAAAAGGAAAATGATGGAATCAAAATTAGCCTTTTAAACACACTACACTTCACAAAAGAAAATAAGTGAAAATACTGGTTTTAAAATATGTTACCTTTTCCTGCCCAATCAGGTTTTTATTGCTGTCATTTTTCTCCTTTTATATTTTATTTCTCCTTTCATAGCACCATTTTATTCCCTATCGCTGTTTCCAAAGAATGCCTGTTCCTGGTTACAACTGTATTCGATCATTCTTTAAGAAATTCAATGTATCATATGTACATATTGCACACAAGCAGCTCTGGCACATGTGGGAGTCATCCCTACAAGCAATATACACATGTACAGGCCACAAATCTCCAAACGAGATGTTGTATAACATCAAGAAGAACCACAGCACGTTACATTGCACAACAACATCACAAACCATGCCCAGAAAGATGGAAGATGCTTTCAGAAAACACTCTTGACATGCTCAGTGGTTGTTTTTCTGATGACTTCAAGAGCATGACAATACAGGGTCCTGGGAATATCTGTCGACTGTTCTGCATCGGAGATGCAATTTGCAGACGTTTTAGCAGTATTATCAGGTACAAACATTGTTGGCTAAAACGGCGTGGAGAAACCTGGGCTTCTCTCTCATGAAATATTCAGGCCTGGAAGTTGGGCTGTTCCCCTCTGGGGTGTCATTAGTCGAGCCCGAAGGCTGCAGACGCTAAGTCCTTCTGACAGGATGACATGCTGTACAAACTGATAACATATTGTAGCTCTGGTGGCCGGTGACAAGTCAGAATTCTGTAACCGCTAGAAAATATGTTGTACAAGCATCAACTGACGAATTTTTTCTTTATTTATCTGACCTTTGTTTAACACCATGTTCAAGAATTCTCGAATTATCCAATTTTTGCAGGGGTGGGGGATGGAAGGGAAGAACATTTATATCAAACCATATAGTAACAGCCAAGTGGGCAATGACTGGTTACCTGGGACTGGTATTTATATATGTGCTACATGTTCCTATTGAAATATTCAGCACGTGAGGACATTCTCAGCAAAATTGCTCCGATCAATGCCATTTCCACTATCTTCTAACTTACACCATCTGATATGAAAGGCTTGCTTTTATGTACACGTACTGGTATACTGACTACATGAACTGGCAGCCATGTTGGATCTCTAACAAAAGAATTCTATACTCCAGTGCACACTCAAGGACAGACATAACACTCTCAGAGATCCAACATGGCTGCAAGAGCAATTTGTCTGTCCGGAACCCTTACGGTTTCAGTGTTAGGACACATTCAAGTATTAATTAGTAATCATTTTTGGTTTATTTCTTAATGCACTTTTCAATAATCAGAGCTTTACCCCACAGCAAACTTAAGATCAAGCTTGTATAAAAGCAGGTGTAAAGCTCATCATTCATTTACTTATTTGATTGTTGCCAAACGTCATACTCAGGAATTTTACAATCAGTTTTATTGGTTGAAGCAACCCGAGTGCCAGGGTAAATCACCAACCTTTAGCAATTTACAGACCTATTTCCTCACATATCTCAAATATGCACACCACGCTGGCAGATGATATATGTAAGTGATCTATAGCAAATGATACACCTAGTAAACAGCCATAACTCATAACAGCATCAATCGTCATTTATTACTGTCAAGAGCAAGCATGGGAATTTGCAAATTCCCCATCCACAGCTGGGATAAACTCTCACCTACTGAGTCTAGACAATTGGAGGACAAACTTGTCTTAACCACTCGGCCACAACATCATCACCCCACCCCCACCCCCTCCCTTTTCTCCAACCCACCATCTTTTCATTCCTACCTTCCTACATGCACTTGTCCATAATACATCTGAACATCTAGCAAAATGTTACATCTCTGCATATCAATTTCTGTGCAGGAATGAATGATCACAGCTTAACAATGAAAAGATTTTTGACCATAAACATTAAGTTACCAGAGTATAAATACATGGTAATGACTGTGCTACAGTTTTTATTATTATTATTATTATCATTATTATGTATACAAGTATGTGTATTCAAGTTTGAAGTTCACATTCTGTAATTTGTTCACAACACCATGGCTTGTTCCCCTTGCATTCTGGAATGGCAAGATAAGTGGCTCTGCTACAATCATCTGACCATCAATGACCTAACAAAAAATGCTACATTTTTAAAATGTGAAATATGGACACCACCTACACTGCAGTGATCTCTGTACCTGACCTAAAATTTTGTCCCTCGTTTTTCGTGATTCTGAGAGGTCAACTGATTTCAGAAAGGTGTTTTGAGAATTTTCTGTCAGAGAGATTGATATCCTATTGGAAAAATGTTTTACGTGGTTAATGACATGAATTCACCTCTAAAAATGTACTTTTGGGTGTGAATTTTCGGTTATTAAGGGTACTATATCCTTGTCTTCTGCTTTAGATGTGGCTCTCTCATAATCTAACACATACATGTACATGTGCATACAGATAAATGAAGTCCACAAACCAGAACAGGAAGAACTTAGACTTCAATACACATACATGTGCATGTGCATACAGATAAATGAAGTCCACAAACCAGAACAGGAAGAACTTAGACTTCAATACACATACATGTACATGTGCATACAGATAAATGAAGTCCACAAACCAGAACAGGAAGAACTTAGACTTCAATACACATACATGTACATGTGCATACAGATAAATGAAGTCCACAAACCAGAACAGGAAGAACTTAGACTTCAATACACATACATGTACATGTGCATACAGATAAATGAAGTCCACAAACCAGAACAGGAAGAACTTAGATTTCAATACACATACATGTACATGTGCATACAGATAAATGAAGTCCACAAACCAGAACAGGAAGAACTTAGACTTCAATACATATACATGTATACATGTAGAAGAAAAAGACAGAAAGAGATTGGAGGAGGGATGATAAAATGGAACACCTAACACAGTCATGATAGTAGACTAAGACAAACATATATATGGGCCTGCAGCCATTTTAAATGCGTTAAACATTACGTGCACATGACTTGTCCATTTGTTAGGGATTGAACTATTTCCATCTAGAGATCTATTTCCATTAGTATTATGCCATTAGCTTATTTGAGGATCAACAAGATTTTGCTGGATGAGGATTTTTGCATGCATACAAAATCTTGTACAGGTTTAAAGTTGCATACAGTTTGGGGTGTACAGACATACAGATTTTCCATCCCGTCTCAGTTATAATTTCCCTCTCTATATGATCTAATCTTATTTCACACAACCACGCCGTCCTCATAACCACACCGTCCTCATAACCACACCGTCCACATAACCACACGGTCCTCATAACCACACCGTCCTCTTAACCACGCCGTCCTCATAACCACGCAGTCCTCAATCACAACATGCCTTTCTTTTATCACGGGGACTACCTGATCTCTTTTTTAATTTTTATTTCATAAACATATATCAATGTCCTTGTCACTAGCGAGAGGGCGACATGGGAATTGGGAGAGTGGGGGGACAGGTTTATATCTACAAGGGCTAAGATACCGTGGCGTATCAGGAAGTGCAGTGCAAGCACCAGACTTCATGTCAATACATTTTTTTTCGTTCATCCTCTCATAACCAGTCATGCAGAGCAAAAGCTACACATATATATACATTCTGAAGGAAGACCAAGGACAGTGGCATGGAGAAGGACAATTAAGACCCTGACTTTTTAAACACCTAAAAACATGGGAAGGTTCGTCTAGACATCACCTACATATGGGTATGTACCTATGCCGAGATGAATTCTCTTGGATAAATGTAATCTGAGATGAGACACAAAAGATAAACATCCATGTAGAATAAAAGACAAACACGTAATATACCGGTAAATCATACATGTTTATAGCACGTGACAGCATTCCTAAAACCAACATGTCATAAACATTTTTTTTCTCTATTTTTTTTTTTTTCAAACTTTTTTCAAGAAGTCCTTTTTATTCAAGACATACTATTCTACATTAATAGAACATACATGATGTAATACGTACATAAGAATTATAAAGTGGAGCAGGAAATGAAGAAAAAAAAACACGTGCTTCTCAGTCTCTATATTATCTGCTTAAGTTATCATCTGTATGGCCATTTTAACCACACAAGTATATCTACAGAGTATATGTTTAGTTTGTTCAATTTTTTTCTTTTTTTCATAATTCTTGTATTATAAAATACAATATGATAATATCGTCATGGGTTATGAGCACAGCACTATTATGCAGAACTGGCAAAAGATTGCAGCAGTATGGGAATTTCCTGAATCAAGTGTTCTTTAATATTTAAACAGTGTACATGTACATCCATTTGGATAAATTAAAATATATATATAATCATGGTATATGTACATGAGCTTTCATAACACTAGAGGATTTCTGAGTATGGATATATATCCATATATAAAATGCATGCACTGTATACTATTCAAGCTTTTCACGTGTTAGCAAGATTTTGATTCAGGCATATTCAGAGAGCACCATTCTGTGAAAAAGATAAAAGGATACGTTTCCTGAAATCCTAAAACACATGTAGGCCAAAAGAGTTTCATCTTAACAACTAAATGCCACAAAAGACGCATAAAGATTACACTAAGAGATCCTCTTTCATTTGCGTACGGGTTGAGGAATTAGGGCAGTGACATGAAGCCTGCTAAACTCGAGCACTCATTTAAAGAAAACACTAAGGCAGTTCTCCGGAATAACAGAAGCTTTTACATCAGTTCCTTACCTTCAAAGCATTTACAAATTTATGTGTATCAGAAATGTACCGTAACCATGCACTACTCAGCAGGTTTACCTCGTCCTGCATATCACACATTATTCTGAGGTAACAGAGAAAAAAGCCTCTCATTGTCTCAGGAGATCTGGTTTTTTTTTGGTTTTTGTTTTTCATTTTGACACATCAGATGTGTGTTTCTGTCACATTTTGTCAAAAGATGTAAAATCTGTCACATTTCATCACATCATATGTTACAAGACCGAATTTCAAAATTTACCTGTAGGTAAATGTCATGTTAACAGGAGGAATTCTCTCAACGACTGCCATAGGTATAATGTATAACCTAAACATATTTTGATTCTACTTTCTACTTTCAGAATTTATTACGAAAAGTTTTACAGGAATAGAGACTCACTTTACGTACAACTCCTATCTTACAAAATATGTACAGAAGACATTGAAACTTACAGTCAATGACCTAAAATGTTCATCCATGACAGATGTTTTGCATTTTACCAGATTCTGAGAGTTCTGCTGACCTTGGAAAGATGTCAGAAGGTTTGTTTGGAAGATAGAGTGATGTAATCCTGTTGGATAAATGTAATTTTCAACATCAAAACTATTACCATATGACATTTATTAGCCTTTAAAAGTACAATTTAAAGGAACAAATTTTTGGTCATTCACACATATTTGCATTTTGTTACATATTGGTTCATACTGTTACAAAATGTCACAGGATTTCATTTGATTGATACCCACACTGGAAACATCAAGCAAGGACGCACCAAGACTACCGAAGAGACACCTTACACTGAATGTCTCACAGACATGACGGGACTTAAGAGTGAGCTTGTGGTTTCTGCTTGCTAAGCAGACACTGTAATCAAGTTGACCAGCCAACTTACAACTCATAAAACAGCAGTGCCCTCTACATGTAACTTAGGCCCGTCCATAAAGTACATATAGTCACTTCCAAACTTTATGGACAGCCCTCTACTTGAATAACAATGCCAGCAATTTCACAGCTCAAATGCTACATCGCCATGATATGCCTGAGATATTGATGATGTGGCATTAAGCCATAATCATTCATTAATTCAAATGGTGCATGTACATGTAATACAGTGACACTTGAAGTTTCTACTTATAATCTGAACTACGTGTATATGTAACTGATTAAACTAGAATGAATAGCCATAACCACACTGAAGCATGGAGGCATGTACATATATACCTGATGCATTGGTTGGATCAAGTGTTTTGATGAAACCGTGCAAAATTACCTGGTTTTTACCCTAAAATTCAGCCAAAAACACTTCCAGGGGTAAATAAAGATCATAATACAAGTTTGGTGAAAACAATGATTTCCCAGAAGGTCCATATCACCAGATGTTCCCACCAAACCTCAAAGCCCCTTACCAGGAATTCTCAGAACCACTCAAACTGAACAACACATTCCAGTAAGGAATTTTCACTTGAGTCAAACACATACCCTAGTGGGACTAAGTTGCTGATTTTCCCCGATTCTCGGAGTTCTACTGATTGTAGGAAGGTGTTTTAAGGTTTGTTTGGAAGGTAACATGATATCCTGGCAGAAAAATATAAGTCTCAGCACCAAACATAACATTTTATGCCATTTACTTATTTCTAAAAATACAATTTTTTGGACGAAATTTTAGGTCATTTACAGTGTGTACAGTTCATGTGTATACCATTTTAAAATTCGGCCATAATTGTTTCCAAGAACATACATGGTGTAAGCACAAAATGTATTTTATTTTAAAGTACATGTATTTACACAAGTTGCTTGCTTGATTACCTGCCAACTTTATTATTTATAAACTGAGAACTGGGTCACAGACACTGGTCACTGTAAGGCTGTTTGTTTGCTCCTCAAGGCTGCTTCCTTTCTTCAGGTTTCATGTTTGCTTTAACACTCGTCTGATTACATCCTGCTGTATAATCTGTACTTAAACATTCATTAATACTCCAGTTGTCTTCCATGTTGCACATGTACGTGGCTTACTCACCACTATTGTGTTTGCTAACCACTTAGGACATAATATTTGTGAAGGTATCAACAATCCGAGGTTTAAGGCATTATATGCAAGCTCTGTGTTATCTTTGTTTAGCCTCAGATCATTTAAATACTGTTGTGTAGAGACACAACTCTGATATCATTTCCTAGCTATGTACATCACAAGACAGTGTGAGTTAATATGCATTTTAATTTTCTGGAAACCACACTTATCCATGCATGGTTGCATTTATGGCAGATGTATCGGTTGTTCTACTAACCACACATCATCAGTTCTGGGAAAACGGTTGTGGTGTGTGTGGGGGGGGAGGGGGATAATTGATTAACTTTCTTCTTTCACACAACTGTGAAGAATTTTTCATTTAAAAATATGACAGCAGTAAAGTTCATAGGCTGAGGAAACCAGAGTGCATCAAGTAAACCACCACTAATAACCAGATACCTGACAAATTTCCTGGTCACAGGTAGCTGGGGGGGGGGGGGAATGTACAAGTACAAGCGAGCCACACAGAAAGACATTATATATTTAAATAAAAATAAAACTGAGAGGTGCATGTACATCATCATTGTACTGATTTCTGTCCATTAAGACCCATGTTAAATTACCATCTCATCACCCCAGCCCTTGGATAAAACTTGGAAAAAGATGAGTAGACCAAGACTTCCACCTTAGAGTTTCACTAGGTAGGAATGCACTGGTTGAAAAAGACAATACCGGTAATCAAAATCCCCATGAAAATCCAGGATAAAGTTAATGCGAGGTTGCTCTGACATTAGATGACCGACGCTTGATTCCTCATTTCCTATCACCACCTGCACATCAGAACTCATTATTTCATTTTTGTCAGAAACTGTTGAAAAAGATGCAATTACCAAAAAATCTTCCCGAAAAATGAAAATTGTTTGGCTGCCAGCATGAGTTTTTCAAAATATTATGACTGGAACAAGGGATCAAGTGTCATACACATTAGTTTGGGCAAAATTTTGTTCAACTAAGAATGGCCCTAAACCATGTTTCTTTTAAAAATCTGATGAAGGACCAGGATAAAGTGATCCTGTAAACTGATGTGGTTCTCACAAGATTTCCTTGGGGGAATTCAAACCGCTTATAATGGCTTCCTGCGTTTTTTTTTTTTTTTTTTTTTTTTTTTTTTTTTTTTTATTTTCTCGTTGAAATTTAGATATTTACAAAAGAAAGCAACTGTTAACTTTGAACAACGTTGTATATTTACCTGTCCTAGATTTATAAAGCCATGTCGTTTGGCTATTCGATGGGCCGCCTCTGGTCCCCCCTCAATGTGTACGGCTAGCTGGTTCGTGTACACAGCCGAAATCACGCTGTCCGTCAAAACAAGCACTAGATACAGTACAACAACAACACAGTGTTGAATCCCATTCGCTAGAAAACAATCCCTTCCACTTGATAAACGCCGCATATTGGCCAAACTTTTGTTGATAGCTGGCTTCTCAGTGAGCCACTCGACTATATAAGACTCTTACGTTCACTTCCGACAGTGAGAAATTCTAAAGGCACAAGATGAACTTTATAGTGTCTTGGAAGTTGAACTTGAAGTACCGACTTCTGCCAGTTTACTTGTGAGTGAACTCGGTGAGCATCAAACTGTCGCGCAAGCAAGGAACATGGTGGGCTGTCACAAACAGCAGCGAGTAAAGCAAAACACCAGTAAAAACGAGTGGAAGAAATACAGCCGAGAGCTCGTCCAGACTAACAGATAGACAGACGATCGTTAACGATGTTGTGCGCCCTTCTCTGATACAGACGTCAACTGGTGTAAAGTGGACAACCACGTCACCGTGTGAGCACGAATCCGGCCTCTTGCCAGCCAACGATCGGGAAGCACAGTTGAACTTTGACCCTAATCACACTCCTCACAGTGTCGCTTTCCGGTGACAGCTGTGCTATGCTCTCTGATTTACGATCGAAATTCGACCCGTGTCAGACTATTACATACGTAACAAGTGGCTGGATTTTGATTTGAATGAATAACTTCGACACCGTCAGGCAATCACGAGAGCATTTTTTGTGGTTTTGTAAACGAATAATAGCAATACAACTGGAATATTTGAAAGGCCATTTCAAGGAGTTATGATAAAACTTGAAGGTGAAGATTTAGGCCTGTACATATACAAGTTGAGGAATCTGTGAATTATTTTTCGTTGAGTGTTGTACAGAAATAAATCAAATGTTCTGGAGCGCGATCTTCCACATTAAACATTTAAAAATTGCTGAGCTATAATTAATACACACATATATATATATATATATATATATATATATATATATATATATATATATTTGTATTTTTGTTTTGTATGTGTTTTTTGTGGGGGGTTTTTTTCTTCTTTCTTTTTTTTTCTTTTTTTCCACTTCGGTAGATAGTGTGTAAACTTATACCACTAGAATTCAGAATGAATGACTGATTATGCCCCAAACCACATCGGTAATGTTTCAACCGTATTGTGGGAAAAACATGAGTAAACCAGAGGAGAACTAAATAACAGAAAAACAGAATGGTTTTTCTTTCTTTCTTTTTATTTTAACCGTCCTGTAATCAATTAAAGGTTGCATCGCTAATGCTGTCACACGAAAATGGTCGAAGTCTAAGCTGTAAATCAGAGTGAATTCCAGGCTGTTTATTACCTGTAAGACCCCGGTCACATTCATCCTGTCAAAAGCGATGAACGAATGTAAGAATATTTAGATTTGTATAAATGGAATTTATGACACGATGCATGATCTTCCATCCATGCAGTCACCATAGGCCTACATGTATACGGACACCATGCAGGTGCCCATGCGACCAGTATACCATAGGGATATGTATATATAAAGCTAAACTGAAGGTCAGTCGGGAGTAGAATGGTGTAATAATCGAGTATAATAGTGTATAATAATGTCAGTTTTAATTTTTCGACCTATCTATAAAATCTCGAGTGAGCTGTACGTTGGACTTGGAATGAGAGAGAATAAGGTTGTATAGTTTTGAAGAAAACTTTACCGTGATATCTGCTATATATAAATGCGGATGTTAAACGTAAACCAAATAAAATAAATATACAATGTGCCCTAGGAACATGTATATGTGTATACATATAGGCTTTCAAAAAAAGATTTCCGGTAACATTATAATTCCTGTGCAACAAATATAACAAGTGGAAAACACTGATTTCTGTAAACGACAATTCGTTCAGGCATAATTACCTTGCAGTGGAAATCGATGCTGCATGCATGCATCTGCACGGCGTAAACGATAAATATGCCTATACCTGCCCATGTATGCGACAGCTGTTATTTTACAACCAAAAAAAAAACAAACAAAAAAACAGCCAAACATGTTCACAAAGGTCATATATAAAAAATGTGTAATATCCACATATAGTTAACCTTTGCTTTGTTGTAGTGCATGGATAATATACGTCACCTGTTTGCCTACTGCCAATGGGACATAAATGAACAATATAGACTATACACAACTTTGGTCTTCAGGGTGGAAACATTTCCCGCGCATTAAGGCATTAAGACGAAACTCTGTCAACTACGTCGTTGTAGGGAGAAAATGGAGTGTATACTGAAAGAGCAGAGAAATCGCAAGTGGGCAATTCCGTATATTATGTGCTCTTGAGCATTAGGTTTTAAGTTAAGACGTTTCAGGATATTAAAGACACATGCGCAGTCCGAACTCTGCCACCTGAATTTTGGGGGATTGCACAACACTCCATTTCATAATGACATTAGTTCTTGTAGACTTCGCCTCGGTAGCGTTGACAACAGTTAGATGGTAGGCCCTGTCAGCTTCTTGAACTGCAATAAATCGAACTTTGTATAGGCGTGGGATTTGTGCATTTTAACGATTCAGTAAAATTACGCCATATCATCAGGAAGGGACGGTATATGCATACAGTTTTTTGACTCATGTAGCTCATGCGCAAGAATTTGCATCTCTAAGAGCTTTGTCAAATTCTCTCTGAAGGCTAGCGAGAATCACAGCATTATAATGTTTACATATATGGTGGATTGCTGAAACAACTTTCTTTCTTCCTGGCGAGCTCAAGCCAATTACTAAGAACTGAAGGACCACTTTTTAACCAAATCTACACTCAACAAGAACTGACATCCGTCGCCGTATGGCCAAAATATATCGTTGAAAGCAACGGTAAACCATCAACTGAAGAAACAAACATAGATGAAAGGAAATTAATAGGCGGACTGGCGAGCGGACTTGTTCCAGTAGATAAGACAATATAATCCCACATACCGCATGAATACAGGTATATACGTTGACCCAAAGATCTCTTATATTTGCGAATGTGCATGGTAAAATCATTATTTCAAGCAAATGTTTGCATATTATGCTTAAATCATTTTAACTCCCTCTGCAAATCATGGGACAACCGTGCTGAGATACAAGAACGCTATATATGAACAATATAACAAACAGCGCTTGTATGCGCTTGTCCACTGTATATATACTACCCCTTGCGTAAGGCCAGTTGCATGCCTGACTCCGGAAGTTCTTGGGTATTTTAAGACGTATTTAGAAACATACATGCTGTATGGCCATTTTCATACAATTAACAAACAAAACAACAAACATAATTCGTCTTTACTCTTGTCGACAACAGCAAGATTGCAATATATGTGACTGATTTATAAACATTTCTGTTGGAATGTGCTGCCTTTCTTAACAGTAGATCGGTGGCTATAAAGTATCATTGAAAATGAATGCGTTTTTAGTTGTTGTTTTTTGTCTTACATAATAGTTTATGGTATTTCTTAAATATCCTCTTGGTATATAACTATCGTTTTTACCAGGTTGTTGCTGAAATCCATAGGTCTTGCACTGATCCACATGGAAAGTTCCTGCAGCATGACGAATACACACACTTATGATGGACTGTCATTACACCTTACACATGCGACATTGGAAGTGCAAGTGGCTTCAACAGTCTTTGAGTTAATTAGCACTGAGAGCCCATGTGACATGTATGGCTTTTGCAGGAGCTAATCATTGATAAAACTGTGAAGATTCTGTTGAAAAGGTTGTTTTTTGGTAATGTCTCTATACATCGGAGTAAATTAAAATAAAATATTCGATGCTTGTTTTCACCTATGAATAGCATGTGGTCTTCCCAGTTTTATGACCCCCGGATAGAAATTGTCCAATACTGTATAGACCTGGATATCTGAATGACACAGATTGTTCAGGTTTCATCGCCAGTCATCTCATCTTTTCAAAGGTGTCGCATCCTGCACTGAACAAGCTCCATTGTTATCTGTAGCGCACGTGCAGATGACTATATACTATGTATAGTGTTGTTTACCGTTACATTAACGTATGCATTCAGTTAACTGGCCATCACGGACAGTTCTCTAAAGAGATGTAAATTGTCATCCTTGAACTTTGCATGCAATTATATTCTGCGTGTGGGAGTTGGCCTTCATTTTAATCAATAATTGAAGACCTCTAGCTGTCTTAGGTGGCTTCCCGTTTCCAGCTTATTCCTGTATGGCCTGGACTACATATATAATCTGCGAATTATGTTGCTAGTTGTTTGCAAGTATGATATTGGATACGTACTGTAAATAATATATCCATGAGGAATAAATAAACTCTAACGCAGTCACTTCTAATGCATATAAAAAGACTTGACTGAAAAGGTTTAAACCTGTATACGAGCTTGTAACTATTACGTAACACATTTCAACTTGTAACTTGAATTTTCAGAGCTATACAAGCGTATGAAAACACATACATATATATATATATATATGTGTGTGTGTGTGTGTACATCAACCACGTCATTACATACATATACAATGCATCAATAAGATATAGCCTCAGTATAGTTATATATTTGCAGGTACGTCGATATTTCACTTCGCAGATGTCACACCTGTACATTTGGTGCCTGCGTACCGAGTTTCACTCGCATCAATAAACAAATGCATTCACGATCGAGTGCACAAGGCGCAATGCAATAAGTATCAATGTAACAGTTCCCTATTCCATTAACACTATAGGAAACCCAGAAGACATACACGTCGCGTATACACCTGATTTTATGATTTTTTTTTCTATTTGCGTACATGGTTGCTTTTTTAATGTAAATATAATATATACGTTTATCTCTAGATAAATTTATAAACGCATGCAGATTCTGAAGTTTTTCTCTTTTCATGTTCTATATGGTCTCCGAAATCATGAATACTGAAATGATTGTTTAACTGATGCTTGGCCGATAGTGCAAAGGTGATCAGCATCAATACCATTGATTGCTTACCAATGAGTCTCCCGAGTCATAGTGCGCCCATTAAAAATATTAAATCGCCTCAAAATGAACCGTCTTTGTTACGCAAACAAAGAAGTAAAAACTTTATTATATAGGTACCCAGTGTAAGTGCATGAATATAAATTCCGATCATTCTCATTTTACTAATATACATAAGGGTATACTGTATTGTAAACGATTGGGATTTCCTGCACATGCGAGGTGCATATCTTCAGTTTACATGGTGTTCCTATGAGCCAACGGTATGTATAAGTCATCAGAGAAATCGCCCTGCTTCAAGGAGGCACACGCCCAACGCTTTTAATAGGTGATTAAACTTCAAACAAGCGTGTATAATAAATATACACATATATTTTAGTATTAAAGATAAGTGTCTAAAAGATGTAATTAGGCCTATACTCTAATGCTATAATGTCCAAGTGTTTAATAATGATGTCTGAAAGTGTTTAATAGTTCAACATCGAAAATGACAGTGCAATAACGGCGTTGAAAGGAACGGTAACTCCCCAACAAAGAAACAAGTAAACAAATGGCTTGTACAAAGTCTCCACATCATTTTATAAATCGTATTAATCTGAACCGGATTTATCAGATTTCACATATGTCTGGTGGAGCATCCATACATGTATAAACACAGTGTGTCTATGTAACCTCTCCACCACAAATATACGTTGGTAATTTAATCAAGGAACTCTATATATATCAAATGTCAGTGACGCGGACAAAGCCTTGTATATCTTCGTCGCTTAAATTCCATCAGAAGAAAACTATGTTGATATAGTATTTGCCATTGGTCATCGTCACATCTGGGGCCTGCAAATCCAAGACCTACTGACTGTACTTCTTTGATCCAGAAATATATGCCAATGCTTGGGAATTTATCAGTACAGGGAACTGCTATACATATGCCCAGTTTCAACCATACTAGTACCTGAAGAAGGCAGACTTTCTACACATATGGGCACAAAAGAAGTTAATTAGGCCTATACATACTTTCTATATATCAGTGTATGATTTCTGATTGATATCGTGTGTATAATACGCAGTACATCTCATGTTGTATAGGACACATGTAGTTCCTGTTTCGGTGTTGGTTTACATACTGTGTGGAACGGATATAACGTTACAGACACTATATACAAACCGGAAAATAAATGTTTTTTTTTTCTTTATTGTGTTATTGCAGAATTTTTCAAGTATACAATGGGAATCAGATCACGATCACAGTTGATGAGTTTCTGAGGAAATTTTATACACCATAAATATATGCCTCTCCTTGCGTGAATCCGTCTTAATATGTTACCGTTACTTTATATTATAATAGGCCTGTACACTTTCTTATAATTCTTCGGTGATTTGTGTTGAGCGTTATTTTGGAAATTGGCCTTGCGATTATTGATTTGGAATGCCTATTTTGGTTAACATTCACATACGAATGTCTCTTTTGAGGCCTATAGATTCACTATTAAGTAGTGAGCGCAGGAACACAAATCGTGTGTTCCAGCGATTGAAAGACAAGGTTCCCTACTAAGTCACAGCCTGATCACTGAAGTAAAATTCAAAAGTATATAGGTCCTATACCCTAATTAAAAAAATCTCATAATTCCGTTATTTGGTATAACGGGTTAATTCTTTCCTGACTACGGATTATTTCGTCATCAGGAAAGGAATTATTCATTACCTCGGAAACGGAATAATCCGTTAAATTAACGGAACCTCAATCCTTCATCCCTCATAAAAATGAATTTAACTTAAGATTATTTTGAGGGTACTGATCTACACAGTAGTTGGAGAATGTATACGATTTTTCCCTTAATTAATTCAAGGGGGTTAAATTTACACCAATCAATTTACTAGATAACTCAGACACTTGATAAAATTGGAATTTATTTATGCATATATTCATCTATTCCATTTATGTTTATATAACGCTGAAAATACATGCAAGGATATTCAGATGGCTGTATGGCTGTAGACGGACTAGCGAGAGCACGTGACTTTCAAGCACTTGTTTGACAAGCAAAGATTCTATCGGCATTCTGAATGATTCCATATAATACAAATTTAGGCGTATCCCCACTGGCTGAAAAGAAAAGAGCGTCGCTCTCGAAGCCCATCTTCATTTTTTGTTGAAATCCTTACTGATGCCTTAGCTTACACATGCTCGGTAAAACTTTGTACAATTCCTGTCGAATATATTTTAGTAGATATATAGCTCCCTCGGATTAAATGCACAGCACATTGAGTTATAAGATATTTAAACTTTTCCACGTTTTGGTAATTAAACTGCATTTTTATCATCTGATTCACATATGGAATGACGACAATTATAAAACCACGCAGGGAGGGAAGCTCTATATCTATGATCTAGCATATGTTACATATGTTACGGAATTATTTTGCATTCTTTGGGTCTGCGTGTATCTATCTATCTATCTATCTATATCTATATATATATATATACATGTGTGTGTGTGTGTGTGTGCAAACGACGGGTTATCCTTTCACATTTTAATAGTGGCCTACTTCTTCCGCCGGTCACATAGGCCTACTATCTAATATCAGCCTAGCTGATTATTCAAGTTTCCATGAATTACGCAACTTTTTATTTCTCTTCAAACCTACATCGCCATTTATGTCAGGTGATCATATCACTAGACCTACAGAAGATACAGAGGAGTTATGGTTTGCTCTGGATGCTACACTCGACCTGACATAAACCTAGCTGCCGCGTTATATAAGGGAAATATTATTTAGTACAGTGTTAAAAACCTATCAAATAAGGAAATATGCCAATAAATAAAATAACTCTGTAGGCCTTTAGGTCTCTATACCTCCGTTATCGATATTTTTGGCAATACTTTTTCGCTTTGGATCAACTAATATGTATTCTTATTTTTCCCACAGGTATGCGATTCGAAAGCTTGAAAAAAACCAAAAAAAAAAACAAAACAATTTCTTGTCTTCTAAAACAATTCTTATTCTTTTCATTTTTGTCGATGCCCTCAGAATTATTGGTGTGCCAAACTTTTATTTCCTTTTCTCTTTTTGTGAGCCTGTGGATGACAATTAGAGTTATCCCCCCTATTGTGACTCTCTAGCGTTTCTGTCGTCTGGTTCTAAGTCAACATGATGGCAGCGAACAGTGCTAGGGCAATCAGGGTGGGAAACTAACAAACTCCAGACACGTCTCTTGCATATTGTATATCTCTTATTTCATGTCATCTCCTGGTTTGGTTTCATTCTGGCAGTTTAACTGCGCTCACGGCTGTTAAAACAACCCCGGGAAGCTATTTATCCACGGATTATTTTCAATGTCATTTCCCGATCACCTTTTAATTTTTAGTCTTCACCTGTTCGTAACCTAAGCCGTATTTCATTTAGGTGGACAGGTGTTTACATATGTTGACAAGCGTAATTGCGCTGTAACTGACTAACGATATATATCAGAACTTTAAAAAGGATGGCAACAATTGTGCAGCAACATGCATGTTGTGTTGTTTTCTTCACTTGCATGACACATTGAAAGTGAAATCGAAAAAAAAAAAAAAAAGAACAAGCATCATAAATGTGACATACTCGATGCGTTGACAAATGTGTAAAAAATAGAGATCGAGGTGAAATGATCCACGTGTTTGGGTTTTCTTGCATACATAGTTAGGGGTTACTAATCTCTTCAAGCTGTTATGTGTTGATTAACAGTAACAGTCCCTCGGTAACACTTGTTCCACTAGGTTGAATGACGGTGATTTTCTTTGTAGCCTACATGCAACAATTCTTAAAATATGAAAAGTGGTTGCTATTGTGTTATCAGCATAACTCAGACAGCAGTTTGGCACCATAGAGGAAGGGTCTGAAACTGTAGTAAGACCACTGGGGCTGGTGAAATGTATGCAAAGATCATCTGTATTCAGTAGACAATCCTGGTGTATTTTTTGTACTAACATGGGCCTTGGCAATGCTGAGATTGTCCTCTTCACAGGTCATGGTGGTAAATAAATAAATAAATAAATACAAAAACATATCATCAGCTTGTAGCTTGGTTGTCTGTAAATGGTCTGCCATTTCTGTTTGCATGTTTATTTTCAGATATTCATGTGCCTGGTACAGACAAGCTCTAAACAGAATTGAACATCAGTACATGTAACTTGTTAACAGTAGTTCTTATGTTTTGTTTTGTTTAGGCAGTAAAGCCACATGTGCCACTTATAAAGTTTCCACAAAGAAAAGGTCCAGATGGAAAAAGTAAGCAAGAGAATGGTAGTGAGTGCAAGTCAGAGTTCAGAATTATTGGGAGAATAAGTAGACTGCAATGTTTTATTACAGTTTTGATCCCATTACTGATAAGTGAAGAGAGTTTCTACTGGCTTGTGATTAGCTGCATAACCTATTTGGAATTTTTGACTTGTCACACATTAGTATTGAAGCTTTCTTGTATATCACTGAACATAATCATGTAATCATTCAGTTTTAATGATTCAAAATGCATGCAGATTTTATCTTTAGGATGGTTAGAGTTTGTAATTCCTTCTGTCAAACTGCATTGAATTGTTAAAGTATTAAGTAAATTGCATTCAGACAGCTCATTTATTTGACCAGATGACAAGGAATCCGTTTAGTGGTTTTATTTATTGATGTGCATCTCTTAAAAGTTTGCTAGTTGTGATTGCTGCACTGCAACAGTTGATAAATAATTTTAATGATCTCAGAATTGCTTAAATAAACATCACGTAAGGTTGTGGAATTGTTAAATTACTGCACTCTGTCTGCATAGCCTGCCTATGTGTATATTTTATCAGTCTTTGTTTCCTGCTTTTGACAGAACAAGATGGAGGGAGTGGGACAGCTTCCTCCAGCTCTTCCTCACCCTCATCTTTAAAACCTTCCTCATCCTCATCTAAACCCATCGGCTCAACACCCAGGGGATCAGGCATTGACCCCATAGACTTACCAAGTAGATACCACAGAAAACCATTGAGTGAAGAAGAAATGGAATTTATTGAGGTATATTGTTTATCTGCAGCAAGAGTAGCAATATTTTGTGGGTTTACATTACCATTTACTAGGTTGTGTTCATGAATTCCCTAATTCTTCTAATTTTTGGGCAGGTATCAGTAGTGCAGAAAGCAAACAATTATGTTTCTCTCACAGTTTTTCAGCAAAGTAAAGATATAGATATGTTATTCATTAGATGGACTAACATTGTGAGAAAAGAAACTGTATTCTTGTTACAATTACTTTCATACTGGCTAACATGAGCAGACCAGGTGCCCTAATAATTAGAAGAATGATTATACTGTAAGTGACTTAAAATTTCATTCTTGACCCAATTACTCACCTTGTCTGATTTTGAGAGTTCTGTTGTCAAGGAAAGGTTTTGTATCATTGTTTGTTTGAAAGGTAGGATAATGTGCTATGAGCATGACTGGGAAAGTGCATGTTTTCAGTACCCAAAGTAAACTGCAATTTGAGATCTGTTATAGTGTAATCATTGTCTGGTGAACGGATAATGGTAACAGCCAGAAACTTGGCTGCTGGAATGTCCTGTATATTTGATTCTTGTACATTGGCACACTGGACAGCCTGTTAATCAGTCTTTATGCACAAGGTTAAAGGTTGCCAGTTGTATTGACGACTGAATATTTGCTTTGTACATTGTAGTTGTGAATTATCACATTTGTCATTTGTCTTCAGGGAGGTGTTTGCATATAACTTTCTTACAAGTGCTTAAAAGTATCTTTAATACATTGGATACATGGAGTATAACCGTGGTAATAGGAAAAGTTGGGCAAAATCTGACTGACCTTTCATAAAAGGGCCTACTCCAATGTTTTTATTGATAAATTTATAATTTTAGTTTTGTAGTTCTCTCTCCATGTTAATTTCTTGAAAATCTCAATCTTTCTCAAGACCCAGAATAAAATAAAGAATTCCCTGCCAAAGATTCTATTTTTCTCACAGTTTAGTTAAGGATGCCCTTACCTGACTATATTAGCAGCAACAGTTTTTAAGTATACAGTGCATTTGATGTTTATTTCCAGAGAGGAGGAGCACTTTAACCTTCAAGATCTTAGGAAAATGAAATTGCTTCAGATAACTCGTCTGTGGAGGAAGATCTGTTCCGAGAAGATAAGGATTTCTGTGGTGAAAAGATAACCTGATTCACAAGATGTTGCAACATAATTACTGACTTGAAAAGGAAGGAATATTTCGGGGTGAAATTGTAAATATATTTATTTGAATGTCTGATTCATTGGAGGTTCAAATTCAGCATTTTCCCCTGGCTGAATCAGTTATGACTTCTGTTTTTATCATCATGACTTTTTTGATGGAGTAAGCTGTGGGGATTTGTTGTAAAGCTTTGACATCGCGAGGCTGGAGGTGTGTCACATGTGTGCTAGTGACTTTGTCAGTATGTGACTGGAATACATGTACAGATTCATGTATATGTAGTTAACCAAGAATCTAGGGCTCTGTTGGACAGATATATTGAGTATGACAAAGAGATTTTTTTAAGCAACTGAAACAAAGAAGTAAAACTTATACTTAATACCCTATATCAGTGTTTGTGTATTATTGCATATATACTGTAATACTATCCTCAATCTTTTCACATGTTTGCATTATTCTGTGTTCACTGATGAAGTTATACTTTTTGTGATGTTTTGAAACTGGTCAATCCACCCAATGTAGCTTTGTTTCCAAAATGAAATTAAAAATGTGCATGAATTGCACTGAAGGTTACTCTTTCTTATACGAAGGCACTTAGGAATTTGGGGAGTGTACCTTGTAGTTTTATCGACCTTTACACTAGGAAAAATACACATGTATGTCCGATATTGGCAGACTGGACTTTTTAAATTTAATGCTTCAGTGGCCAAAGATAAGATGCTGCTAAGGATTTATATATTTTATTTATTTGATAGGTGTTTTATGACGTACTGAAGAATATTTCTCTTATACGCTGGCAACTGGCCTTATGGTGGGAGGAAACTGGGCTCGGGGAAACCCATGACCAGCCAGCCTGGGCTGCACTTAAAACTCATATTAACCACATAGATAAGAGATTCGTGTGCTGCACTAACAAAAATTAAAAACTCAGCCAAGGACACTCTTGGCTGCTGCGATTATTAGGAGAGATAAGTTGTGTTAAAGCAAGAAATTTGATTTTTGCAAATATATTGTACATGTAGCCAGCCATTCATTATCTGTTATATGAATTGGCAGTCTAGCTCGCTGGATTGGGGCTACCATTTTGACAGGTCATGTGTGTGGCCATTAAAAATATCCAGAACAGTGAAAAACATATGAGCATGTTATGAGATTTACAGGCAGTAATATGTTATGGATGGACCTAAAGATCTGTCTATAACTGAATTGCTTATTTTTTCTGATTCTAGAAATTCTATTCGTATTAGGAAGATGAATTTCTGAAGTCTGAAGTTTGTTTGGAAGGTAGGATGAAACCCTACCAAAAAAGGAAAAAAAGAGAAAAAATCAACGCTGAAAATATTACTTACAAAATATGGCTTTTTGTAAGTATTGCGCACGAAAAATGTTTGGCTCTAGTAAAGTGGTGGTGTTTACTGGACTCTGAATTCTTCTCTGGATGGTAACCAGCATTGTAGGTATTACGTCGCAATCACAGTTAATTGCTGATAACGTTAAGAGGGCTTCATGCAAGCGGGCAAATATTGGGCAAACTTATTATCCAACAATTATATAATACAAGACCAATGCTACCTGGAGAATCTCAACATATATTTCTAGTCTCATTTAAAAAGAAAAGGATCACCTTAGCAAGTACCAGAAAGCCTGGTTGAAATGAAAAAAGGAACATCCTAACAAGTAACACATAGCTGGGTTAAAACAACCAGAGCCTCTAATGAGACAGTAGCTCTACTGGTTGGGGCAAAATTAGCACGGAGTTAATTACAAAATCAAAGCTGTTATCCAACAACGATGCCAAGCTATTACCTGTTTACCATATCTGGTAGTGACACGATAACTTCATGGTAATAAAAAAGAGAAAATGCTTAAAAGATTGAAAAAGAATTAAGTGGATTTGAACCCATGACTGCAAGGTATCATGTGTCATGGGCTTACCACTATAAACCTGTGTGGAAGCAGTGCAGCTTTGATATTTTGCTCATGGCACACAACAAATGACATAAAGAACACAGTGTAGCAAGGATGATTTCCATTCTCAGGGTAAACTGCACTCAGCGATTTTCAGCATTACAACTAAAACAGTTTCCTATCACTTGACCACTAAATAAGAGGAATTTCTGTTTTTTCACATGCCACAATTTTCAGCATAACAGCTGCAATGGTTTTCTGTCATGTCACCTCCAAGTAAGGAGAAAAGTGCCCTTTTTGATTGTAACTTAAGTCAAGAGCGTAAATCGCAGGGAATAAATAAGATCAGATTTGTGACCAAGACATCAAACTGCATCTGGTAGCATACTTAAAATATTTAAATTCAAAAACTTTTGCTCACGTTACAGTTTCTGTAACCAGTGCATTTCCACAGTTTTCAAGATGTGAAAATGATTTTTGTATAGTTAACTTCCCCCAAGGTGTTCTACCTGTATTATAAATTTCAGCTCTCATACACTGTACTTGACAAAATGGCATCAGAACACATTCTATTCATGGCATTATGGCATGCAAAATAGGTCAAGTTGAACAATAATAATTGTGGGGAAAGATTTCCATATGTAAATGATAAGAAATTGACTGAATTTGATTCTGAGCATGCTAGGACTAGCCTGCAGTGCCTAATAATTTCATGATACTTGCAAAAGATGAAAAGAGAGAGAAAAGACTAGCAGGGTTTTAACTGGATCTGAACATATAAAGACTGCTACATGTAGGTATAATGCAAGACTGAACTGAAAACACCACTTCTGTGAAATGGTATGACCCAAGACACCTTTGTCCAGTATTTATAACATGGACAACATGGCCATACCATTTCATCCAAAGAGGTGTTTTGAAAAATGTCAGGCACCTATCTGAAGGGTATGAGTGTTAACTAGGCTATGGTGAAGGCCACATGTAGGGAGAGACTGTGCCTTTCACCTATTGCTCCTGGCACCATCAGGCCTGCCAACTCATAGTCTCGGTTTTCATGAAGTGTTGCACAAAGCTCCTATGTGAAAGTTTTCACAAATTTTTGTTGGTTTCTCAGTAAAAACATGAAAACTATATAATGCATGAAAATAATTCTTGGAGATTTGTAATCCTGATATCGTGGAGCACCAGATAGTGTGTTTGTTTACTTTTTTTAAGCTGTATTTAGATGCGACGTAATTTTTACCTGCCTTTTACCGAAATGGTCAATTACTTAGAGCCAATCATCAAAATGGAAAATCGGTGTTTCGAATATTGATCTTATCTAAACTTTAATGAAGTTTCGTTGAAATCGTACAAAAAAATGCAAGGATAGTTGCGTTTTAAAGGAAATGTTAACACGAACGGACAACCAATCACCAAAATAGAAAAATCGATGCTACGAATTATGTATCTTAATGTAGTCTACACTTGAACTCAGTTCACTGAAATCAGAAAAAAGAGGAAAATCCCATGAGTTATGACGAAACACACAACTATGTTTCAATCAAAGAGGAACACCATCTCAAGTAACACTCCACGTGTTCAGTGTCAAGGGACACACAATCATCTTCCAGTTAGAAAGGAACACCTTGGCAAGTTACGCACAACTAAAATATTTTGAATTTAGAATCACAATGCCATGTATTATGTGATTTTATCCCTAGAAAAACAGGAACACCTTTGCAACTCCATTTCAAGAAAATAACAAAAACTTGTAATCTTACTCAATTTAGAGTGTTAAGTAGTCAGTCTTGGCCATCAAAATATGAGCACTGTGAACAACCACCATTTTACAAGAAAGCAAAAACTGAAAAGCCTTGACCCACAGTCATTTTAGAACAATGAAATCCTGATTCCGAAGACAAACAACAGAAATCTTTCATAAGTAGAAAAAAAATATATTTTATAGTTCAACATACATTTATGTGTTTAATTATTAAAATAGACAACAATACAATATGAACTGAATAATGGTATAACATACATGTCTTTAATATATATATGATAAATGACCATGACGCCTAACATTTGTCAATGAAGTACTAAAATCTTTGCAATGCAGAACTGAGTGATCCACACTGAGTATACTTTTTGTTAAAATGAAAGAAGTGGCTTTACATAAAGGGGTAAACACAGTCTTAACATACGAGTAGAAATGGGATATATACACCTCGAATCACTGAACTGTGGATGCATTGCTTGTTTTGGTAAAGAACTGAGGGTTACACTATATAAATATTACCATCACTGAGAGGAGAGCAATGCACAATCTAGCTGGCTCTAATTTTCAACTGGAACTGAAATTTATTCTTCCTTGCACAAAATTTGCAATATCACTTGCAATGTACAAACACACAAAAACAAATTAAAACTGGTAAACTAAATCAAAGTAAGTGATAAAAGGAACATGATGAAATTTAAAAGTTGAAATCAAATCATTCTGAAAAGGTGTGTTGAAAGCCACACTATACACTTTCAACCAACCACTTTCAACATATAAGTCTTACACTTATTATGCTGTTTCTAGGAGTTCTGAACACTACTTTTATTGTTAAAACCAAAAATATATTGTACATCTTTAAACGAAAACAGTTACGAGTAAAATTGGTGAATTGCGCAAAGCAGACTAGTGTGTATTCTTTTCAATTTTGTGACTCTTGGTAACATTCAGCACTAGTTGATGATGTACAGTTACCATTATCCCTTGTGAAAAAATGAATTGTAAATGAAAGCAACAGTCTTATTAGTTAAGAGCAAATGTGGCCAGCTAGAATATTTCACAGAAGTCTCAACACTCGATGATTTTAAATTCAGGAGCCCTTGAAAAAATCTTCATAAATCCCATTCTGTCGTAATTGTTCTGGAAATGATGTCAGTATTATAACGCCATAATGAGCACCAACTTAACACCTAATAACATTTATGAAATTTTAAGAATAAGTGAACCAGCACCTCTGTTCTGAAGCACAGCTATGTCAAGGCAACAGCCACTGATGCATGGGATGGATCCTACGAATTGATCTCCAACATAAAATAATTTAAAATTCAGAATGAGAACTAGCAGCACTTTTCTCAAACAGAAATACTATTTGTTGTTCTTAAAACAAATGCCCCTGAAGCATGGATTGGATTGCACGGGAAGATTTTGATGGGCAGGTCCCAGATCATGGTCTCCACGTCAAGTACGGGTGACCCCATCCAGGAGATGCTCTCCTCGGGGGAAGTGGGCAATGGAGGGCCGGGTACAGGATTCAGTGCCGTCACGAACTCAAAGTGGAGCCTCCAGCGCAAACACACTGCAACAACAACAACAGAAAAAACTGCAACATTACAACAGGCAAAATAAACTTTAAATAAAATGCTTACATAATTGTAGTTTGTCTCTTTATTTTCATAATACATCAGAGATAAAATGTAAGACTGAGACATGTCCAAATATTTAAGTATACTCCATATTTAGTCTAAAACCTTTTGGACCATAACTAAATCATGTCACCAAGCAGTACTGACACCTGAGATCAAGGTGATCAATTCAAACTGCTAAAAGTCAATATAACACAATAATCAATATGTCTTTATGATCTTATTCAAGATGCTATTATAATACACAGCTAAATATTCTGACAGCCACATCGGTGCTATTACAATCATGATCATATGCAACATCCTGCTATGTGATGAGATACTCTTGCCATACCTATTAAGTATAGCCACCCTAATTCCTCGACATTATTGTAAATGAAAAAACAACTTTCAGTGCAATTTGTGCACATTTGTAATTTGATTTTGGAGACAAAACTACACTGGTTGGATTGGTCATTTTTAGGGCTTCACAAAAATAACAATTTTATCAGTCAACACTAATGCCTTCAGAATATGCTTGAATAAACACCTTGCAAATATGCGAAAAGGTTGAAGATTTACAGTATACTCTACAGCTATATGTGATTATGGCAATAATCTTGATGTATAGAAGTGTAACTATGCTCTCGCTACATTTGATTACAGCCATACTCTTGCTGTATATGGGTACAGCGATAATCTTGCTGTATATAGGTACAGCCATAATCTTGCTGTATACAGGTACAGCCATACCCTTGCTGTGTATAGGTACAGCCATTATCTTGCTGTATACAGGTACAGCCATAATCTTGCTGTATATAGGTACAGCCAGACCCTTGCTGTGTATAGGTACAGCCATTATCTTTCTGTACATAGGCACAGCCATACTCTTGCAGTGCATAGGTACAACCATACCCTTGCTGTGTATAGGTATAGCCATTATCTTTCTGTATATAGGTACAGCCATACTTTTGCTGTGTATAGGTACCGCCATTATCTTGCTGTATGTAGATACAACCATTATCTTGCTGTATATAGGTACAACCATAATCTTGCAGCATATAGGTACAGCCATAATCTTGCAGTGTATAGGTACAACCATACCCTCGCTGTGTATAGGTACAGCCATTGTCTTTCTGTATATAGGTACAGCCATACTTTTGCTGTGTATAGGTACAGCCATTATCTTGCTGTATGTAGATACAACCATAATCTTGGTGTATATAGGTACAGCCATACTCTTACGGTATATAGGTGCAGCCATAATCTGGCTGTATATAGGTACAGCCATACTCTACAGCTGTAAGCAGGTACATCCCTGCCCAATAGGCTTTCTGAGAGTGAAGTTACACCCAAATACATCAGACTACAAAGTTTACCAGTATCTGTAATGAAGCCTGGGGTGACCACCATGGGGATGGGCACACAGATGTGCGTCTTACTCAGGTGCAGACACATCTCCTGCTGTTTGCTGTACGGCGTCACCAGGACGCTGTCTTTGGATTTGATGCAGCATTCCTCAGCAATCTGCTCCTCACTTTGTAACGTGACAGAAAACTGAAACAGTGGTACAAAATTACATAATGAGGAGGTTTCGACTGATACAAGATGAGATGGACTTGAATGCATTCCAACCACACTGGTGAGAGGCTCTTGCATCATTGCACTGCCTGGTGCACTAACAACCTCATCCATGGAGGCCTGGGGTACATATGAACTTTACAGAAATTATACAGAGTAAATCGTCTAGATCACACAATTTTCCTTTAATATGTAGGATTTAGGACTTAGTAAAGCAAAACATCAAGTAAGCTATCTATTTACCTTTCAAAAGAAAAACATTCATAGTATTTGAACATTTTATTTATTACTGGGCTACGGCCCTGTTCATTTTGGAGTGGAAATTTGTGGAGTATATCAAATTAAATAACATTAGGAAGTGAGATAAGAATAATTTTGGTGACAAAACAGCGATACTACCAGCCAATGGTGAGATAAGATGGAGAAATTTGGATAGAAAATCACTGAAGTTAACACTTCACGGCACAGATTAGAGATTAGACTAGATCCGTCAGATGAATCTTAGAGAGATTCCAGACGGCTGAACTTGACGGCTGACATGTACTGCTGGTGATTTGGTGTTGGGCTCTGAGGTCACTGGTTCAACCCTTGGAGTTGTCTCAGCCATACTGTAACTGAGTTTTGAGGAGCAGGCCCTGGTTTGGTGAAGCACACTTATCTAAGTATTCCCTTATCCACCATGACAACAATTAAGGTGACAAAATAATTCCATACAATCACTTATGCAGAGATAACAAGTGCACTTCCCTAAAGTTTACTTAGCACTAAGAATGCTTCATGAAACCAGGTTTAACAATGTAATGAGGATTTCTTGTGTAACAGATAAAAGGGTTGTGAAAACCATACTAATCAGGAAAGAGAGGAAATTCAGACTGGGATAGATTCATGTGCATGTACCAAGCTTAAAATGAAGAAGATGGCAGAATACAGTGGAAGCAGGGAATACAGGAGAAAAAGGGGAACACAACAATATGGTCATATTTTACCTGGACACATGGAACTGTTGATCCGGTGAAGTCAAACACCCCTACGATATCTTCCCCCAGCTTGTAGGCTAACTTGAACAGGCAGAATTTGCCCACTTTCCCACGAGCATTAGTAATGTTATAAGTATCTACAAGAGGGAAACAAACAAGTGATCGTTAACATTATTTCAAAAGATTGGTGTGTCCCTTCTAGGTGTAAAATGGACATGTTGAACGGTCTGATCACATAATTAACAGAAAAAAAAAAATGTTCCTTCCACTTGTACCTTTCAATTGATGCACACATACACATCTTTTTTTTAACATTCCAAACTGAAAATTGGTACAAATTATGCTTTAGGTATGCATACCTATGTTATTCAGTCATGAGAATAACTCGTTATAAAATACTAGTAGTCTATTATTACACCAAAAACACTTGGCCCACTTCAATTCAATCACAGTTAGCACTTTCACACTGCGTTTTTTTTTTTTCTTCTATTCTGTAAACTTTGTTAGAAGAAATTAGTCTGAAATCAGTCATACAAATGTCTCACTAAGTCTAAGAAGGGGTACAGATACAAGGGTTACCATCATAAAGTTGCTCATTTCGCCCAATGTTGAAAGTTCCATTGACTGTAGAAACGGGTTCTATGTATTGTTTGGAAGGTAGGATGATATCCTACTGGCACTGGGGAAAAATGTTTCATTTCCAAAAGTAATATTTTATAACATTTACTTGCACTTTTTGGGGGGCAAAA